>SJXQ01000358.1:157889-343406 GCA_006408695.1 Aepyceros melampus
TGGATTCTGTCTCCAAGTAATTTTTTTTTCAGAAAAATATATAAAAACTGGAATTATAAGCTATTGCATAAATGTATTTCCATTTCCTCTACATGCATATGATTTGTGCTTTGTTATTTTATGGTCATACCATTTACCCTTGATAGTCCATAAACACCAATCAATTCTGCATATAATCATGAGAAGTGCTGGCTTTAGTGACTAGCTTCTTCTGATCAGATATTTATGCAATGATTTCTTCATTGTAGATGCCAAGAGACTTCATCATGATTAACCCCTTGTTTGCCTTCTTCCATATCTATCATTTTCTAGTCAATTGTGTTCATCTTATTTTGTATAGTTACAATTTTTCTCTCTGAAAACTTTCATATCTCTGAATTTGATTTCAAAAACACTTTTTCTACATCCATCTTCTCATTTCCATAATAGTTTTCTCATTTTCTATTATTCCCTTCCTTAGCTTATTTGTTTTAAAAGAATAATTCTATTTTATCACATCATCTTTTTATATTTATTATTTTATTTAAATAGCCCATTTATTTGATTTTTTAAATCATAAAAATTAGTGTTTTATCCAAAAGTGTTTCCTGTATCACCCTGCTTGTTTAGAACTGTCTCTTTTTACCTTTTGCTTTTTAAGTGTTGAGTATCTGTATACAGATCTCTTGTTGAATTTATTCTATCTATAGTTCATCATCAAACAGTCACAGTAACTTACTAAAGTCACTACTTGCATTAGAATGGGAGAGTAGACTCGCTTTGTCTCTTATTTTTTCATTTGTAAACTGATTTTCATTGTTTTCTTGGAACTTAGTTTGGACATCAGACCACTAATAGTTTGAATTATCTTTTCAGTTTTTAGCTCTTTGGAGACAAGCAGGCCTGGTGATTCAATTTTTTTCTTTGTAAGAAAATGTGTTCTGTTTAATCTAATAAATTTAGCCTCAGACTGTAGTCATTGCTCCCTACCAAGCAGCCCTTGCTGATACAAAGTCAAGTCCCTATCCAGCTCCAGGGCTGAGGTGAAGACATGGAGCATATTCATTTCTGCTTTTGTGTGATACTTGACTATCATCTCTGCTTAAGAACATCATTCAAAATCTATAAAGCTGAATTCCAGGTAAATACTGTCTCTAAAACTTTGCATGATCACAGCCTTTGTCATTATTTTCTCCATCTCAAGTGAAAGTGAAGTCACTCAGTCGTGTCTGACTCTTTGCGACCCCATGGACTGTAGCCTACCAGGCTCCTCTGTCCATGGGATTTTCCAGGCAAGAGTACTGGAGTGGGTTGCCATTTCCTTCTTCAGGGGATCTTCCCAACCCAGGGATAGAACCCAGGTCTCCTGCATTGCAAGCAGATGCTTTACCATCTGAGCCACAAGGGAAGTCTCTCCAGCTCAAAGCAACTATAAATGGCACTTCCTCCACTGAGCTTTATTTTGCGTTTTACTTTGGTGAGGAAGTGGACATGATATATTGCCCATTTCCCAGTCTTCATTTTCTCAAATAAAGAATTCTTGATTAGGATTTTTCAGGATCAAATTACTTATGTTTAAAGAAATTCAGCATCCTTGTTGTTTCTGGAGAGAGATGTATTAGTTACTGATGTCCTATTTCACTTAAGCTAGGGTTGTCACTGTTTCTAAAAGATATTAAACTGATAATGTGGTTGTTCCTTAGTTTATTATAATTAAGACTAATTTTCATTGTTTCTGATCATTTCAATAATTTTAAGCAGAAATTTCTACAAAAAGTTCAATTATTTGACCAGAATAACATGATGTTGCTAAACAGGACTTTATCTAACTAAAATTATTGTTTTTGTTGCTTTCAGGCCTGAAAGATTACTTAAATTAATACATATTCTTAAATCACAATATTTTTCTTTTGTATTTTGTATTACTCACTACCCTCTGGTACCTAATTTTACAAAATTCAATTTATCCTTATGTTGGCTTTCTTATGAGTAACATGTTACTTTTTGGTATGTGAGTACTTGAATTTCATGACTTTCTTCAGGATGGTAGAGGGAAATTCTCATCTATGAGCTTCACTCATCATATTTCTGCATGTCTCCATAAAAGAGAAACATAACCAGCACTGTTATCATCACAGTGAAGCATTTTTAAATAGTTTCCAACGTTCTGTTTCCCACTTTTCACTCATCATCATTGAAAGGGAAGCTTTAAAGCTTGATGCGAGGCAGGCATCCTGTTTCCTCTACAGTGTGGCTATAACATATGGAAGGCCATTGCTCACTGTGGTCATGTTCTCTTGCTTTCCTTCTCTTGTAGGTGTCTGCCCAGAGTGAAGTGTGTTCTCTTTCCAATGCTTGGTAACATCACTAAGGCCAGCCCTTTTGGGGGAAGGTCTGCAGTTTCTGGTTTTTCATTCATAACTGAGTGAGTGAAGTCCTTTTGAGAAGTTGTAAAATACACCCTGTAAATATCTAAGCTGCTTCCTCCAATAAAGAAATAGCTTGATGTTATATTCAGTGATCAGTTGGTCCTTGCATCTACTTCATTTAGCAAAGAAATCCAGGGTAGGCAGAGAGATGACTAATAAGCCTCTGCAAAACACCCATGGGGTCACAAAAGAGTTGGACACAACTTAGTTTATGGGGGCTTCCCTGGTGGCTCAGTGAACCCACATGTCAATGTAGAAGGCACGGGTTATGCCCCTGGGTTGGGAAGATCCCGTGGAGAAGGAAATGGCAACTGACTCCAGTATTCTTTCTTGCCTGGGAAATCCCATGGAGAGATGAGCCTGGTGGGCTAGTCCACGAGGTCACAAAAGAATTAGACATGACTTAATGACTAAAACAACAAACAACAACAAAGAAAATTCCCACAAAGTAATTCTATGATTTTAACTACTTTATTAGTTTTGTTTTACTGGTTCCTGGTGGATTCTTTTGTAATGTGGATGTGAACCTTTAATTAATATTTTTTCACAATTTTTAAGAGAAAAGAAGATGTTGTAAAATTTGGAGAATTGCTTTCATGGCCTCTTTTTTTTTAAGTTTTTGGGTGTGCATTTGTTTATTGAATTTATGAAATATAATCCAGATTCCAGACTCTGCACTGATAGTTCCCTTTCCTGCTATAGGAATAGCATTGATATGTATGATTGAATTTATCTTGTCAGAGGAATTCACTGGAGCCACTCTCTTGACTGTTTTCTATAATATCTACACCATCTGTTGTAATGGCTCCTTAAACTCTTAGCCCAATTTATTGAGCCGCCACTTGCCTCTGATAAACCATTTCTCCTGACACATGAGCATGACTGCTGACATGGTTCCGTTTGTTACTGTCAATAGAGCTACAGTATAACTAGCGTGTTGGCTTCAATACTTTTCCTTCCTGCTGTTATGCATTCACTAAGTCATGTCTCGGGGAAGGCAATGGCACCCCACTCCAGTACTCTGGCCTGGGAAATCCCATGGGAGGAGGAACCTGGAGGGCTGCAGTCCATGGGGTCACGAAGAGTCGGACACGACTAAGCAACTTCACTTCCACTTTTCACTTTCAACTCTTTGTGACTCCATGGACTACAGCACACCAGGCTTCCCTGTCCCTCACTATCTCCCAGAGTTTTCCTTAACCTGACCTTATGTACTCTGTATCTGGCTGAAATTCTCAAAGGGAATGGTAATATAGTGACTTTTCATCATAAATACAAGCTCTCTTTTCTTCAGTATTTTAGAGGCAAGAAGATGATAAACCACACATGGGTCCTCATAGCCCCATTTTTCCTTACAATTCTGGAATTATAAACTTTGAAAGCAGTAAATATTTGAATCGCTGGAACTTTAGAAAGAGAAAAAAATAAAGAAGAAAAAAGCAAACAAGGTCTTTCACATAGCAAACACACACATGGATTTCTCTGCCCATATTCAAACATGGAGGGATGATTATAAAGCTACAGGAAGCTATCCTACCCAATGTTCAACTGAATCTATTTCTGTTTTTACAACACATAGCTCAATTAAATGTGAATTCTTCTGTAAATCAAATACTTGCAAGGAAGGAAAGCCAGACAAATAGATTGTTTTGTTATCAGTGAATATGATATTGGACCAATCACTTTCACAAAGAGAAGTGAGACAAGATCATTTAGGCCTGGATGATAGCTTGACTTTCAAAAGGACATGGTGAACTTCTAGAGTTTCCCTACTTCAGGTATTATGCTTTTGTCCAGTTGCAGGTAAACTAACATTTATTTTACTAGTTTTACTAACAGTTCTTGGCACTTGAACAGCATCCATATTGCCAGTCACTATTATGGTTATATAATTTTCATCCTAAGAGAGCCCACAGTGTCTGAAGAACAGAGACGTCATGAGTCATTCAATGCAAAGATACAGGACACTATACTGAGGGAATACGTAGTTCCAAAAACACTGACAGTATCTGAAATAGGCTTTGGATTAGTAATTTGTGCTAAGCAGTCCTAAGTACTCATAAATGGAGTGTGAACACACGGCAGAATAGGAGGAAAAGTTAACTGCCACTCTTTTCAGGAACCCACTAATACATGGCTAAGAATGCATTTTTCATATTTACAGATGGAAATAAATTAGCGATAATAAGCTTCTAACTGGGCTTTATTTGAGGGTTGGAAGTAGTATAATTATAATATTTGGAAATGCAATGGTATTTAAATGGATACCACAGCAACTCACAACCCAAAAGCAATTTGTATTTTGTTGTCGTACATGCTGATATAAAAGAAAAGAACATAATGAACTAGTTTTTCCCCCAAAGGAAGTTGACCTCCTTGGTGGAAAAAAAAAAGAAGAAGAAGAAAAATAAAATTAAAAACAGCTGTTTGGCCTAAAGGAAGAAAAGGATTCCCCAATGACAAATTTACAATCAAGAGGAAATTGGGTCCACAGAAATGAAATGAAGATAGCCAACATGCTTGTCTCTAAATTTATATAAAATAGTTTAAGTTTCAAAGGACAGGAAGAAGAAATGTCTCCACCGAACCAAACTTTACAGTTACTCCCCAAAAGGAAAAAGGAGAAAAGAAACAAACTGCAGTATTTGTATATATTACACATTTCTGAATTTTCTTTAAAACTGCCACAAAATTCCAATATACTTTAGCATACTTAACAAACTACATCAAAGATGGGCTGATGCTAAGCCCTAACCCTAACCACATCACAGCTTGCATCTCGAATGCAGAGACATCAGATATGCCCCATAACAAGAATTAAACGTTTCTGAAATGATGGAATAAAACATTTAAATTTAAAAATATATATCTTATTTCTTTAGCAATTAAATGAAAACCAAGCATGCCAAGGGATTAGAACGAGAAGTGTTAGTGAAACCTGGGCCTTCATTGATCAACTCAATGCATCTAGAAACTTTAAACTGACTTTCTTAATTCACATGAAAAGCATTTTCATTATTACATATAAATGCATATATATTTTCAGTGTACCACTCCTGGCTTTCACAAAGAACAGCCTAAAATTCTTAATGTGTGCCAGGTCCTACACTAGGCTTGCAATCTATGTTATTATACTGATAGGCAGGATTACCAAATGCCTTACTTGTTGATTTGAAAAGTGAAAAGTGTTAGTTGCTCAGTAGTGTCCGACTCTTTGTGACCCCATGCACTACAGCCCGCCAGGCTCCTCTGTCCATGGAATTCTCCAGGAAAGAACACTGAAGTGAGTAGCCATTCCCTTCTCCAGGGGATCTTCCCAATTCAGGAACTGAACCCAGGTCTCCTTCATTGCAACCAGATTCTTTACCATCTGAGCCATGAGGGAAGCTTTCATTCAGTCAAGTCTGACCCTTTGTACCCCAGGGACTGTAGCCATTACTCTGTCCATGGATAATTCTCCAGGCAAGAATACTGGAGTAGGTATCCATTCCCTTCTCCAGGGGATCTTCTCAACTAGTGATTGAACCTGAGTCTCCCGCGTGGCAGACAGTCTTTACCATCTGAACCACCAGGGAAGCCCCTGTTGACTTGAAGATGACTTAAAAGTCTCAAACTATTGGTTTGGCCAATAAGTTCATTCTGATATTAATGGAACATCATTATATTCCATAAGATATAATGGGAAAGTACTAACAAACTTCTTGGCCAACAACTATAATCCCATACCTTTGCTTAATAAATAAATTTTATTTTAGTCTGCTTTACTGTCATATCCCAAAAGTTAGAGTTCATTTTTCAATCAGTTGATTCAGTTCAATTTTTTCCATTGGATGTGGGGAGGGGGGTTAAATCTTCATAGTTGATTAAGATCTCATGGAATCCTAAGGACTCCTACTTCAGTTATCACTTTTTGTTCCTGCCCTCGGTTCCTGTCACTGACTTTTCCCTTCATCTGCCCCAACATGAAGTGGTTATGAGCATTATGCTTCCTTCTGACCCAAAATGAAATTTTGCCAAACTATCCTGTCAGAGGAGTAGCTCAAAGGCATACATAAGTCATAGGATAAAAACTTTTGAGATTATTTTCTCTAATAAATATACTCTTTTTTTTTTTCAGTTAGAAAGAACTCCAACTTGTTATGATTTCCTTTAGTTACCTCTTGATGATTTTGATAATATACCCATTGCTTGATGGTACATAAAGACAGTCACAAAAAAAATATAAAATAAAAAGTCCATTCTATATGATCTTCTGAATGGACATAATATTAAAAATGTGGATGGAGGTAATTATTGATAACAGAAAAAATCCTTTCAAATATCCATGCTATTCCCAATGGCAACAAATGATTTCTTTATGAATAATACAATGTACACAATATGAATGCTGGACCATTCTTTTCAGCGTATCATGCTAATATCAAAAGGAAAAGAATAATGATAACTGACGACATCCCAATTCAATAGAAAAACAGAACTACAGATGTTGTGGCTTCTAACCAGGATAGGCTAGACCCCTGACAAGGAAACTCTCCGGTGGCCAGAACTAGGAGCACACATCTGGAAGCCAAGAGACACTAAAACTTAATGCGAGCTCTGGAGGGCCCAGAGAGGCAAAGCAAGTTTCCAAATGGAAAACTCGCACAATTTTCTCCAGTTGCTTTACCTGAAATTTAAATTATATATTATAGAGTTGGGGAGTCTTTCTAACTAAATGTGGTGGGAGGGATAGCAAATAATTTCTAAACAACTGAAAGAAAATCACTTTTCTTTCAAAGTATTGACTACAGTCTTTGTGTGTAAACATGAAAATACCACGAAAAGAACTTTCTGCAAGCTGTTACAGATGATGCATACAGAAGAGGCATTAATTATCTCTGTGCGGATCTTCAAGGCAACCTTGACCACACTCATAACAAAAGAGCCACGAAAGGAATACATTGTATGGATGGTTCTTCCAGCTCAGATTCTGCCAGCCACAGTGGATGAGGAACACCTTTTGAAATTTAACAACCAGGGTTATAATCTACAACCAGAAGCTTGGAATGAAATGTTCAAAAGGTTTTCTGCCTTTTGAAGACACGGGTTCCAAAATGCTTCCAACTGAATTCATGCAACAGATACTCTGCATTTATTCAAGAAAAATTCATTTATTTTTATCCATCTGTTAGACACATGTCGCAGATACATATATATATGTATCTGTGCACGTAGACACATACGACTTCAGAACTGCGTAAAAGGAGTAGCATCATAAAGGATTCCAGCTAAAAGTGAAAACACCTGATTTGACACTTTAATTTTTCCCATCATTATTATCCATAAGCACTAAATGCTCCCTATGTATTTTTTAATCCTGAAAATAGTTCACAAGGCTGCCCTCTCCCTGATTGTTTCCTTGCATATCACCTCAAACTCTGGGAATACATGTTTGGATGTAATTATCACAAATTTCTAGCAGATTCAAAAGGATTTCATTACGTTTTGCCCTGAACACATTTTGAGAGGAATTCAATTTGTCTCCTATCCCTGAGGTAATGTAAGTAGATTTTTACAAAGTCTTTAGGATTTTGTTTTAACCAAGTCAAATAATTGACTGCCTAGATTTTACAAAGCAAATGTATTTTTAAAATATAGCTAGAATAAAGGAATTTAATTACTATTTACAGGCATTCAGATTTTCTATAACCTATGGGTCCCTAGATTTGACAAACCAAAATTTATATTTTAAATTAAAATGAGGGATTTTATCATCAATGATAAAAATATTAAACATTTCAAATAAAGAATATGACACCGGAGTTCAAGTGATGATAATGCTGAGAGATCTCTTTAGGGATCTAAAAAAAGGCAGATAGAGCTCAGACAGATATGTGTGAGGATAACAAAGGACGTTGATAAAGACAGTCTCCTGCAATTTTTTAACCTAGGGGAAATGAACCAATGTTCTCAGAATTAAAACATTCCACTAGAACCACACAATACACAGAGTGGAAAATGTCCCCTCAAGTTTATCAGGAAGGACTTGCCATTCCAGGCAAAAAAAAAAAACTTTTTCCCTCTCTTTTCACATTTTTTTTCTCACAACCCTTCCCATGCTTTTTTGCCAAGTGACATATCTAGTCCCTTTCCTTAAAAGTCGACACTTTCCTTCCCACCTGGAGGCCTACTGTCTCCACCAAGACACAATCTGGCCATCAAGGGTAGCATGTATTGTCATGATGTTAATCCATGTCATATTCCTCTAATGCTGACCCACTGCCTGTTCCTCATCCTGCTGCCATCACCTCCCTCATCTGCCCTTTTCTTTGTCCTCTATTTCTATCACAATACTCAGTTTTCTCTTCATTTCACTGAATGTTAGACACTTTTTTCACATATGTGGGTGAACTAAGAATAAGACCATTTCTGCCATATTACTTTTGTTTTCATTTTATTTTCCTATTATTCTTTAAAAGCTTTTTGCATCACAACCAAGTGAGTAATAGAATGAATATTATCTAAGAAAATGTTTTAATGCCCGCTGGAAAAAAAAATTGTAGTCTGTAAGAAAATATCCTGAGTTTTTACTTAAAATCTTCACATCCCTGGGCAAATATAAAATCAGTAATGGATAATTTTCTGTACTCATTAGATTCCTCACAGGTTGTATTTAATTTCTTCTGAAATGCCTAAATTTATTACACAGCAACTCCAAACAAAAAAAATTTTCATGTATAACAGTGTGAATTATATTTATCATGTTGTCTTTTACCACCTTAGTACTTATTTATCTTATAACTGGAAGTTTTACCTTTTGAAAATTGTTAAGAGAGTAAATCCTAAGAGTTCTCATCACAAGGAAAAAAAGTTTTTTCCCATGTCCTCAATTTTCTATCTGCATGAGATGATAGATGCTCACTGAACTTATAATCATCATTTCATGATGTATAAAATTTTTTTAAACAAATATTTCAAAACAATGTAATAGAACATATAACAAAAACCAAACAAAACAACTTTCTTTTAATATAAAGATGAGCAAACATCTCAGGAATGTTTTGAGGGTACATCTGAATTCATTTCTTTAGAAATTTCCCTTCCTTATTCCTGAATCCTCACATTGATTGACAGGGCTGCTTTTTGTTGTGTGTATGTATGTGTTTTCCCCATTTCAACTCATGAGATTGTCTGTGATGAGAGTTGGGAGTTACCAGTTGTCCTGCATGACAATCAGTGTGAACAGCCAGCACGAGTAGGCTTTTGGAGGTTAAGTGACCTCTGCTGAATCATGGAGCAATGAATGGCGTATCAACTGACTTGTCAAGGCAATTTCTTTTGTCCCTAAGCACATAAGAAAGACACAATATTACCCATTCTGTGCCAGTCCTATCTTTCCCTGTCTCAGAACTGATGAAGTTTATTTTTTCTCCTAAAAGAAAAAAATAGAGAAAAACAAAGGGACTATTCCATTGAGAGATCAGAAATGATATATTACAAAAACCATACAAAAGAAACCAAAAAGATTATAAAAGAGGATCATAATGGAGGCTTTCAAAAGACCTGAACCTCAATGAAGGCCAAAACCTGCTGGCTTTTCTCATCCTGACTTGACTGGCAGGATAAATCTTCCCTGTTGGTAAAAGAAATTCACTCAGAACTAATTGCCTAAGGTCTTGAGTGCAGTAAAAATGTTTCTGTGGTAATACTTGCTGATGTCTACATGGAAGCTGTTCTGGTAACTTTTTAAAAATAAAATATATAAATTACACTCAATGCACTAACTGTAAGGGCAGAATCAGTGGTCATTTGTATGAAATATGCTCTATTGTCTTGCAAACATTAATTGATCGCTTATAGATGTATTTCCTAAAAATGAAAGACCTTTAGATGCCTTAAAAACTACAGAGAAATCAGTTTTCTATAAATTGGCAAGCTCTTGCAAAAGGAGAAAGAGTGTTCAAAAGGAATTGAAAAATATCACAGGTATTTGTAAATATTTCGGTCTATAATGAAAGATGCCAGATTTTCTTTACAATGATAGAAAAAATGAATAAATGAATTGAATAAATGAAAACTTCAGGAAATGAATCCTTTAGGAAGTCCTACAGATAACTTAGACAGCCTTTACAGAAGTTACAAATGAAACTGTAGTAAACCATAAAAGATTGTCTTTAGGATAGAGACCAATTACCAGTTCCAGAACACTTCTAGTTGTGTCTCTGGCACAGACATAGAATTAATTATCCCTTCATATGTATACCACTGGTAGAGGAAGAAGAGTCTGACCAAAGTCCTCATCAGAGAAAATATCTCAAGCCATTCCATTGTTATGTGTGAACGCCAGGTCTTTGTCTTTAGATATAATTTCACATTAGTTTTCTCTATTTTCTCCTAAGTAACTTAGAGCATTGTATGACTGTTGTTTTGTGAATCTTCCCATCATCCACAGAGGAGAGGGATATGAAGAGAGTAGGATGAGTTACTGAGAGAGGAACTTTATGTCCCTGTCCTATACTGTTGCTTCTTCTTACTCCATAAACTCTACCCACCAGACTCTGCCAACACTCCTATGGCCTTGATAACCATCTATATGCTGATAACATACATCTAAATTCCCATTTTTTCTCCCTAATCTCCAAAGCCCTATTTTTTTTTAATTGGAGTATAATTGCTTTATGGGCTTTGCAAGTGGCACAGTGGTAAAGAATTGGCCTGCTAAAACAGGAGATGCAAGAGAGAATCCTTGCCTGGAAAACACCATGGACAGAGGAGCCTGGTGGGCTACAATCCATGGGATCCCAAAGAGTCAGACACAACTGAGAAACTAAGTACACACATGCATAACTGCTTTAAATTTTGTGTTAGTTTCTGATATACAACATAATGAATCAACTCTATGTATGCATATATCCCTTCCCTCTTAGACCTCCCTTCCACCCCCTTTATCTCACCCATCATTAACTGCATACAACTCATCTACTCCACGGACATCGTAAAATCAATTTGTCTAATGTGTACCTATTATCTTTTTGCATTAATCTATTGCCCTACTGTAATCCCTAAACCAGAAAATACCACCAGCTTCTATTTCATTGGCCAATCTGGTGACCTGTGTACCTTGTTAACCACCTCCCATCGCCCCCCCCTCACCCCCCCACTGCCCAGCAACACACACACACAGGTCCACTTATCTTCACCTCTACCGTCACTTTGCTATCCAGACTTACTCTCATCTCTTATCTAAACCCTCATTTTCTCCCAGCCTCCTAAATATGCACCCTGCTTCCTGCTAATCTGTAACCCACATTACAGTTTAATCTTTCTATAACTATTTCTAGTAGTTCACGGTGCTTCAAAATCATCATTTAACCATTTGAAAAAGGTCAGTTTCCATCTGGTTTAGTGGGTATATCATCAAAGCCCAGCTTTCCTTTGTCATCTGATCTCTATTACATCCTCCCTACTAAATTCTCCCCATGACCACATAGATCTTTCTCTTTGCTGTTCAGTTGCTCAGTCTTGTCCATCTTTTTGTGACCCCATGGACTGCAGCATGCCAGGCTTCCTTCACCATCTCCTAGAGCTTACTTAAACCCATGCCCACTGAGTTGTTGATGTCATTCAACCATCTCATCCTCTGTTGTCCCCTTCTCCTCCTGCCTTTTATCTTTCCCAGCATCAGGGTCTTTTCCAATGAGTCAGCTCTTCGCATCAGGTGGCCAAAGTATTGGAGCTTCAGCTTTAGCATCAGTCCTTCCAATGAATATTCAAGATTGATTTCCTTTAGGATTGACTGGTTTGATCTGCTTGCAGTCCAAGGGACTCTCAAGAGGCTTTTCCAACTCCACAGTTTGAAAGCATCTATTCCTCAGGTCAACTCTCACATCCATACTTGACTACTGAAAAACCATAGCTTTGAGTAGAGGGAGATTTGACAGAAAAGTAATGTCTCTGCTTTTAAATACATTGTCTAGATTAGTAATAGCTTTTCTTCCAAGGAGCAAGCGTCTTTTAATTCCATGGCTGCAGTCACTGTCCTCAGTGATTTCGGAGACCATGAAAATAAAGTCTTTCACTCTTTCCATTCTTTCCCCCATCTAATTGCCATGAAGTTATTGGACCAGATGCCAAGATCTTAGATCTTTGTCTAGTTGCTTGGAATTACCACACACTCAAGTCTCTTAGTTCATATTTTCCCTAATGAAATATTCATCCTCCATTGTTCAGACAATTAATTCAGATTCATTTTTCCTGCCAGAAGACCTTTAACTTGGATTTTCCTGATCCCTTAACTTGGACTTCCACATCACTATATGAACAACACAAGATCAGAATTGATTTTCTGTATCTAAATGTGGCCTATATCCTCAGAACAGACAGAGAATATGTCTGCTTTGGGGTTCACAATAGCCTCAGCACTCAGCTGTCAGAGTTCTCAGCACTTTTCTCAACACATCTGGGTCAAATGAATGAAACTTTTAGGACTGATGAAGTCTAGAACATGAGTTTTAGTCATGACTGTTACTAGGTAGGGATTCCCAGGCGGCACTACTAGTGGTAAAGAACCTGTGTGCCAACGTAGGAGACATGGCTTCCATCCCTGGGTTGGGACAGTTCCCCTGGAGGAGTGCATAGCAACCCACTCCAGTATTCTTACCTGGAGAATCCCCACAGGCAGAGGAACTTGGGAGGCTACAGCCCATAGGGTCACAAAGAGTAGGACATGACTGAAGTGATTTAGCACTCATGCATGCATTACTAGGTTAGTCAGTTGAGTCAAGGATAAAATAAAGCAGGTATCAAAATCAGAGGCTGTTATTCAAGATTTAGGAAACAGATTTTCAAACTGGGCTTATATGGTTTTTAACTATTTTTCCTCAATGACTTTAAAAGGCCAATACTAGTTAGTAGAATGTTTTTCCACATCAGAATTCAGTAAAAGCCAGACAATCTCCCAAAATGTCCTCCATCTCCTTGTTTGACATTATTCCCAATCTTAAGGGGCTTCCCAGGTGGCTCAGTGGTAAAGAATCTTCCTGCTAATGCAGGAGACACTGGTTTAGTCCCTAGGTTGGGAAGATCCTCTAGAGAAGGAAATGGCAAACCACTCCAGCATTCTTGCCTGGAAAGTTCCATGGACAGAGAAGCCTGGCAGGCTACAGTCCATTGGGTTGCAAAGAGTCAAACATGATTGAGCATGCACAAAGCAGCCAATCTTCTGTGATACTAAATTAAAATTTTATTAAATTATCACTTATTTCTGTAAATTAACAGCTTGGTTTGCTATTGTTATTCCTGCTCAGACTCTGCCTAATAAAACTGATTCATTTAGCCTTCCACCTCTGGAGATCTGGAAGCAGTTTACTGCAACAGAGCCTGAGTTATCCTTAGCCTTGACATGAAGTGTGGTAGCTGTGTGATTTACAATGATGCTGGCACTAACTTACTGATGGGATTGGGTGGGTAGATTTAACTTTCCCCAGAAAATATTGACTCTGGTCTTAGAGTCAAGCCCAGTATAATCTCATATTACCAAGTCATATTTCAAATCCCTCTTTTCACTCCACTGGATAAATACTATTGAAAGCAACACATGAAAGTGAATGACTAGATATTGGCTCTGTGGTGATAAGGGGATTTTCATTTTTATTTATATTTCTATTTTGTTATTTCATGTTCATGTTCAGCTATGACCTAAATCAAATCCCTTATGATTATACAGTGGAAGTGAAAAACATATTCAAGGGATTAGATCTGAAAGTCAGAGTGTCTGAAGAACAATAGATGGAGGCTCGTGACATTGTACAGGAGACAGGTATCAAGACCATCCCCAAGAAAAAGAAATGCAAAAAAGCAAAATGGTTGTCTGAGGAGGCCTTACAAATAGCTGTGAAAAGAAGAGAAGCTAAAAGCAAAGGGAAAGAGAAAAATATACACATTTGAATGCAGAGTTCCAAAGAATAGCAAGGAGAGATAAGAGAGCCTTCCTAAGTGATCAATGCAAAGAAAGAGAGGAAAACAATAGAATGAGAAAGACTAGAGATCTCTTCCGGAGAAGGCAATGGCACCCCACTCCAGTACTCTTGCCTGGAAAATCCCATGGACAGAGTGGCCTGGAAGGCTGCAGTCCATGGGGTCGCTGAGGGTCGGACACGACTGAGCGACTTCACTTTCACTTTTCACTTTCCTGCATTGGAGAAGGAAATGGCAACCCACTCAAGAGTTCTTGCCTGGAGAACCCCAGGAACGGGGGAGCCTGGTGGGCTGCCCTCTTTGGGGTCGCACAGAGTCGGACACGACTGACGTGACTTAGCAGCAGCAGCAGCAGAGATCTCTTCAAGAAAATTAGAGATACCAAGGGAACATTTCATGCAAAGATGGGCTCGATAAAGGACAGAAATGGTATGGACCTAACAGAAGCAGAAGATATTAATAAGAGGTGGCAAGAATATACAAAAGAACTAGACAAAAAAGATCTTCACGACCCAGATAATCACGATGGTGTGATCACTCACCTAGGGCCAGACATCCTGGAGTGCAAAGACAGGTGGGCCTTACGAAACATCACTACGAACAAAGCTAGCAGAGGTGATGTAATTCCAGCCGAGCTATTTCAAATCCTAAAAGCTGATGCTGTGAAAGTGATGCACACAATATGTCAGCAAATTTGGAAAACTCAGCAGTGGCCACAGGACTGGAAAAGGTCAGTTTTCATTCCAATCCCAAAGAAAGGCAATGCCAAAGAATGCTCAAACTACTGCACAATTGCACTCATCTCACACGCTAGCAAAGTAATGTTCAAAACTCTCCAAGCCAAGCTTCAACAATAGGTGAACCATGAACTTCCAGATGTTCAAGCTGGTTTTAGCAAAGGCAGAGGAGATCAAATTGCCAACATCTGCTGGATCATCGAAAAAGCAAGAGAGTTCCAGAAAAACATCTATTTCTGTTGCACTCAATATGCCAGCAAATTTGGAAAACTCAGCAGTGGCCACAGGACTGGAAAAGGTCAGTTTTCATTCCAATCCCAAAGAAAGGCAATGCCAAAGAATGCTCAAACTACTGCACAATTGCACTCATCTCACACGCTAGCAAAGTAATGTTCAAAACTCTCCAAGCCAAGCTTCAACAATAGGTGAACCATGAACTTCCAGATGTTCAAGCTGGTTTTAGCAAAGGCAGAGGAGATCAAATTGCCAACATCTGCTGGATCATCGAAAAAGCAAGAGAGTTCCAGAAAAACATCTATTTCTGCTTTATTGACTATGCCAAAGCCTTTGACTGTGTGGATCACAACAAACTGTGGAAAATTCTTCAAGAGACAGGAATACCATACCACCTGACCTGCCTCTTGAGAAATCTGTATGCAGGTCAGGAAGCAACTAGACATGGAACAGCAGACTGGTTCCAAATAGGAAAAGGAGTACATCAAGGCTGTATATTGTCACCCTGCTTATTTAACTTCAGTGAAGAGCACATCATGAGAAATGCTGGACTGGAAGAAGCACAAGCTGGAATCAAGATTGCTGGGAGAAACATCAATAAGCTCAGATATGCAGATGACACCACCCTTATGGCAGAAAGTGAAGAAAAAATGAAAGCCTCTTGATGAAAGTGAAAGAGGAGAGTCAAAAAGTTTGGCTTAAAGCTCAATGTTCAGAAAACGAAGATCATGGCATCTGGTCCCATCACTTCATGGCGAATAGATGGATAAACAGTGGAGACAGTGGTAGACTTTATTTTTGGAGGCTCTAAACTCACTGCAGATGGTGATGGCAGCCATGAAATAAAAAGATGCTTACTCCTTGGAAGAAAAGTTATGACCAACCTAGACAGCATATTGAAAAGCAGAGATGTTACTGTGCCAACAAAGGTCTGTCTAGTCAAGGTTATGGTTTTGCCAGTAGTCATGTATGGATGTGAGAGTTGGACTATAAATAAAGCTGAGCATCAAAGAATTGATGTTTTTGAACTGTGGTGTTAGAGAGACTCTTAAGAGTCCCTTGGACTGCAAGAAGATCCAACCAGTCCATTCTAAAGGAAATCGGTCCTGAATATTCATTGGAAGGACTGATGTTGAAGCTGAAACTCCAATACTTTGGCCACCTGATGTGAAGAAGTGACTCATTGGAAAAGACCCTGATGTTGGGAAAGATTGAAGGCTGGAGGAGACGGGGACGACAGAGGATGAGATGGTTGGATGGCATCACCAAGTCAATGGACATGGGTTTGGGTGAACTCCAGGAGTTGGTGATGGACAGGGAGGCCTGGCATGCCACGGTCCATGGGGTCATAAAGAGTCAGACACGACTAAGTGACTGAAGCGAACTGAACTTATACTTACAGACCCTTAAACTTTTTAAATTTAATATTGATATTTTAAAAATTTGGGAATTCATTTCTTTACCTATTGATGAAAATAAGATGGTTTAGAAAAATCTCAGTGCAAAACCTTATGTGAAATTCTTGCTACTGATGTAATGGTTTCTAAAAATAATATGTTTTTACTTTGACCTATGCCTTAAATTTTCAGAAATAAGGTTGCTTGGTTTTTCCCTCAGAAACAGTAAGGATAACCTGCAGTTCCTTTTTGTTCGCTTACACAGAAAGAGAAGTAAGTACATATTCTACTGACCTGGACTTTGAAAACAGCTCATTAGTGCCAGTTAGCATGTAATAGATATTTTGGCTAAAGAGGTTTATGAGTTTTACAAATAATTTCTCCTTCCCACACACCAACTTTAACAGTTTTATAGTCCTTTACAACTTCCACCCCCATTCATGCACCTCGTCATTATACCAGGAGCCAAAATTTAATGATTTTTGTTGCCTCTAGCAGTGTGTACATGTTCAGAAATGATGCACCCCGAACTCTGATTAAATGCCAAACTTCACTGATGAAAAACAGGTCCACTGAGTAAGTAATAATGATGAGTGAGATTTCATGCTGTTTTACTGCCAACAGACCATCAGAAACAGTGCAGTTCATATAAAAACAGCCCTCCTCTAACAGTCAGGATGGCTGGCAGCCTTGGTAAACATGTAAATGAACTTGATAACCCTCTCTGTTTGGAGAATTCATGTAAAATACTCTCCTGCTTGCTTTATTTGGCTTGGTTTAAAATGTCAAGGGATTTGCAATGAGGCCATTAGCTTCTAAACTCCTAAATGAAGTAAATGTGTCCTGTGATGGCTGACTAGGACCTGAAGTAGGATGTATGATGACTTGAGAAAATTGAGAAACACATACGAAAATCTCATGTTTTACCAAGAACAATGTGTAAGGTAGCTAAAAAGAAACATTTTTAGGTTTCTACACCTACTCAGTGTTGCCGGCATGCTGAAGTCACTCAGTTTGTCTGACTCTTCATGACCCTATGGATTGCAGTCCGTCAGGCTCCTCTGTCCATGGAGTTCTCCAGGCAGGGATACAGAGTGGGTTGCCATTTCCTACTTCAGGGAATCTTCTCAACCCAGGTCTCTTAAGTCTCCTGCATTGGCAGACAGGTTCTCTACCACGAGTCCCACCTGGGAAGCCCACAACTACTGGGTCCTACCATGCTAAAAACAAAGACTTGGCAACATGAAGAATTATTGTATCTTCTTATAATTAACAAGGTATAATGATGTGACTGCAGCCATGAAATTAAAAGACGCTTACTCCTTGGAAGAAAAGTTATGATCAACCTAGATAGCATATTCAAAAGCAGAGACATTACTTTGCCAACTAAGTTCCGTCTAGTCAAGGCTATGGTTTTTCCAGTAGTCATGTATGGATGTGAGAGTTGGACTGTGAAGAAGGCTGAGTGTCGAAGAATTGATGCTTTGGAACTGTGGTGTTGGAGAAGACTCTTGAGAGTCCCTTGGACTGCAAGGAGATCCAACCAGTCCATTCTGAAGGAGATCAGCCCTGGGATTTCTTTGGAAGGAATGATGCTAAAGCTGAAACTCCAGTACACTGGCCACCTCATGTGAAGAGTTGACTCATTGGAAAAGACCCTGATGCTGGGAGGGATTGGGGGCAGGAGGAAAGGGGACGACAGAGGATGAGATGACTGGATGGCATCACTGACTCGATGGACGTGAATCTGAGTGAACTCCGGGAGTTGGTGATGGACAGGGAGGCCTGGCATGCTGCGATTCATGGGATCACAAAGAGTCAGACATGACTGAGTGGCTGAACTGAACTGAATAATTAGTAACAAGTAATATTTACTGACCATCTAGTATTTGCTAGACCCAGTACTATATGTTTTACATACGTGAATTCATATAACATTTATGATAGTTTAGTGTAAAGAATATGAAGACTGAAGACCAAGGAGATTAAATACCTTGTTCAGGGTCACATATAAACATTGGAAATAGAATCAGAGTTCACACCCTGGTATATCAGATCCAAACTCTTGGCACTACACAATATATAGGACACAGGCATACACAGGCATGCACACACACACACACACCCCATATAATTTATATTTCATTCATTTTTTAAAAACTTAAACCATTACTTATATTATGCATTCCATTGTAAATAAAATAAGGGACTAAAGTAAGTGATTTATGTCAATTAATGAAAAATGATCATGCCAAACACATTTAATTATCCCCCTTCAAGACTGAGTTGGTTCTAGACAAAATGAGAAGTCTTGAATTTGAGCCTCTTCCAAACTTTATTTTGTCCCCAGATTCCCACCACTTATCCTCCAGAAGCTGTTTGTCCTTCTTTGGTCTTCTAAATGTCAAGATATCCCTCATGGCCACCCCACTCCACTGGCTTGAACAATACCCCAAACTTGCTTATGGGAAAGAAGTAGAAACACCTTATGTGTGCACAGAGAGCTCTTATACCACAGATGAGGAACCCCAAACTATGAACCTGGAAGCTTGTATAGGCCACCTACTTCCCCCACCCCAACAGAGGGAAAGAAACCCTTGTTCCCCAATGTTTTACAATTACTTGGAATGTGAGCAGATGGTTCCATAACTCCAGATTTTATCCACCTTTGGAAAGTAAAAACATGTAGAAATAAATCCCTACCTTAAAGTTTTTCTAGACCTACTCAGTAATCTTTTACATCCTTTAACACAAGCTGACCCTTCAGACCAGTTCAGTTTTCATTGCTCAGAAATCATTATCATGCAGAAATGGAAAAGTATATCCTTCCTGTCATCAGGTAGGCCTGAGTTTGAATCACAAATCCATAATCTACCAACTGAGTGCTTTTGCACAGTGTTTTAATATCTTCAAAGTTCAGTTTCCTCAATTATAAAATTTTTTTAAAAATTTAAAGATGTAACTTCAAAGTCATCTTGTGATATAAGTTAGATGATGCATGTAAACAGCTGAAAACATTTCCTGGCTCTGTAATAGGGGCTTAAACCATGTTAGCTACAGTTATTTGTATTTTGAAATCCAGGAAGAAGGCTCTAAATTTTCTATAACTAAAACATGAGGATATTTTTAAGTTGTTAAGCACAAGGTTGAAAAAAGGTGTTGAAGTACAGTCATTAAGAATAAAGTCTTTGTATTGAGCCATTCCTGGATTTGGGTTTGAATTCTGGATCTGCCATTTACTGGTCATGTAACTTGGAGGTATGACTCTGCAGTCTCTCTTAGCCTCCAAAGCCTTGTTTTCCTTATGTTTGAAAGGTTGACAATGAAACTTAACCCATTGGATTGTTACAAGAGTTAAATGAGATTGTGTACAAAAAGCATCAAAACTGGCATACATTAAGCTCTCAGTATATGTTAATCATCCTATTGTTATTGTTATTACCATGGGAATTCTAGAAAGGTGGGAAGTCAAATGTAGTCAGAATAGCTAGCGCACTCTTGGAGTGGTGTAGGGGCACCTGGACTTCTAAGGAAGTAGAGGATTTGAAGCCTGTCCGCAGTTGTGAGGAAATGTTTGTATGTCTCTACTTACATTTACCCCAGGAAAAAGCCTCCATCTTTGTAAAGAACATGCTCAATTGTGTTTTTCCAGATGGAAGTGGTCTGCACTTAGTCATGGCGGAGTGTTGACTAGTATTCTACTGTATTTCTAAAGTAATAGAAGAGATTTCCCGGAAGTCCAGTGGTTAAGACTCCATGCTTCCAATACAGGGGGATGCAGCTTCAATCCCTGGTTGGGAAACTAAGATCCTACATGTTACACGGTGAAGCCAAAAATAAAAAAATTGTAAATAAAGTAATGAAACAAATGACAGAGAAGAGAATAACACATTTACCTTGAGTAAACCAGAGTAATCAAAAAAGAGCTGTGATCATATATTTCATTCTTTTCTGAACACAAAGAAGTGAATTTTCTGAACACAAAGAAATGAATCAACCATCTTGAGTGTTGACAAAATATGAATAAACTAGAAGAATTGAACTGTATAATAATGTGGATGATAAAACACAGTCTCAAAATCCACACAAGTGAAGGAATTACATTTAAAGATAATAAAAATGCAAAGACCAGAAAAAAATCATCAAAGATGTGAGAGGGAGGCAAGAGAGAATTTCAAGGTAGCAATAGAAAGACAATATGGCTTATAATGATTACTTTCATTTATTATAAAATATGTTGCTTTAAAAACCTTTTCTTGCAGTTAAGCATTCTTTATCTGGGTTAAGTACAGGCTTTGGTAAACAGAAACATACAAATGGGTGATTTAAAATGGTACTCTCTCACAAGTCTCCTGGAGAATTCTTTTCTAACAAATAGAGTACTTCTTTTGTCTTACAGCCTTTTATTTTAAATTAAATTAAGAACAAATTGCACATTACCCCTTCATGGTATTACTGCACTTAAGGCAGCAGGAAATCCTATGTCTTTTTCAAGAAAGTTAAATAAAACCCTAATTTCAACAATCACATCAATTTCTGTACTATTTGTAAAATTGATTCTGACCTTATCAGCCTTCATCATCTTCTTCAGATTTAGATCAGAAAATTCAATTCTTAATGCTGTTGAAGATTTTAAATCAAATGTTCATAAATCCAGTCATTCTTTGGCCTTGTATTCTTGTTAACCTATCTGGATTTTCAACTCCAGACTGCTTAATGAACTTCTGTTTCTACAAATGGTATTACTGTTCCTTCTTGTTAGAGGGCATTATACATTGGCAGTTCTATTTGTTATACAGCCCAGTCTAGCATACCTCGCCAATATGACTATCAAAGTATGTCCTAATTCTGCCCAAGCCTCAGTTTCTCCAATCTCTGTTTTAGTCCAAAACACTGTGATCTATTGCCTGGACTTCTACAGTAGTTTCCTATTAATAGATGTTGTCTTACTTCAAGTTCTTCCATTTCCCTAGTCTGTTCTGATATTTTAAATCACAATGTGTCATACTTACCTCTTGCCCATTACTTAAGATTCTCCAGTAGCTCTTCATAACACATAGACTAGAGACTTCAATCCTCACTGTCAGGGATGACATTGAAGACATTTAATAAGTAATGGTATAGGTGATCTTATTTGCAAAGCAGAAATAGAGACACAGATGTAGAGAACCAATGTATAGATACCATGGGGGTAAAGGGGGATGAGATGAATTGGGAGATTAGGATTGATACATATACACTATTGATATTATGCATAAAATAGATAACTGATGAGAACCTACTGTTAGCACAGGGAACTCTATTTAATGCACTATGGTGACCTGAATGGGAAGGAAATCCAAATAAGAGGGGAATAGGTATATGTATGGCTGATTCATGCTGCTATACAGTAGAAACTTACTCAGTCATGTGTGACTCTTTGCAACCCCATGGACTGTAGCCTCTGTCCAAGGGATTCTCCAGGCAAGAATACTGGAATGGGTCACCATTTCCTTCTCCAGGTGATCTTCTTGACCCAGGGATCAAACTCGGGTCTCCTGAATTGCAGGCAGATTCTTCACTGTCTGCACCACCAGGGAAGCCTAACACAGCATTCATTGTAAAGCACCTATACTCCAATAAAAATTAAATTTAAAAAAAAGTGATGCAATAGCGCCAACCATTCCTGAATCAATCCTGAGGGAAGTATCAGGGCATCTGCCAAGGCAAAGAGATGATAAAGGACACTGGAGTCGCAGCTATTGTCTCAATAATATCCTTAGAAGTATTTTTATATTAAATGAGTTTAGTTGTACCAGTGCAAACAGATTGGACTTACTATGGCTTAGGTCCTGCATGTTTTGGTCCCAGATTTCCTCTTTGACCTCATATTTAATCCCTTTTCTTTCTCTCCTTGTGCTTAGCTCTACTGGTCTTCTCAGGAGACATGGAAAGCACACAAACCTTAGGGTTTTTATACTTGCTATTTCCTCTGCAGGGAAAATTACATTGTACACTGTCTCATTTCATAAGTTTTATATTCAACAGTAACCTCAGAGAAAATGCCTTTGACCATACTGTCTACAGGGGCATCTCCTTCCCTCTCCTTCCATTGTGGTCCTTTGTTTTTCTTCAGAGCACTTACTACAGCCTGATATTATTTAATGCTCTTCTTTGATATTTTTCTCTCTCTCCCACTAAATTGTCAAGTTGGAGACTTTGTGTGTCTTGCTTACCATGGAATCACTAGCACAGGTATTAGTTCCGATGGGTGATCAGAACTTGTGTAAAATGGATACAAACACCAGAAGCAATTCAAAAATGATCTTATAGCTAACACATTACACTGGCAATGAGCATAATATTTTATCAATGCAGGAGAGGGAGATTTATTAGAAACAAAGTTTTGTCTAAGGAATAGCAAAAAGTTCAGAGCCACACAGAGTAGGTGAAAAATCAGCAACCAAGATCAAAGCCAAGGCAGTTACATAGAAACTGGGTTCACAAATATGCTAAATTAAAAAAAAAAATCACTAAAAAGCATTTAGAAACTCCTAAGCACTCTTCTGAAATAATCTTTTAAAAGTTTGTATTGAAGATGAAGACATAAAAGATATTTATAACTGATGGAGAATATATAGTATATGGAGTTGTGAAACATTAGATTAAGGATGAAATTTCATAGCATGTATCCAACTAAAACATTTTCATATGTGCTTTCAAAAAATTTCTTAACTGGTA
This sequence comes from Aepyceros melampus, assembly GCA_006408695.1. Classification (NCBI taxonomy): domain Eukaryota; kingdom Metazoa; phylum Chordata; class Mammalia; order Artiodactyla; family Bovidae; genus Aepyceros; species Aepyceros melampus. The sequence goes on from SJXQ01000358.1 coordinate 181,341, forward strand.
TTAATTTTAGGAAAAGGTAACACTGGGACTCAATATATAAAGCGGGAAATATTGAAGCATAGCATGGTGCAGGCTTGTAATTTGCTAAACAATTTCCCCAACCTGCTCATACATACCCCCACGTCCTCAAGAAAGCATTATACAAGTTAAAAATGAAATGACCTCTTTATATCTCGTTGAGCCTGAATGAGTATTAAAAACTGCCTAAAGTATTCTCAGTTTAGATACATCCTATGGAAATACAATGTTGTAAGATATTATGTGGGCAGTACTTTTTCAGGTCTTAGCCATAATTTATTTCATGTCTAAATCAGTTTAAGATGATTAATCATAAAGATTAATAGTAAATTTGACTTTCCTAATATCACTACTTAAACGTGTGATCAATTTAACTGAGGATATGTACAATTTAAAAAAGAAGTTACTAGAGTGTTAAAGAGTATGTTTTTCCTATTATACTTTCAAAAATAATGTCAAATTTTATGCTTCCAGTGCCATAATTATTTGAGAAACTATGATAAGAAAAAAATATGGATAGACCAAATTGCTAAAATTAGTGGAAAAGTATTTCCTTATTTCAGAAACAACTCCTAACATTGAGATTTGGGCAGAAACAAAGAACAAAGAGCATCTGCAATTTAGTTCAGCAATGGAGCGGAATGGTGTGAAGTTTTGGTTTGGGAAAGCAGTGCCCAAAGAAGGCTATCCACTGAGTCTTCATGTGGAGCAAAAGATGGAGAGGAAGGACCTTTCAAGGACTACCTCTCTCCCAAAGAATGCCAGTCAATTGGTCATGTTCAAGAAGAGACATCCCACAACTCTCAGTATTCAGAAAACTATTTCTCACATAAAAAATGGAGACTACTACCCCTAAATATCTCATTTTTAAGCATAAATATTTATGAAAAGGAAAGAGAAATGACTAGAAAGATATACACCAAAATTATTAAGAGCTTACTTCTGATTTATCTGTGTATATATCCCTTATACTTTCTAATATTTTCCAAATAGTGTATATTACAATGATTGATATAATGTTAATATGCTCAGTTGTGTCTGACTCTTTGGGACCAGATGGACTGTAGTCCACCAGTATCCTCTTCCATGGGATTTTACTAGCAAGAATACTGGAGTTGGTTGCCATTTCCTCCTCCAGGCAATCCTCCTGACCCAGAGATTGAACTGGCATTTCCTGGGTCTCCTGCATTGCAGGAAGATTCTTTATCTGCTGAGCTATTGGAAGGGGGGGCATCTGTATATTAAAATGAATGCTACTTCAAGTAAGTGTTATAGTTGTAGATCCACGATACTAAGACAAATCTAATACCTTGGGGGAAATTGGCGACTCACTTAAATAATTGTTTTTCCTGAATCTTTCATTCTCCTCTGACTTGTAACTTGGGTGAAACAGCTTGGAAACTTGGGGGAAAATATATTATTTTCTGTAAATTTTCAAATACAAATATATTTTCTAAGAAACTCTCTTTACTTTGCTCTTATGGCCCTCCAGTTTGTTTTCTCTACATCTTTTGAATCATATTGTTTTACTTAGTGCAGAACATTGTGCAGGCTCCTGGAAATAACTAATATATTTGTCTCATAAAACATAGTGTTTTCCTTCATGCAGCATTGTGCTTATACCATGCATTGCTGGGTGGCCACCTTGCCTATTGAAATGTAAATTAAACAAAGTCCATCTAGTTAAAGCCATGGTTTTTCCAGTAGTCATGTATGGATGTGAGAGTTGGACTATAAAGAAAGCTGAGCACAGAAGAATTGATGTTTTTGAACTGCGGTGTTGGAGAAGACTCTTGAGAGTCTCTTGGACTGCAAAGAGATCCAACCAGTCCATTCTGAAGGAGATCAACCCTGGGATTTCTTTGGAAGGACTGATGCTGAAGCTGAAACTCTACTACTTTGGCCACCTGATGTGAAGAACTGACTCATTTGAAAAGACCTTGGTGCTGAGAAAGATAGAAGGCAGGAAGAGGAGATGACAAAGGATGAGATGGTTGGATGGCATCACCAATTCAATGGACATGAGTTTGAGCAAGCTCGGGGAGTAGGTGATGGACAGGGAAGCCTAGCATGCTGCAGTCCATGGGGTCACAGAGTCAGACATGCTGAGCGACTGAGCTGAACTGACCATCATATGAGAATAGAATTCCAGGCACTATTGTAACAACTCACATGAAATAACACACTGATATCTAGAAACTGAGTACAGGGATTTTTCATGGTTTGACTGAAGTAACCATTAGCACAGGTAGAATGTCATTAGTGGGGACCATTAAGTGGCCTTTCCATCCAGGCAAAGCATATAGATCTATTGCAGATAAATTCACATGGTTGATGTGTTAATGGCCAGAGTTCCAAAGTGGTGATGGAGAAATTAACTGATCCACAGTGGACACAGAAATTAACTAATCCACAGTGGGTACAGAAATTAACTAATCCACAGTGGACAGTGGTCTCCTGTTTTGCCTTTCCTTTCCATTTTCTGTCTTATAACGTCAATGACGTAACTTCCTTTTTGCTTCAATTGAGTCAAAGCTCTATAGCATTTTGATTTCTTTAAAAGTTCACCAAGCCATTATTGCTATTATCTTGCCCAATTTTATGGCCTCTCCTGTCCTTGACCTTACAGTTTCTGGGAAGAATCTGAAGCCATTCGAGCTACAAATGAGATCTCCCCTTGAATAAACCAAAAAGTCATCTTCTTCCTTAAACTTTTGATTCGTCTCCTGAACATCATTAAATTTCTACTCACTAGCCCCCTCCTTGACTTATTGTATATCTGCCTGTTCAATTTGATGGTCAGCATATTTCCCATCAGGTAATAGTAAAACCAAAAGATTATACGGAAGCTGAGATTTCATTTATAATATCCTTTTCAGGGATTAGAAAGAAAACGCAGAGAGACACTGAAGGAATGATAAATATACATACCTTTATACATTGTATGTTGGGAATTAAATCCCAAATGCAATTTGTTATATATGGCACCCCACTCCAGTACTCTTGCCTGGAAAATCCCATGGATGGAGGAGCCTGGTAGGCTGCAGTCCATGGGGTCACTAAGAGTTGGACATGACTGGGCGACTTCACTCTCACTTTTCATTTTCATGCATTGGAGAAGGAAATGCAACCCGCTCCAGTGTTCTTGCCTGGAGAATCCTGGAGAGGGGGGAGCCTGATGGGCTGCCACCTATGAGGTCGCACAGAGTCGGACACGACTAAAGCGACTTAGCAGCAGCAGCAGCAAAGATGAATTAGGGGCTTCCCACAACGGCTCAGCAAATAAAGAATCCACCTGCAAGGCAGAAGACACAGGATATGTGGGATGGAGGAAACGGCAACCCACTCCAGTGTTCTTGCCTGAAAAATCCCACAGTCAGAAGAGCCTGGTGGGCTACAGTCCAAAAGGTTGCAATGAGTCAGACACAACTGAGAGACTATGAACAATGATAAATTAGATGAAGATAGAGATTAAAGTAGCCTTAAATACATTGATAAGTAGAAAGAAATATCTTTTATTATAAAATCTATTTTGCTACAGCAAACTAAATTTGCTTGATCCAGTGCTGTAGCTGTCATGAACATCTGTGAACTATTGACATTAATGGTGAAATAGCAGATGATTTTTCTCCTGAGAAAGTAAGGTTACTAAATGATTTACTTTTACATTGTGTTTGTGCTTTCTTGCCTTAGACAATTTTTTGCATTGCTTCTATAAGATTCCTAGTTTCCAATCATGAAATTTAACATGAAAAAGATAGTGTGATTTTTTTGATGTGTCAAAATTTCTGCTTTCTTCTCATATTTCATGATCTAGTCAAGGGGTATGGGGCTCCTTTAACAAAATAATAGAATAGTTTTGAGCCATGAAAGCTAGCCGAATAAATAAAAAATACTAGCACAAAATTATGAGAAATCCCAATCTCAAATCACTTAAATTTCAGTGGCAATGGAAACCACTACCCCAAAAAAAATTTATCAAGATGGTTAAAACTCATGTTTTATAGGTAAAACACTTTTTCTCTATAATTAACAGACTGAGGCAATCACGTTGATTTTTGTTTGCTATATTATGACACATAAGTTTGGAGGAAATAATAATCAGTTTTGTCTGTTTCATAGACATGCTCACACCTTGATTCTAGTTATAACTAAATGCATATACTCCATACTTTTGTTATACACACTAGACTAACGATGGTGTTAAAGATTTGTCTAACTCTTAGTTTCCCCAGCCTAAGAAGGTTAAACTTAATTTTTTAAAAAACCAACATCTTCCATCCTATCCATCCTATAAAATAAAAATAATTGTGTAAGTACTAAGAACAGAATGTCTGGTTGTTGTTCTTGTTTTTTCTAACATATACAGTATACAGAGAGAACATTTCGAAGTTTGAAACATCAGTAATATAAATGACCAATCACTCCATTCAGAAAACAGATGTGTACTTTAGGCAATCAAGGTAGTTACACAGATTTAAATGAAAACCTCTGGGATTCATGTAAATGAAATATAACGAACATCTGCATTTAGGGGTCTTGTGGAATAGTCACACCGTCATGCCCAGGTGGTTGGCATCTCTACCCATGTTACTTACAAGCAGTTCCTGATTCCTGGACCTGATTTGTACCAAACTAATAATACATATGCCCCCTTGAGCTTCAGTCTCTGAAATGTGCCCCTTATACACCAATTCCCCCATCCCACCTATTTTCATTTCAACATCTAGAGGATTTTCCTGAAGGCAATATGAAACGTGGCCATGACTAGTTGCTAAAACTAATATGTGGTGGCAGCAAAAAGTCATTAGCTGGTGCAGATTTGGCTGGGGATCGGCAGTGTTGGTTATAATCCACATACTGGATTCTGTTAAGAATAAGAGGAGCCAAAACTCAAGAACTGGAGTAGCTCATCCCATCAGCAAAAGGCAGGTAGATATGAATGATACAAAGTACCCTTCCCACAATAACCCTGTACCTATTTAGAAAGCCCATTGTTCAATCTGGGAGTGCAGCCCAAGGCTACAGGCTGTAGGTCAAGTTTAATAAGGAGCCCACTTCCAATTTGCAACTCCCTCTTTATATAGCAAAATAGTGCCATGGAAAAAAACTCTAGGCAGAAGGTCAGGAGAGGCAGGGCCAACTCTGAATGTTTCAGGCCCACACATTTTACTGAGTACTAACCACATATAGATACACATGTTCAAGAAAGCAGGCTAAAATAAGTCATAGCCTCTGACCTGAAGGGCTTCCCTGGTGTCTTAGATGGTAAGGAATCTACATGCAATACAGGAGACCTGGCTTCAATCCCTGGGTCAGAAAGATTCCCTGGAGAAGGCAATTGATACCCACTCCAGTATTCTTGCCTGGAGAATCCCATGGACAGAGGAGCCTGGTGAGCTACAGTCCACGGGGTTGCAAAGAATCAGACACAACTGAGGGACTACACTTTCATTTTTGACCTGAAGGAGCTTATAGCCTGTCACTTGGAACTGAAGTACCTTTTTGTAACTGTATAGTGCCTCAGATTCCAAATTGAAAATATAAATGATTATATCTGCTTCAACATACTTCACATATGTACTGTAATGCTCATCAGACTTACAAATGAGAGTTTTAACATCTAGTTTAGGGAGATCACATAACATAACAATAAAACCCAATCCGATGTCAATATGGAATTGAATTTACACTTTTGTTTTTTTGGTCCTCAAATGTTGCTGGAGTGACCAAAACCAAAATAAGTGGGTTACTGACATGACAGATGCTAAGTGCATATTATTTTTCTATAAGCAATTTCCTGGGTATTTATATTTATTTACAATAATTTTGTTCCCATAAAAATATATTGGATTCTTACTATGTATATGAATAGTAAGGAGAAGTGAAAGAGTTATATGAAAGCTAAAATGAAGAATCCTTTCCTGAGAAGTCAGGCTCACTTTAGGATACACACAAGTAGTCATCAAGGCATATTATTTAGGAAATAAATGTTAAAAAAGAAAACAAAATTTCAGGAAAATTAGGAATAATGAGGAAGAAAATCAGACAAAAACTAAAAAAAATAAGGTATTATTAAGATACTTGTTTCTGTTACTTCTCTTCTTCAATCCCTTTCTCCAAAACTTTTTTTTTTCAGAAAAGAGATAACTATGGGCAAAATAATTTGGACCATATGTGATTCACATTTTTAAAAATATTTTGGTTCCAAAAAAGAAAAATGTACCTAGAACCAAAATTCTCTCTCTGCTATAATCTACCATAGGGTCTCCATATTGACATCAAATAATAATTGTTATAATAATAATAATATTGTGATAATGTACTTTTAGGGTCTTTATTAAAGTAATTACCATACTCTGTGAGGTATAGGATATTAAGCCATTACAAAACACTGGTGTCAGCCCTTATAAGATCGGGCAAGTAGTCTTTTATAGTGACTAAAAGGAAATAGACAGCAGAATTTGATAATGTAGGAGGACTTGGGGAGGTGGCAGCTGAATAGTTACTTTTTAAGGAAATTAGACCATCATGGAGCACCAGGAGGGAACTGAGCCTGTGAGCTGTAAAATGCCAGAATTATTGAGAATTATGAGCAAATGGATGAGAAAACTTGTCAGTGTATTACTCATTCACAAAATGTCTTAAAGCCAACCCTCCTATTAATGTCTACTTTGAAGAAAACAGCTGCAGAAGTAGTCCATCTTGAAGAAGGTGATTAGGCATGAGATGAAACAGTTGAGAGAAGCGACTTCTATGAGAATTGAGGAAGAAAACAAAAACAAAAAAGAGAGTAAGATACATGGGGTTCAAGGTGGTAGTTGTGTGTTACAAAACATAGGAAAAAGTCAACATTTGTAGCCTGAAAACAAGCCTGTAGAATGACGCTGTCAGAGAGTAGAGAAGGGAGACCCTTGAAAAGGACAAAGAAAATCCCTTCCTCTGAGACTTGCCCCCCAAAAAACTGTCAGATTGGTGAGAACATAGATTGTGATGGTAAGGAGGGGCTGAGTCAGGGGTCTTCAACCTCCAGCATCTAATGTCTGATGATCTGAGGTGGATCTGATGTAATAATGATAGAAATAAAGTGCACAATAAATGTAACGTGCTTGAATCATCCCAAAACCATGTCCCCAACTAGTCCATGGAAAAACTGTCTTCCATGAAACTGTCCCTGGTGCCAAAAAGGCTGGGTGATGGGGCTGTGCACTTTCAAACTTTTTTTATAGCAAGTAAAAGACAAAGTCACTGATTAAAGGTAAAAGGCCTGGTAGTTTTATTCTTAGATTTTTAAGGAATCTCCATACTGTTCTCCATAGTGGCTGTATCAATTTGCATTCCCATCAACAGTGCAAGAGGATTCCCTTGTCCCCACACCCTCTCCAGCATTTATTGCTTGTAGATTTTTTGATGATGGCCACTCTGACTGGTGTGAGGTGATATCTCATTGTAATTTGCATTTCTCTAATAATGAGCAATATTGAGCATCTTTTCATGTATCTATTAGCCATCTGTATGTCTTTGGAGAAATGTCTGTTTAGGTCTTCTGCCCATTTTTTTTTTATTAGCTTTTTTGTTTTTCTGGTATTGAGCTGAATGAGCTGCTTATATATTTTGGAGATTCTTTGTCAGTTGTTTTGTTTGCTATTATTTTCTCCCATCCTGAAGGTCTTTTCACCTTCTTTATAGTTTTCTTCACTGTGCAAAAGCTACTGGGCATATAACCTGAGGAAACCATAATTGAAAAAGATACATGTACTCCATTGTTCACTGCAGCATTATTTACAATAACTAGGACATGGTAGCAACCTAGGTGTTCATGAACAGATGAATATATAAAGAGATTATCGTACATATATACAATAGAATATTATTCAGCCATAAAAAAGAATGCATTTGACTCAGTTCTAATAATGTGGATGAAACTAGTATACAGAGTGAAGTAAGTTAGAAAGAGAAAGGCAAATATCATTTATTAACACATATATATGGAATCCGGAAAGATGGAACTGATGAACCTATTTGCAGGGCAGCAATAGAGATGCAGAGGGCTTCCCTGGTGTCTCAGTTGGTAAAGAATCCACCAGCAGTGCAGGAGACCAGCTGTAATACAGGAGATGCAGGTTTGATCCCAGAGTGGGGAAGATCCCCTGGAGAAGGAAATGGCAACCCACTCCAGTATTCTTACCTGGGAAATTCCACAGACAGAGGAGCCTGGTGGACTACAATCCATGGGGTGCAAGAGTCAGATATAAACCATGAATAGAGATGAGAGACACGAATGGAGATGCAGACATAGAGAACAGACTCCTGGACATGGCAGGGAAGGAGAAGGGATGGATTGAGAGAGTAGCATGGAAATACATGCATTACCATATGTAAAATAGATAGTGGAGATTTGCTGTATGACACAGGGAGCTCAAATCCAGTGCTCTGTGATAACCTAGAGGGGTGGAATGAGGTGGGAGGTGGGAGGGAGGCTCAGGAGGGAGGGACCGTAGGTATGCCTACGGTTGATTCATGTTGATGAATGGCAGAAAACACTACAATATTTTAAAGCAATCATTCTCCAATTAAAAATAAATAAATTTAAATAAAGGAAAGAAAAAAATAGTAAAAGGACTGGAGTGAAAAACAACGTTGGCTAGAGTGGAGAGGAAAGGTATGGCCAAGGAGAGTTCAATTAGGGGTGGAAACCTCTGTCTAACTCTGATCTTCTGAGGAAAAAGTAAATCCTAAAAACACCTACTTTTCTGAGGCTATTCATGGGAAAAGTTCATAAAACATAGTCCTGGGACCCAACCAGGTTATTCAGATTTGATAATAGCATGAACATGACAGTCTCATGGAGATGAGACTCAAGCCAGCAGATGAAACAAGTATGAACCTACGTGCCAATATTGGAAGTGGGGCAGATACAAGTGGAATGAAGAGGCCATAGGTCAGAGCCTGAGCAGTATGCAAGAAAGCAGAGCCTGTGGGCAATGGAGGCTTGCTTCAGGAGAATGCATTTTGGAAACAGAGTTATTTGGTTGCTCTATTTATTTTGTCTGTGGTTGGGTGAACTTGAGCTAAGTCCAGACAGTACAACCACAAGCATGCATGGCAGTAAAGAATCCACGTGCAATGCAGGAGACACCGGAGAATCAGGTTCGATCCCTGGGTCAGGAAGATCCCCTGGAGGAGGGCATGGCAACCCACTCCAGTATTCTTGTTGGGAAAATTCCATGAACAGAGGAGCTGGCAGACTCTAGTCCATAGGTTACAAAGAGTCGGACACAACTGAACGACTGAGCATGTATGCATACCTGGATATAGGAGACATGAGTTTCTCCAGCAACCTCCTCCAGCCCAGGAGGAGGAACAAAGAAAATGGACTTTGAATAACTTGAGGCTTGATACTAGCTGGACAAGAATGTTGGCAAACCAGTAAATGCATTGATCAAGGCAGGATTTTTTTTTTAAATAGTGTTGCCAGAATCTGCTGGATAGATCAGAGGATGGGGGACTGGATGGCTAATGGAACAGGTAAGAAGAAGAAAAGGAGTGAAAAGATAGTCATATCGAATGAAAAGGCAACTGCATATCCAAACTCAATTTTTCAAGTCAGCTCTGGAAATAGATAACATGTGACCCACAATGGAAGCATATGCTGTACATGAACAGTTAGAATAAGGAAGAGGATAGAAAAAATATATATATGATCCAATTTCCCATACTTTCCAGTTCACTGAAATGGAAAATAATATCAGACTATGAGAAAGATCAGATTATGTGTACTTTCCAGGAGCAGCAGGAAGAGTATGTCTAAGGAAGTAAATGAGATAATTTCACAAATAAGAGACATCACAATTTAGGTCTTTTATATGAATGATCATCCTTTGGCACTAGCCCTTGAGCTTCCCTGGTGGCTCAGATAGTTAAGAACCTGCCTACAACGTAGAAGACCTGGGTTCGATCCCTGAGTCAGGAAGATCCCCTGGAGAAGGTAATGGCAACTCACTCCAGTATTCTTGCCTGGAAAATTCCATGGACAGAAGAGCCTGGCAGGCTACAGTCCATGGAATCAGAAAAAGTTGGACAGGACTAAGTGACTAACACTCTACTATATGCTTAAGGTGCTACAGACCTGAGATACAAATCATAAATTGACTGTTATTTTCATAGTCCTTTCATAGTCAGGCCTCATCTCGTGTGGAGACATACAAGTTTGCTTTCCTCTCAAGCTGTGAAAGTAGTGTCGGGCTTCCTGTCGAGTTGCCATAGGGATCGGTGGCTTTCCTCAAGGTGCCACAGGGCTGTCACATCTGCCATCATGGTTTGAGTCAATACTTGGGGTGACAGTCGAGTCAGTGCAGGGGAATCAGCTTTATCTGGAGTGGATTGGGACATCGAGGTCTTTTGGAATTATGGCACGACCCCTGGAGTTCCTCTCAAGTTTCCAGTTGAGACCACCTCTTCTTGAGGTGTGACGGGAACTGTTTACAATTCATTCACTTTCTACTACGTTCAGTGACTTGGGGTCATCCTGAGAGAGGGGGATCATAACACCCTCCTCCCTGGTTATACAGAAGCAGAAACTAGTATGAAGCAAATCCTTTAAGCAGATATTCTTCTGGCTCTACAGCCCAATCTACTTCCATGACATCACTTAGCATGAGTAAGACAAGCTTTACGCCTCCATAACAAGATGGAGGAAAACAATGAGACCCCCTGCAAAACAGAAATATCAGCTCCTAAATAAATGGTGAGAATTTATGTGAATGTGAATAAATGGTGAGAATAAATGAGGATAAATGGTGAGAATAATACTTTTGGTATCTGCATGTCATACGCAAACAAATCTATAGTATTTAATAAGTGATGAAACTACATTGCTATTGTGAGAAAAAGTTCTCTCTTTCACCAGTCATTTGTGTAGGCATAAATCTATAGACTTGGCAGAATTTATAATGACTGTGTCTGCCCACAAAGAAAGCTCAACTGCTGTTTATTACAAGGCAGAGATTCCTTGCACTTTTCTATTACATCATTGAAAATATTGATCTTAAGTTATTACCCACACGATCATGAATCAAGTCCTGTGTGTTTACATGCCACCACCAAAGACACTGATCCGACAGAATCATAATAGCAATCTCCAGTATTGCAAATTCTTAGGGAAATTTGCTGAAACCCATTGGACATACTTTGAATTATTTGTTTGGTTAATTATCAGTGGCTCCAAAGGAGGCCACTGTAAAATCTCAGTAAATTGCTTTCAAAGCCTCAGGCAGTTTGTAAGCATTACGCATCTTGTACACCCACACAAAGTTCTCTTTGTGCATTGCGCTGTTACTTGTATCCTTGCACTTTTCACTAATGGTTTGTAGGAAGCCTTGGCCCACTAACAGGCTGCACTGACAACTTAAATAGTCTTCCAGTCCTCTGAGTTTGAATTTGAACATAAGATCTTTACCATCATGGTAAACACACCCATCAGGTCACTGGATGAAGCGAAACTTGCAAGTCTCCGAGGCCTTATTACCCAATATCCTTCTTAAAGCTTCCAGATCCCAGACTAACAATTACCACATCTAATGGCTGTTGCTTCCCCTATTATCTTATTATCTTCTCTTAATATCCTTGGCAATTAAGATGATATCCAGTGTGTCTGGAGGAAAGGTGACCCGCATGAGACTTCCTGAGATGTTATCTGAGTGCAGGCACTGAAGCTCTGATGAGAAGCCTGATGAAAACATCGCATTGACCAAAAGATAGTAAGTCTTTGTTCCAGGGAGAAAATGAGATTGTTTACATTTTTATTTCATTTTTGTTTTCAACTTATATACAAGGTGATTCGCTTGCATGCAAGGTATGTCAGCTCATCTTTGGAACTGTGATTCTCAGAATTCCTTTTCCCTGCATTGTTTCAGGTTCCTATGGGTCACAAGACATATTTGGAGTGACATCTAAAAGCTGGAAAGATAGTGGGAAGCTGCTATATAGCAGAGGTGCTCGGTGATGACCTAGAGAGCTGGGATCCAGGGATGGGAGGGAGGCTCAGCAGGGAGGGAATATATGTATACCTATAGCTGATTCATGTTGTTGTACAGCAGAAACTAGCACAACATTGTAAAGTAATTATCCTCTAATTAAAAAGAAATCTTAAAAAAAAAAACTAAAAATAAAAATAAATAAATAAAAGGTGGAAAGAGGGAGTAGTTATATGCTTCTATAATGGGAAATTCCACGTGAAGCATCATTCTGACCTGCTGGCTCTCCTTGTCTAAGGGGATCTCAGCCAGCCCTTAGTAACTCCAGCAAGCTTAGTAAGCCCTTAGTAGTCAGCAAGCTCTTAGTAACTCAACAAGTTACTAAGCCCTTACTAACTAAGCCCTTAGTATCTCAGCAAGCCCTTAGTAACTCCTCTACCTTTGAGTTCCCTGAACCCCAGGCTTCCATGTGAAGCTCCTACATTTGCTCTTCCAACTCATACCAGATCTCCCCTTTCAGTTTCTCTGACCCTTGAACAAGCTCCACAAGTTTGGCTCAATAGTAAAGAACACCAGCCTCACACTCAAGTCACCAGCAGCAACTATGCTGAGCTTCGTGGGTGGGTTCCACCTTGCCCTGCCCCTCACTACTTCAGCATCTTTCCTTCCCAGTGGCCTGCCCTACTGACTTCAGGCCCAGCATTCAGTGTAGAAAAACAGGCTTGTATCGATTCATTCAGCTCCTACAGATGTGTAAAGTCAAAGCCCTTTGATAAATCCCCTAGTCTTTATCACTCTGAGTGGCTCCGTTTTTCTGATCCAAACTTGGCTAATGAAATATACATATCTGTTATACTCCAGAGGATAATAGCTAGTAAAGTATGGTTCAACAATCTATTAAAATTTCAAGTGATAAAGGAGAAACTTTCCCATTCACTGTTTTATGTTGGTATTTTGAAGCTTCTATCCTTTCAAATAATTTTATTTTTAAATAGGTTTCTATAGGTAAGATGTTATAACATAAAATTATTGAAAACATAATATTAACTCCAAAAGACTATTCTGAATGCTGAATTCGTGGAGAAATTAGTTCAGTCAGATGAGAACCATGCTCTTCATTAGGACATGGATGACTTTTGTAATCCAAACCACTGAAATAATTTCCTAATTTTGACCTCACGCAGAATTAATTCTTCTCGCACTTGGGAAAATAAGAGAATTTGTTAAATTCCTTTCAAGGAATGGAAAATATCTTGTAGTAAAGACACTATAGGCAAGTGAAACCAGGAACCAAGCTAATAAAATTACTTATGAATACATAAACATTCTTTCCTAATATATTTCTCCATACAAGCTATTAATCTAATTTATACACATACATGGTTCTCTTCTACTTCTTCCTACCCCCCAGAGGAAGGAATGTGCTGGTATAAATTCACAGAGGGGGGTGTTTATAATTGCTAGGATCCTTACAAGTTTAAAAGGCAGAACTAAAAATTTGATATGTGTTCCACAATCCTCTAGTTTTGTTTCTGTCTCTGTATTACTTACATGTGTTGAAGCAATGAGACACTTAACATCTGAGTCACTCAGTGCCACTTAGCAATTTAACTGAGTGTGAGGCATGGTTATGGAAGATATAAGGAGAACATAAGAACTGCAGAGGATACAAGGAGGACAAAGACCCAGCCCCTGAAGAAGGGTGTGGTCTGTGCCAAACCTCAGAAAAGAAAGTTTAAAGAAGAAAATGGGAAGGATGGAGAATGTTGCTCTTTTACTCCCATAAAGCAACTAAAGGAGTAGAAGAAAAGTGGACGTTAAAGCAGAGTCCACAAGCTGGAGAAAGGGTGCTATAAGGAGAACACACTACTTATGTGTGCATTTTATGGCTTCCTTGGTGGCTCAGATGGTAAAGAATCTGCCTGCAATGCAGGAAACCTGGGTTTGATCCCTGGATCTAGAAGATCCTGCGGAGAAGGAAATGGCTACCCATTCCAGTATTCTTGGCCTGGAAAATTCCATGGACAAAGGAGCCTTGTGGGTTACAGTCCACGGGATTGCAAAGAGTCGGACACACTGAACGACTAACACTTCACTTTTTAAGGAGAAGGAAATGGCCACCCACTCCAGTATTCTTGCCTGGAGAATCCCATGGACGGGTGAGCCTGGATGGGCAGGGCTACAGTTCATGAAGTTGCAAAGAGTTAGACACAACTGAAGTGACTTAGCATGCATGTAGAGAACTACTGATTCAGGAGTTTTCTCTGGCAATAGTTGTGTGGGTTGCAGCAAACAGTATAAAGGCAAGAATTGTAGGAGTTGGTTCAAAAACAATGATTGACCATAAATAATATGGAACTAGAAATTTAACATAAGTGTGAAGTGTAACTATTTATTATAAAAATGTAGGATGGGGAGAGATAGAAGAAACACCAAATAAAGTTTTACATACATGGTAATATTATTTTCATGATAGAAAGTAAGGTCAATTTTTGAGACTAGAATAATAGTTACATTTTAAGAAAAGTAGAAAAGGTTAATGAATCAATTATCTGTGATTATATTTCCAATCCCCCTCACGGCTCCAGTAACTGTCCTGTCCACTCTGCTTCTTCCATGTTGCTTGTACTAGAACTGCCCAACTATTTGGTTGTAACTATTCCTTCTTGGCCACAGTTGATTAGCCCAGAACTGGCCACCAAACTATAATGTAACCAACCATTCATTGTGTTCTCCCAGAATTCAGGAACTTCAGTGTAAAAGTCACAATCTTTCTAGTAATCCAGGTTTTACCATGGAAACCTAAATGTCATGTCTTGTTCTCTCAGTGTGTTTTCCACGTTTCCCACCATAGGTAACATAGAACAGATGTGACCTGCACAGAAAAAAAATTTTAAATAGATTCACGAAGAAGATAATAAACACAAGACAGACAGAAACGGAAGTTAATCTCTGGGTTCCAGTTGTTACTAAGAACAGGTCCTATTCCCATCCTTTGATTCTGTAAGATATCCCAGGAAGATTTTAATAAATACCCTCAATTGTTTAAGCTAGTAGTTTTCTGATACTTATAATAAGAAGGCTGTAGTGAATAAAAATCATTTTTCTCTTCAGAGAATTAGCAGTAGAGTTGAGCAGGGAGACATCTAAGCATGATCAGACACCGTGATGGGGTCCCTATGAAGTTGGAAACCATAAACAGTAATCGTACTCATCTGCTTGGTGTGTGAGTTTCTGCAGAAACATTCTGCAGCCTGGGACTAGACAAAGAAAAAACAACTAGTGAACTGATCGAGAATTGTGGTTTTTATTGTAAAGAAACTCCACCGAAGGACAATAGGACAGGAAAGTTAGTGATATTGACAAACGTGTGATTGAAATTCAGGATGAAATGTCTCTCAAAGGGAATGATGTAACCATTGGTGATATCAGCCCTGACCAGAAGAACAGGAGGCATAAGAATGGTTCCTAATACATGCCCTTTTTTTCTCCCTTTCAGGATCTAAATTTATGCTCCATCCTTCTTTTAGTAAAACCAAATTAACTTCCAAATCAAGATTATGGTAAAGAAACTGATATAAAAACCACTGAGCAAAACTGCAACATTTTTGTACAGAAAACCAGATGTCTAGGAGATCAAATCATGTGGTCTATCTTAGGCATAAGATACTAGAAGAAACAGTCACAGAGAAGAAATGAAAATTCTAGTCCTGCTGTTATGGGAAGAAAAAATTAGGCTAAAAAGAGAATTGTGTACATATCATTATAAATAAAATGGTGACTGCAAATGCCAAAGTTTTATATTTTCCATTTCTTTTTTTTTTAATTTATTTTAATTGGAGGCTAATTACTTTACAATATTATGGTGGTTTTTACCATGCATCAACATGAATCAGCCACGCATGTACATGTTCCATTTCTATGCTTCCTTTTCTGTAAGATTTTGAAGTGAGAAACAATTGGTCTTGATGCCCACTCAAATCCCCTTTTACTTACCATTCTAATACCTGTTGTCTATTTTTCCAGCTGTCTACACCTGCATTTCATTGCCTGTAAATTTTATCTGGCCAAAGCCACAATAGCCTGAGAATTAACACCCCCTGTGAATATCATTCAACCAATAAGGGAAAGGATTTTGGTGCATAAACATTCCAGCTTGCTCTCTCCACTTGGTACTAACTCTGAAATGCACCCAGATTTTCTCAGTGAGGGCAAAATCTGGTCATGCCCAGTAACAACCTGCTAGTGCTTTTGTTACTGGCTCTTTCCTTCCCTAGTCTACTTTCTTGCCCTCTATTCACGTTTTCCTGAAATTATCTCTTGAATTAGCTCTTAAACTTGAATAGTTGCTTCAGGATTTGCTTCTGGGGATATGCAAACTACAAAAAGATTTGGAATAGAGTCGATAGGGCTAACTCATCATTCTAGGACCTCTTTTTGAGAGTTCAAGATTTAGAGAATTTCCTTTTCCCCCTGAGAGAAGTGTCAGTTCTTTAATTTTTGGTAGTACAAAGGTATGTGAGATCTTTGAGGTATTATTTAAGGGTTATATGAAATTAAACTGGATGTGAGAAAAGGGGCTAAAGGTTAAAATTATATTAAGAATTTTGTGTCCTATAAATATAGATTCTTGCTAACTGAAATGCTGTTGTTGTTGACTTGCTCAATCATGTCTGACTCTCTGAGACTCCATGGATGGCAGCACACCAGGCTTCCCTGTCCCTCACCACCTCCTGGGGTTTGCTCAAACTCATGTCCACTGAATCAATGATGCCACCCAACTATCTCATTCTCTGTCGCCTCCTTCTCCTGCCCTCAATTTTTCCCAGAATCAGGGTCTTTTCCAGTGAGTTGGCTAGTTATAATTGCATTAAGAATTTTTTGGTCTATAGATACAGGTTCTTTATAATTCAAGTGAGACAACCTATATGTTAAATTAAAGGCTATTATGATCTATTGAGGCTAAAACATGGCAAAAGAGCTTTAAAACAGTATAATATCATAACCTTGGACTGTATTTGTGACAATTAAGGAAGCAGTTGGGAATATGTACTTGTAAGTTGCTGCAGTAACTCCCACAATTCAATGGCTTCACACAATTAGAATTTCATTTTACACTATTAATATTCAATGTAGGAGTTCCAAGTACAGGCTAACAGAGACGCTTCACCCAGTCTATCAGGAAATCAGCTTCTAAGGCTTCTGAGGTCACCCCAGGGGTCTCTCCAATCTAGACAGCCAGAAATAGAAAAGAGCAGAAGGAATGAATCAGGACATAACTTTAAGGAGCAGCCTTAAAGGAGGAGGAGTTCATTCCACTCTCATTCCATTGGCTATGATGCAATCACATGACTACGCTGAACTGCAAGGAGGGGTGGGTTATAGGTGGTATTCCCACTGGGAAACAGGACCTGCTTCTCCAAGTGACATCTCTTCTTTAGAAGAGACAATACCCATTTCGGCAAATATATAGGTATCCCTTCCACCACCTGGCTTCCACAGTAGCACTGGTGGTAAAGAACCGGCCTACTAATGCAGGAGACACAAGAGATGCAAGTACAATCCCTGTGTCAGGAAGATCCTCTGGAGAAGAAAATGGCAACCACTCCAGGATTCTTGCCAGGGAAATCCCATGGACAGAAGAGCCTGGTGTGCCACAGGCCACAGGGTCACAAAGAGTTGGACACGACTGAGTGACTGAGCACATGCTCCACCACCAGCCATCTGTTTGCCTTATGCAAAATGAATATGCCAAATAAATTAATGATATAAACAAATTAGAACTGAATATTAAGTAAATCAAACCACTTTCAAGAATTGGAGAAAGATGGATGATCATTTCAGCAATTCACATACATATTAAAATAATCCTTGCCCAATTATTAAAACTTGTCTCCTTCTGCCAATAGCATATTTAAGAGTTTAATTCTCTGAAATGGAAAACATTAATATTTAATCACTTAAAAAATCCATCAGTGAAACATTTCATTGATTCATATTAATCTTCTTCTATGCCACTTTGCTAAAACAACTACCTTATATACAAATGAAATCTGAGGAAATTCTTACCTTTTCTTTGCCACATACCTGTATATTCTTCATGGGGAATATGAAGACCATTTCACAGTTATCTTTTCTCTCCTTAAAACTGGATCTGTTTTCTCTGATCTGAGGAGATAAATGCAAGGAGGCAGAGATTATAGCAAATGTAAAGATCAAAACTGAGTCAGACAAGTATTTGGTCTCAATGCCACAGGCTAGAATAAATGGATAACAAATTGAGATTTCTGTTATGAATTCATTGTTCTTCCTAGTACAGCAAACTGCCCTGTTAATTATTGATATAGCAACAATCATTTGTATTCATATGATATCTTCATTATGAGTATCTACATGGGATCTGTTAAAAGAGAAAAATAAATGCAAAAGAAAACCCAACTTTTATACTTTGAACCAATTCAGAAAAGATACTAACTTTATTTGGAAAGTGGACTTATGCTTCATGTATAAGTGATCCTCAAACGTTACATTGTATAGATTTTAAAGGAAAGAAGATAGCTGTAACAATAGTGTTGCTGACTGCTATCATGATGCTTATTAATGGAACTGTTGACTTCTAGCAGTCAGTCTGGGTGGTGGTGGTTTTCTTGATCACTAACTTATAAACTATGTGCCAGGTCCTGTAAGTGCTTTATATGCTGTCTCATACTATTATTATTCAGATTTATAGAAGAGAAAGCTGAGATTTAAAGAAGTTAAGCATCTTACCCCAAATCACATCAACAGGACACAGATGAGATGAGGTATAAACATAACCCGCTTGACAACACTCTATGCTATTAACCATTATGTTGTGTGACGTTTCCCCAAAGGTACATACAGGTCTGACAACAAAGAATTAATTTAATGAAAATGAACAGAAACTAACTACAGTGGCTCCCTCTTATCCGAGAGAGATAAGACCCCCAATGGATGCCTGAAACCACAGATATCAGTTTAATAGTACCGAACCCTACCCTATGTACACTGTTTGTTCCTGTACATGGGTACCTATGATAAACTTTAATTTATAAATTAGGCACAGTAAGAGATTAACAACAAAAACTAATAATAAAATACCATACATTGTAAATAACAGTTATTAATTGTGGTCTCTCTCTTTCAAAATATCTTATTGTACACACTTAATACCGTGTCCATCTTAACTGAGTACTTATGCACTGTGGCCGAATCTTCTGCAGTTTGAGATGCAACAGCAAAACTGGTATGAATTTCTTTTCCCTTCATCACAGATAAAAGATTGGTTCTTACTGTAGATTTTAACAACTGCAGCATATTCTTTTTTTCTTTCCCTATTAAGCTGAGAACTTTCACCTTTTACTTAAAGAAGTCACCTCATGATTTCTCTCTGGCATGCTTGAATGACCAGCATCACTACTCTTGCTCTTTGGGGCCACTAAATAAAATAAGGGTTACATGAACACAAATACTATGATATCATGATACAAATAACTGAGACGGCTGCTAAGTGATTACTTGGCAAAATCTACTAAAAAAAAAAACTGATGATGCAAGTCTGGGGCAGGACAGAGCTGAATGGCACAAAATTTCATTGTGCTATTCAGAAAAGTGTTCAGTTTAAAGCTTATGAATTGCTTATTTCTGGAAATCTTCGGGAGTACTCTTTCTACCCCCTTCTGATGCCTATGTCAGAAGCTTTCTCTATCTCCTTTATACTTTAATAAAACTTTATTACACAAAAGCTCTGAGCGATCAAGCCTCGTCTCTGGCCCTGGATTGAATTCTTCTCCTCCGGAGGCCAAGAATCCCAGCGTCGTAATTCAACAACAACCTTTCATTTTGGGAGCTCATCCGGGATCCTTCAGGACAAGGTAAGGATGCTTGGAGCTCTAGTTCTTTGTTCTCTTAGCGAACACATTTTCTGCTGTGCTTTACTAACTCTATGGTGTGCTCGTGTGAATGAATGACATGCCCTGCGCGAAGCAAGTGAGGAGCCCTGCTCTGCGGTTCCACGGTGATCTCATATGGCTCATGGCAGAAACCTGTCGGGGGTTTCTACCGACCTGCCAAGGCCAAGAGGCACCCAATGTCTCCTTTGACCAGAAATGGGCAAAGCGCATGGACCGAACTCTCCTTTCTCGGTCAAACTTTTTGGTCTCTTTGACCATTTCATAACTCCTTGGGAATTAAAATTACTAACCTAATCTATCGGATCATAGACTTTCAAGGGACTTGTGATCTATACTGTTATTGTGTACTGTGGCAAACTCGGATTGGAAATCTTCCTTTGATACTTTCAGTTGCTCACCATTGACTGTGGGTAACTGAAACCAAGGAAAGCAAAGCCATGGATAAACGGAACTAACTAGTATAAACTATAAGAAGATAATGAAAGAAAATTAGGCACTTTCACATCAATACTGTTATTTTATTTTGTTAATTTATTTTTCAATTGGAGCATAATTGCTTTACAATGTTTTGTTTCTACTGTACAACGACAGTGAACCGCTATAAGTATACATATGTCCACACTGTCTTGAGCCTCCCTCTCACGCCTACTCCACTCCACCCCTCTAGGTTATCACAGAGCACCAAGCTGAGCTCCCTGTGCTATGTAGCAGCTTCTCACCAGCTATCTACTTTACACATGGTAAAGTATATATATCAATGCTACTCTCTCAATTTGTCCCACCTTCTGATTTTTAATATGACAGCCTTTGGAAATGGGTAACATTTTACATTTTCCATCAGATAATTGAGACTTAGAGAAGTTGAGGGACACGTCCCTCACTACCACACAACAATTAAAAGACAGAGTCAACACAGATCCATGCCTTTTAACTTTACAACTCTACTCCTGCTACCACACTCCTTCACAGTGCATGGAAAATGAAAGCAGTGCTCAGTTGTGTCTGACTGTTTGCAACGCCACGGACTGTAGTCCACCAAGCTATTCTGTCCATGGAATTTTCCAGGCAAGAATACTGAAGTGGGTTGCCATTTCCCACTCCAGCGAATTGACCTGACCCAGGGATTGAACCCGCGTCTCTTGCGTCCCCTGCATTGGCAGGCAGATTCGTTACCACTGTGCCACCTCGGGAGCTCTTTTAGAGCACATTGTGTTCTCATTTAATATTTTTGTTTCATTTCTTATTACCCAAGTTTGCCTGAATTTCAGTGCTTACATTAACTATGACTTTTCATTTCTTTCTGAAACAAATCAACCAATCTAATTTAGTGTTACTCTCCTAGCAAAGAATGAAGATGCTTGTCAAAATCCAAAGCTGTGTCTTCGGAGTGTAAACTTTTATTAATATGATCCCCAAAAAAGGAAGATGAAGGAGACACTTACAATCCTGAATGTTCACTTCTCTGACACACAATAGAAATTGTCATCTTGTTTTGCAAATAAGAAAATGAAAAATGAAACTTAGAACGGGAAACAAATAGAATCATTGTAAAATCAGTAACAAGGTCAGAGTTATGCAATTGAGACTAAAAGCAATTATATGCACAAGTGCTTTGAGAAATTGCACTCAAAGTGTAATCTGAGGTGTATTAGGAGGAAATCAAACAGTCCATAATGTGAAAATCTGAAGAAAGAAAAGGATGTAGTATAAATTGCCCAATAGTAACAAGGAAAGTTGGAGAAGGGAATGGCAACCCACTCCAACATTCTTGCCTAGAGAATTCCACAGATAGAAGAGCCTGGTGAGCTACATACAGTCCATGGGGCTACAAAGAGTTAGATACGACTGAGCTACTAACACACAGACACACACAACAACAAAAAAGTATCAAGAAATATAATATTCAGGATGGGAGAAGATATAGAGGAGAATCTAGCTATGAGAAGAATTCTCAAAGATGTAGAACCCCATATAACAGAAAACAGTAGCAGAATGAAAAAGCTTCTTTAACTGAAGAAAGAGCTTAAAAGCTGAGAATAAACATGATTACTGCAGGAAATTTGCAGAACTAACATGTAAAAAAAATAGATTCAATCTTTATAAGAACAATGAAAAATCTCAATACATAAAATAATAACCCACAAAAAAAGTAAATGAGATGGAAGGATAGTTTTAGAAACTTTAATTTTTATTCAGATATTCTAAAATAATTTAAAATCAGACACCTAAGTAAAAATTTTCTATAAAGCATTGTTAAAAAAGAAATAAACTGTATCATACAAACATATTTTTAATCTTCTCAGTGACATAATTGTTTAGTGTGATAACCAAATATAGAGCTAGTAATGGGCTCACACTGTGACAAAAGAGAGAAAAATCAGAAAATGAGAATGATACTATAGAAGACTACCTTTTGAAGGCTACATATAACATTTTCTAGAAATGTACAAACATAAGACTTGTAAAAATGTATCTATAGTAATACCTCCTTTGTTGTTTTTCCAGACAGTTGGGCAACAGAAATGTCATTTGATCCATGCTTAAGTTCTTGAGAGAAGCAGAAACATAATGGGCTACAAAACACCTTAAACCACTGGCATCATGAACACTTCCTGTCTAATTCTGTTGGACAACAGAGAAAAGTAAGCCCTGTAATTACATCCCAGCCTGATCTATGCTTGCAGTCATGTAATTAATACTTCCTCTGTAAAGCAATGGAATAATTTAAAGAGCAGATTTTTTTTTTCAACCATGGTCTGAAAAAAAGAAAAAACTCCAAGAGGAGAATACATGTGCATTTTAGCTATGTGCAGACACTTCTGGGATTCCATTTGCTAAGAGAAATTGTAACTAGATTCTCAGAGCTTTCATTGTACCAAGAGATGAAAATGATACTTCCTTCCTGCTAAGGTCTATAGCAGGGTCGGGGGGAGGGGGGCGTGTAGAAGAAAGGGTGACCAGAACCTATATTTATTCCATGAGGTTTTATGAAAATGGTCAACATAATCTCAGTTCCTGGCTACCTGAGCCACCCTAGCATGGTGCCAACCACATTTGCAGAGTCTCAGCCAGGAAAATCACTGCAGAAATCTGGTTCTAGAGGCTAGACCTCAACTTACACAACAGAAATAAAACACTGCACCCCAGAAAATCTATAGTGACTTCCCAAATGCCTGCATAGTTTCTAATGTCCATTTTAGAGAGGTATTCACAATCATGAATGTAGGTCCTACAGAACTCAGAGACAATAAACCTGGGATGTAACACAAAGGCGGAGGACAGAGTAAGAGTGAGAGTGTAAAGCTTACAATGTGAGTTTGACCAAGAGAGCCACATTTTCAACAGTTGTTCAGATTTTAAACACTTTTACATTATTTTCTATTAAATGGCTCACACACATGCCCAGAAAAAAAGTCTCTATTTTCAAAATCCCTCTCCATCACCAACCAAATTTCATCTTTGTCATTTTGTCAACTATCTTTATTTAATATTTAGAGTACACAAAGAGTGGTGCTAGGGTATACACAGGGTCAATACAATGGTGATTACCTATTCCTGAAACAGTGTCCCCATCTTAGCCCTTATAACACCAAACGACCTTATTTTCGACTCAGTGAGGTCTTCTTTGGGACTTCCCTGATGGCCCAATGGCTGAGACTCCTGCTGCCAATACAGGAGGCTCCTGGTCAGGGAACTAGTTCCCACATGCCACAACTAAGACCTGCCACAGCCAAATATATAAGTACATAAATATGAAATATATTTTTAAATCTTTCAAAAAAAGTTAGTTCCTCTCTGATCACTTTTCTACTTCTCTAAACATCACCCTGTCTATATGCTATGAAATACCTCACCATCACTGAACATTTTGTTTATTGATTTGTCTGTATTTGAAATATGAAAAAAAAAATCTGAAAATGAAGAAACAAGGAAACAGCTAAGCAAATATCATAGTTATCTTGGTCTGCTTGGGCTTCCATAACAAAATATCATAAACTCGGTGAGTTATTAAGAGAAGTTCCTTTTCTCACAGTTCTCAAGGCTGAGAAGTGCAAGAACAGGATACTAGCCAATTCCATTTCTTGAAGGCATTCTCTACCTGGCTTGCCACCTCCTGAGTGTATTCTCATCTCCTCTTTTTGTAAGATCACCAATATTCTATGATGAGGGCCCCACCCTCATGACCTAATCTAATCCTAATTACCTCCCAAAGGCTCTTTCTCCAAATACCATATTAGGCATTAGAATTTCAACCTCCAGTGAATTTAGAGGGGATACAAATATTCAGTTCATAATTGCCAAATCTGGATCCCCTTGACAGAAAAGAACAGCAAGAGAATATTTTGCTTGATTACTAAACTGAATCACCTTGCATCTATCAGAGAAATCATCTGTTTTGTTCTGGCAGGAAAATATAGTTCTCAGTGTCCAGTAATTAATAGTCATTTCCAGAGCAACTTAACTTAGGTATTTTCACTCTGGTAGCTTGATAGGTTGCATTTTATATTCATAAATTCAATTGATTGGCTCATAAATTCTTCAAGCTCTTCATTTTAATCTAAGAAGTATGCCAAGAAAAACATAAAAATTTTAAGGTAATATATGGCCCTGCATGAAAATTTAAAGGTAATAAGCCAGATTTATATTCTGTAAAACAGAGAATAAAAAAATTTTAACAAAAAAACAAAATGATGGATAGGATACATCAAAGCACACTGTCTTTTTGGCGCAATGATTTTGAGCTGACATGTAAGTAGTCCCCTGTTCTTCGGGCAAGCCCACAGAAGAGGGAGTCCCTCTCCATTGGAGATCGCTTCATTTTTTTTCCACTAGAAAAGAGCAGTTGGGGATTTTTAATATACTTTTGGCTGAGGAACTCTGAAATTTAATATATGTTCCAATTTGAAAAAACTGGAAACGCAAAATAGGACAATGGCCCAAGTCCAAATAGTCTAAATTTCCAGAGTCAAACACTGAAGCAAAGAAACAATAAGAAAACTCTCATGAAAATGACCAAGAGTGAGGGATATCTGAAATGAAACTTTTATTCATTGAATTCATAATTTTTTTTTACTTCCTTTAATTATTAGTCTTATCTCACAGAGCGAATTCACATTGAAAGGATTAAACAGGGTTTTGGGAAGCTGTGTTAGACTGACTAGCGATCATGCCCACATGCCTATTATAAAAAGTATTCATTGTCATCAGCCGCATGTAGGTCATGTTAACTGATTAATAAACATATGAGTCGACAGTACATCGTTCACCCAGGTGGAACTAGTGGTAAAGAACTTGTCTGCCAAAGCAGGAGACATGAGATGCAGGTTCGATCCCTGGGTTGAGAAGATCCCCTGGAGGAGGACATGGCAACCCACTCCAGTAGTCTTGCCTAGAGAATCCAATGGACAGAGGAGCCTGGTGGGCTGTGGACCACAGGGTCCAAAGAGTCAGACATGGCTGAACTGACTTTGCAAGCACAAGCTATGTATAAAGCACTGTACTACAAACTATATCCAAATACTATTTCAGAAACAACTTCATGTTAAAGTGGAAATATCTCTCCAGAGATTATTTTGAGGACTCAAGAGTTCTTCACAGTCTTCACAAGGACAAGTTAACACTCTCCAGTTAAAGAAAGAGATGTGTGATGTGAAAGCTTCATCAACATCACAGCAGAAGACAGACACACACACAGTATTTGCACAAAAGAAGAAAGCTATTAACACAGCCTGCCCTGTGCCATTCTTAGGAAACTGCAGCCAAGCCTGCAAAAGCAGATTGGAATTGAAGGGCAGCCCTAGGTTGGTAGGGTTGTCCACCAACCTGTATATAAATCATCTTGTTCCTCATCTGCCATGTGAATAGGTCCTGCAGCTCCCGTGGGACTAGCTCATGAAATGTACTCATGCAACTTTAGAGCATTCAGTATTTTTTTCTTCTCCAAATTTCCATGGCATTATTCCTGTGTTTACCTTTCTAGTTCTTGGATAGATCTTTCTCTATTTCTTGTACAATATCTATTCTTGCAGTTCACTTTTTAAATCCTGAGGTTCCTCTCTCAAATAATCACATCATCCAGTCCAGATCCCCAGCCTCTTTATCTCCTCTGAGTTCCAGGTCCAAATATCTAACTCTTTACTGGAGAGCTTCTTTGAGATGCCCAAAGGGTACCAAAAAGTAAATATAACAGAAATCCAAGTCAAAATCTGTACCTTCAGAGGCTGCTGTTGTCGTTGTTTAGTCGCTCAGTCACATCTGACTCTTTGTGACCCCAGTGACTGTAGACATGGCAGGCTCCTCTGTCCATGGGATTTCCCAGGCAAGAATACTGGAGTAGGTTGCCATTTCCTTCTCCAGGGAATCTACCCAACCCAAGGATAAAACTCATGTCTCCTGTACTGCAGGTAAATTCTTTACCACTGAGCCACCAGGAAAGCCCCAGAAGCTGCTAGCTCCTCTCTTTCTCCTGCTTTGTCAATAATACTATCAACCACTCGAAAAACGCAACATGAAATCTGAGAGTCTGTACTTCTTACTTCATTCTTCGTCCAAAGAGCAGTCAGGTAGAGTTGATTACAACTTCTCTGGCATCCTTCCAAGTACTTGATTTAAATTCTATTATTTTCCCTTTATATACTGAAATAATGTTTATTTTCCATCAATTACTTTTCAGATGTTATGATAATTAAAATAAATTATCTTAATAGTGTCTATACTTTGAGAAACAATAAGCAAATGTGGCTTACTTTCTTGTGGCATTTCTTAAACTCTCTCTAGCCTTCTATTCTATCCTTGACGTTGTCAGTTTTCTCATTAGGACCTTCTCCAATCTACTCAAAACGTCCCAGTCATTTCTAATAATCTATAAAGAAACAACAGAGTTCTGCAAGGGCTTTAAGTAAATTTAAATGAATTTAAATTCTTGAAAATGAATTTGAATTTTTCTAAGGAAGTTTAGGGACATGTGAATGGTAGTCCCTGTGAGACAAGCTCTGAAAACAGAGGAGCACAGCTGCCAGAGTTGGGTGTGAACCAATGTTAGAAAATGGGGAGAATACTCAGAAGCCCTGAACACAGGTCAAAAGAAGAAAAATGTAAGCAAGCACAGCAGCAAAGCAGCAAAACAGAGCTCTGGGGGCAAGGAGAGACTTACAGCTGTAGCATTTGATAAAGAAATAAGTCAAGGAAACTGGGAAATGATCCTGAGGGACCAGAGGGAAACCATGAGTATTTAGCAGCTGCTTAAAACGGGCAATCTGCCCAACGTACACGATCTGTCCTCAGCCTGCCTGCAAAAGGCGGAACTCTGCCCTGATTCATACTCCTTAGGTAATATTCTGCACAGGCATTATCCTAAAAAAGAAAAAGTCTTGAACTGTAGAATGATCAACAGAAGTTGCTGGGTTAACCAACAGGTTGTACTTCCCAGTTTTCTAGATGGTGGCTGTTACCAAGAGAATAGTGATAATATCCAAGAAGGCAGACATACAGCCCTGACATTCTCTGTACCCTTATATCCTTAAAGTATGTATCTGTATCTTCTGTATGTCACCCAGTATTATGGTGACATATGTTATTTGTCTCCTTTATTAAAAAAAAAAAGTTGTAGTATGTCTGAGACTATGTCTTCTAATCAGTACAGAACTAAGAACACTGTTTTTTATAGTGAAGGCCCTTTACAAATGTTTTAAAATGACAGAAGTTTGGAGTTGTTAGGTTATAAGAGCTTATTTTACAGATAGTAAGCTCCTTTTGCGACCCCAAGGATGGTAGTCTGCCAGGCTCCTCCGTCCATGGGATTCTCCAGGCAAGAATGCTGGAGTGGGTTGCCATTCTCTTCACCAAGAGATCTTACCAACTCAGGGATCAAACCTGCGATCTCCGGTGTCTCCTGTATTGGAAGTGGATTCGTTATGACTGAGCCACCGAGGAAGACCTACATTACACATAATAGTGAAGTGGATTTATGTAGGGAAATGGGAAAACTTAATTTGACAATGTGGTGATTCTGTTAAGACATTCAAAATCACTGGTATTACTTAGGTCTGCATGAGGTAAAGTGAGTAATCAAACCTCACAGGTAAACTTATTTCATCAACTACCTTTTTAACTCACTAAAGAAAACCTAAGTCTCAAAACCTAAAATGCTTCTGTCTGTGTTAAGGTGCTTCAATTGTGTCAGACTCTTTGTGACCCTATGGACCATCGTCCACCAGGCTCCTTTGTCAATGGGATTCTCCAGGCAAGAATACTGGAGTGGGTTGCCGTTTCCTCCTCCAGGGGATCTTCCCTACCCAGGGATTGAACTCACATCTCTTACATCTCTTGCATTCGTAGGCAGGGTTCTTTACTATTAGAGCCACCTGGGAAGACCACAAGGCTTTTAAGTATCACTTGATAGATTCAAAGTTTTATACTTGGCCTATTTGCTTTCTTTAAAAGCTAACCAAAACTGATTTTAAATATCTTTATGAGGATCTCTGCATTTGGACACAGACCATATTCACAAGTTTGCCTTTCTTCAAACTGACCTCTCTCTAAATGAGACATGTAAAATAAGATAAAATTTGCATTTATCAGAAAGTTTGGTGGCAATGACTGATAGTCAGTAAGAACAATTTTTAAAGGGGCATTTTTACCGGAAAAGTACTAGGGAATCTTACAGAACAACCAGGCTACAGCAAAGCAGGGAACCAAGAATTCAAATAATTCAAAATAATGCAAATGATACCAGGACCATTTATTACTCTTCTACTTTCTTAACTTTTTGGTCTATTTAATAGCTCTCCGTCCCCCCCACCACCTTAATGCCCTTTCACCTTCCCTGTCATTCTTTCTGCTCTCATTCTTTCTCTCTCGGTCTTTCTACTATCTCTCTCCGTCTTTATACCATCTCTCTCTCACATCACCCTCTACCAAAGAATCCACCTTTCTTCTTCCAGCCAAAAAGGCATGACAAGTGTCCATTTGCAACTTTTGATCTCTTTCACATTCAAACTTTAGCCACAAATAATAGTGCACATAGTATCAAGAAATACTAGAGAAGGAACACACTGGCAAACCATGACCATGGACCCATGTCTAGACCAACCAGTTTCAGGCCAAGAGAAGGAAGTACTATAACTTTTCCAGCATGAAATGAATCAACTATTGTGTAGTAAAATGACATCTCTAGGACAATGAGGTGGAGTAGGGCACAGTTTCCAGCTGAAAAGATAGGGCCTACATTTTCAGGAAGAAAATATTCAGCAGGTCTTTGCCCAATTTTTTTTTTTTTAAAGCAGATATTTAAAAGACTTAAATGTGACACTCACATATTCAGATGGCCTATACATTGGTACTTAGTAACTTGAGCATAAATTTCAAGGGTTTCATGTAAATGAAATCCAGGCTGCTAACGGACCTTCTCCTTCATTTTACTTCATTATTATTTATTTAATGTTCCCAGTACTGTAATAAAACACTAAACAGTGTTTAACTTCTTTCTGTGAAGTACTTTTTTGTCTAAATATTTTCAATAAGTAGTGGTTTTCTTTAAAGTAAATGGAACAGTCACACTATTAAATTTAAATTGATCTTATGAATGAGAATGGTTTTCTCCATCCATTGTCTAGAACAGTGCTTCAAAGAAGTGGTAACATAGCAGCTATACACTTAATAGGATAATGGCATCATTTAAGAACGACTTTTAAAATACAATCATGCTAAAATTCCATCCAAATGCTGTAGAATTTGTACTAATTATCTCATAAAAATTTAAAATAAAACTATTTATACTGGAATAAGACTTTTTAACCCATACAAAGGAATATTACATTTCTCTATCATATGAACATGGGTTTTAGTATAACTATTAAGATCCCCAAATACTCAAGAATTAAATAAAGTGTCACAACAAATACAAAGACTACAAACAAATTAAATTTTGAGTCAAAAGTAATACAGCTGATCCTTGAACAACACAGGTTTGAACTGCATAGGTCTACTTATACACATATTTTTTTCAATAGAAAATACTTTGGTATTACATGACCTAAGGTTGGTTGAATTGGAAAATTCAGAACCTAGGAATAGAGGGCCAAAGTAAAGTTACACTCTTGTTTCAACTGCTCAGAGCTTCAGTTCCCCTAGTCCCTGTGTTGTTCAAGGGTCAACTGTATTTTCTATTGTGTTTGTAAGACTCATACTCAAAAATTACAATGCTTTTAATCATTTTCTTTTGTTATTTTTTGTTCTTGAAGTCATGTCTACTCTTTTGAGATCCCATGGATTATAGCCTGCCAGCCTCCTCTGTCCATGGGATTATCTAGGCAAGAATACTGGAGTGAGTTGCCATTTACTTTTCCAAGGGATCTTCTCAACCCAGGGATCCAACCCAAGTCTCCCACATTGTAGGCAGATTCTTTATCAGTGAGCCACCAGGGGAGCACAATCATTTTCCTTAACTTTCCTGAATGAGGGAGAAGAGGCTATTCAGTTCCACTCCATAGATTCCTATGTGAACATCCATCCTACCCAAGATTCCAACCCAAGCTTGTCTACCTAAGAAGAAAAAAAGAGGACTCAGAATGGAGCAGAAATTCCCTAGCTAGGTCTGTTCTTTTACTGTTCTTTAGACATAGTCCAGCTCCAGGGCTAGAGCTTCCCAGGCAGCGCTGGTGGTAAAGAACCTCCATATAAGAGATGAGGGTTTGATCTCTGAGGCAGGAAGATCCCCTGGAGGAGGAAATGGCAACCCACTCCACTATTCTTGCCTGGAGAATCCCATGGACAGAGGAGCCTGGCAGGCTACAGTCCATAGGGTCGCAAAGAGTCCACACAACTGAAGCAGCTTAGCAGCAGCTGCTCCAGGGTTACTGCTGATCATATCTGACAGAAAACACTGAATAAAGACATCCTCGCAAGCTGCTCACCACACCCTCTGCAGGCTATAAGGCGCCCTTTGCTTAACAGACTTGTAAACACTATAGCAAACAACTCTTTCTAAAAATGAAATTATAGGTTCAGAGAGTTTTAACCTCTCAATCTTCTTTGTCTTCTTTATCAAACTTCCTAAGAAATAGGAGGTAAGAGGAAATGGAAAAGAATGTACAAAAGAAAATCTCATCTCCACCATCAAAACTGTGTCAGAGGACTTTGTTGAAATACTTGAGACAGAAGCAGAAAAGAAGATAATTAGCTAGGTAGCTAGATAGATGGATAATAGCTTGACAGATAATTGAAAGCAAAATAATAATAGTAAGGGTAGACAAAATGTAGGGAAGAAAAGGAGTGAAAATAATAAAGCTCATTCATCAAGAAAAGAAAGAAGAAAGAATGCTTCACTTCAGTCATGTCCAACTCTGAGATCCCATGGACTGTAGCCTGCCAGACACTTTTGTCCATGGGATTTTTCCAGGCAAGAATACTGGAGTGGGTAGCCATTTCCTACCCCCAGGGGATCTTCCCCACCGACCCAGGGATCAAACTCACATTCATCAAGAGGAATGTGCCAAAAAAAAAAAAAAGGAATGTGAAAATAAAGGAGGAGATGGAGTGCAGATTAAGGCAAGCTAATATTACTCACAAGCCTGTGCGTGGCATACCCATTTAAGCCTTATACACTGTGAGGAATAAATGGTATATGTTAGCTCATTACTGGTTAAGCATGAAGGTACTGTCTTTTTAAAATAAATCCTATTGCCCATCTGTTGTGAGTGGTTTTTTTGACACTTTCTATTTTTTTTTATTGCTTTCAGCTTAATTTTTAGTATCTAGTGAGCCTTCTTTAGCTAGATCAACACATAAAGTTTGAACTATAACATTATCTTGTCGGTTATAGTCTCTGTCTTTGTAATCACACAGAACTATGGAATAAAAAGAAAGACTAAAAAGAAGTAAGTTTAAAATGTGAACATGAATTATCATTTTCTTTTTCAAGTAAAATCCTGATGAATAACTCTCTGTCAAAACAATGCTTTGAAACATGAAGAAAACTGTCAAATTAAAAGAAAATGAGTATAATAAATGGAGAAAAATAGACTATGGCATGAATAATTCGGGGGAGAATAAAAAGCAATGAGGATAACTTTCAAAACAGCATCCACTTAATTGTAACATCAGAAAGAAAAATAGGTCAGGAAATGTATATGAGGACAAGGAGATTCCTTTTAAAGCTTCCTAAATAGCTCCACTGAGAAACAGTTTTTAAATTCTTATATATGACTTTAAAATGAGTGTTGACCAAAATTCTCATCCACAAAGACAAGCTATTTTTACTAGGCAATTAAATCTTGCCTTTATCACAAAAGACTATTTTCTAAATCCCTCTGTTTGTGTTCAATTTGCCATATACAATTGCACATTTGAACCTGAAAGAGTATATTTTAATAGCAAATGTATCATAAGGGTGAGGCAAAGTGTTCATCAGTTTTCAATTTCAAAATATTTCTCCCTTTTGATATTTATTTTGCCTCCTTTGATTTAAAAAAGTGGTTATATTTAAGGCCTGGAATAATAATAAGGCAACAGAAAGGGAAAGGATGGGTTTTTTATTGTTTTCTAACTTAATATATGTTGTTGAGATTCATAAATTGTCTTGGTTTAAAAATAACAGAAATAATTTGATGATGGTTTTCCACTTACTAGTTATCTGGAGGTGCCTGAAAATAAACACCTCCAGTGAAAAGACAGTTGGTGGTGGTGACTTTAAAGGCAAGCCTAGACTGAGATAGCAGTGAAAATTCTGGGTAAGCACAATTGCCTAAATGAAGCCCAAAAAAGTATTAATTTCATTCAAAATGTCAGCTTGAATAATGTCAAATCCTTCTAGATGATAGAAAATATACTTAAATGAATAAACATAGCATGTACAAAGATAAAAGAGAAATCTCCATAGATCAGAAACTACATAGAATTCCTAAGTGATGACACCATAATAGGGATAAAAGAAATGGGAAAACATAACACAGGAAATATAGGGTAGAAGACAGACTAAATTGTAGGTGCCCCAGACCTGGGAACAGGGGAGATCTCATAAGGGGACTTGCCAGGACAGCAGAGAGATTCATCTTTGTGCCACTACCCTCTCTCTAGGGAGCAAGAGGTCAACCTGAAAGATGGAAGATAGGTAGGCGCTGTGTGTTAAATAGGTGAAACAGCCCTAGGTGGCTGTCAGTGCTTAAGGGCAACAGAAAATACTCAGAACAAGAAAACCAGCCCCTAAAGAAATATATGGCTCTTTAAATTTAATTGAAACCATGATAGAATACAAGTCTTAGCAGAAGCTCATGACGCATCCATCAAGCACTTCGCACAAATGTTTGCAGACAAATAAAAACACGCAGTCAAGAATCACATCACCAAAGAATGAAATAAAGCCATACAGTGAAGTAGACACAAAACTCAACCAACAGAATAATCTACACTGGAGGAAACAGAGTTGCTAAAACAATCAGAAAAAGACTCTAAAATCAGTATACTCCTAGAAAGATAAGAAAAATTATATTACTTATATAAGGAGAATAAGCTATTATAAAAATGAAATGAGAAAGGAATCAATCGACCTCCCTTTCTAGAAGGAAGAGCTGACTCCAAATCAACTACTGAATGATTCCTTAAATTACCCATTAGTTCTACTCCACAAAGTTTCTCAAGTTTTCATGAGCTTAAGGTCTTCCACATTGTTTTGTTTTAATTCAGTAGCCTTCTGTCCCAGAAAAAAGCAGGTCACAGAGTTTCCCACCATCACCCCCCATAATATCATAGTCTTACTTGATATTGTCTTACCCATCCCTGAGGTGGTACCCACTTCTTCATTACCAGAAAACAAATGCTTAAAAATTCACCTTTACATATTGTTGTTCAGTCGCTAAGTTGTCTATAACTCTTTGTAACCCTTCAAGCTCTGTATTATGCTTGCTCAAATGAGCTATTTATGAAAGTCCAAGAACATATACGTACAGTACAATATCTTGATTGCCCATCCTAGGCTGAATTTTATTTCATTTTTATAGGTAAGAGACTCACAAAATCCCTTTCAATGGCTATTTCCTGAGAAAACCAGCTTTGCATATCCCTGATTTAAGTGCTTTGTCAAATCATTTCCTCTAATGAATATGAAGAACTGCTGAAGGCAATGACATTCAGCTCAGCAATTCTAACTTTCAGAGGAGTCAACATTCCAAATGTATTTGTGTCATTAAGAAAAGAAATAGAGACCATCAATCAGACTTTCAGGTTCTGTTTTAATCAGAACACATTCAGGAAACAGTCTGAAAAGCCAGAACTTTGAATGCCCCTGTTCAAGAAGGTTTTTTTCTTATCTGATTTGCAGCCCACAGAGGAAGAACAAATACTGGCAATGCTTTCTATTTAATTTAGTATAAGTTCATAAAACAAATTGCCCAGATAATTGGACATGTCTTCAATTCTGCACTACATTTTCCATAGATGTAAACCAGATTTATATCTTAGAAGTGCAGCAATAAATGAGCATAGCTTGTAATAGACTTGTGCCAAGTCTTATGTCAAAGTGAAATAAAAAATGAGACTGACCACTTTGAGTAATTAAATCTGTCAGCTCAGTTAACTCCTTCTAAAGGATGAATGAGAACACTAAGGTCTGCAAAAAAAAAAAAAAAAACATGTTGAATGATTTCTACTAGCACAAATATACGCAAGCAAGAAATAGCTGTTTTAGTAGATTCTCTAAAAATAAACATATCATCCTAAATTCTGTAAATGATTTTTTTTTGTTATTCCTTTTTTATTTCCCCCTTTGGAGAACTGAAAACCCACTCACACATGGAAACTACTATCTTGAAGCTAAATTCCCATTTTCCTCTGAGGAGTTTTTCCACCCCTGCTTAAATCAGAGTTGGCAATTATGCTTTTTGAGACTGAACCGTCTGGTCACCATTTGTTAATTTTTCATCCAAAAACAAAGAGAGAGAGAGAGAACAACAATGTTCTGTTTGAAAATACAAGGTGTTTTTCAGGTTCATCTCTTGGTCCTGCAATAACTAAACGCATCTAGTTGTTACAAGGCAAAACTCAAGCCAACAGGTGTCCTTTCATTTAATTCTTCCTTGTTCTGGTCAAGAAAGGGGAAGGACATTAATAGTGATGAAACAGGGAACACAGAATTCCCACCTGCAAAGACCTTCCTAAGTCCACATACTTCTTTGGGCTATTTGCCAAAGGCAACATTCCAGAAAAAGTAAGTTTAAATAATAACCTATTCCAGGAATGGGAAAGGATATGTGCAGATCAATTGGTATTAGTAACACAGTTCCAGGATTTTTTTTTTTTAAAAAGGGAAGACTTACTTATTTTGGAAGAAAACTATTTTTACCCAAAATTCTCTTTGTATTTGTATTTAAGTAAATTGTTTTACTATTTTTAATATATCCAGTTTACCCCCATAAAAGAGTATTATCTTCCCTCTGCTTCTCTTCCTCTCCTTACTGAGTAACAGAAGCTTTGTTCACCATCTGGACAAACTAGAAACCAGGTAATCACTCTTGGTTCCTTTCTCTCTTCCCTCTGAATCTAATTAATGATGAAGAACTGATCAGTTCAGTTCAGTTTAGTTCAGTCACTCAGTTGTGTCCAACTCCTTGAGTCCCCATGGACTGCAGCAGGCCAGGTTTCCCTGTTCATCACCAAAGCTCGAAGCTTGCTCAAACTCATGTCCATTGAGTCGGTGATGGCATCCAACCATCTCATCCTCTGTAGTCCCCTTCTCCTCCCATCTTCAATCTTTCCCAGCACCAGGGTCTTTTCCAAAGAGTTGGTTCTTCACATCAGGTGGCTAAAGTATTGGAGTTTCAGCCTCAGCATCAGTCCTTCCAATGAGTATTCAAGGCTGATATCCTTTAGGATTGACTGATTTGACCTCCTTGAAGTCCAAGGGACTCTCAAGAGTCTTCTCCAACACCACAGTCAAAAGCATCAATTCTTTGGTGCTCAGCTTTCTTTATAGTCCAACTCTCACATCCATACATGACCACTGGAAAAACCATAGCTTTGACTAGACGGACATTTGTTGGCAAAGTAATGTCTCTGCCTTTTAATATGCTCTCTAGGTTGGTCATAGCTTTTCTTCCAAGGAACAAATGTCTTTTAATCTCATGGCTGCAGTCACCATCTGCAGTGATTTTGGAGCCCAAAAAATAGTCTGACACTGTTTCCACTGTTTCCCTATCTATTTGCCATGAAGTGACAGGACGAGATGCCATGATCTTCGTTTTCTGAATGTTGAGCTTTAAGCCAACTTTTTCACTCTCCTCTTTCATTTTCATCAAGAGGCTCTTTAGTTCTTCTTCATTTTCTGCCATAAGGGTGGTATCATCTGCATATCTGAGGTAATTGATATTTCTCCCGGCAATCTTGATTTCAGCTTGTGCTTTCTCCAGCCCAGTGTTTCTCATGATGTACTCTGCATAGAAGTTAAATAAGCAGGGTGACAATATACAGCCTTGACATACTTCTTTCCCGATTTGGAACTGGTCTGTTGTTCCATGTCCAGTTCTAAGAACCTCAGTTCCATGTCTAGTTCTGAGAATCCCATGAACAGTATGAAGACCTGATAGCTCCAGCTATAAAGTATTTCTCTATTATTTCCTCTTTTATTAAAATTGCTACTCATTTTTCTGTCTAAATGCTTGGTCCTTTTCAGTTCACCCTTCGAGGTGCTGCCAGAGATCTTTCCCAAAGCAAGTCCAATCACATCTGTCTCCCTCATAAAATCTTTAAGTGACTCTCCAATCCCTGTGCTAAAATGCAAACTGCTTGACTTAGCATAGAGAAGATCCTTCAAACACCTTTCTTTGATCTCATCTCCTACCACTTTCTGAAAATCTGCAGTGCTTATGCTGTAGTTTCCAAAACAATCCATGCCCTTCCATAATCTATGCTGTTGCACATTTTCTTCTACCTGAAATAATTCCTCCACTGATTTATTGCTAAGAACTCAGTCATATTTAGATTGAAATCAAGCATGACTTCTGAAACCTTACTTTACTCTCCACCACAACACTTAACGTCCCATCTCTGTGAAAAGTGATTGCATAACAGTATCACTGTTACATGTCCTTGTATCTCTGACTGTCTGGACTCCTGAAGAATAAAGAGTATATATTTTTCCTCTTCAATGTCTTGACACCCAACAGAAAATAAATACTATACAGTGAATAAGTTAAGCAATGAATGAGTGGTAAGATAGATAACTCTTAGGTAGTGAAATCTCTGTCCCAACTATGGTCAACACAATACAATTTTCACCTTCTTAGGTTAAATGGAATTGAATAACTGGGTCAGTTTTGACAAATCACCACAATGGATTAGATATCTCTTGAATCTGAGTTCATGAGTCAATGCAGTGAAACAGTCCCACTGATTTTTTAATTAACATAGTTTTTTTTTTCTGAGAACTGATTCTGCACTATACTGTTCTCTTCTGGATTATTTTCTGTAATGTTTTTTATATTCTATTTTTAATTTGTTTACTTAGCTTTCTCTATTGGCTTTAAAATGCAGCATTGGATGTAACTGCCAATATATCTTTCAATTTCTTTATCATTTATCTAATAGAATTACATGGCATTAAGCACTTAATAAATATCTTTCTATGCTAATTTGAAAGTGCATATTTAGAAATAGAATCAAAGGAAAAGAAACATAATATTATCTTTCTATTCTGATTACTTAATTTCAGAAAATTTCACCAACTGCCTTCTCTTCACATCAATCCTTTTGCTTTGCTTTCATTTTTTATTCTATGCAATAGGAACTTTATATATATTCTATATGGAGAGATAAGTGGCATACAATACATAAATTTCTTGGGGAAAAAGAATTCATGTAAATTTTTAAAAGAAATGAATGCAGCCTGAACTGCTCATTAGAAGGAAAACTATTTGGAAAAGCAGTACTTCTTTTTCTCTTACCTCATATTTTGTTTGTTTTTTAATGTTTAACTGAGGCCTTATTTGGGCACATATCCCATTAATTTGAATAAGGCTGGTTAGCCATCTGGCAAACTGATATTTCTTCAATTTCTTTTGCCATATAGTGATTTCCTATAAAACCCACTTACTGTGTAGACAATTTTAACTCATGTAGGAAGTACTCAAACCTCAGAATTCATCTTACAAGGATGGAGGCCGTTCTTCGATGCTAATTTACATGTTGTTTATTCTCTCCTACTAGCATACTGGCTGAAGCCATACTGATACCACTTGATACAGATATTTTCATCTCTGCCTTGGTTTTGATATTTACAATAGTAATAAAGTAAATAGTAATAAAGCTTACTTCTTTGACTCAACAGTTACTTATTTTTTGAAATTATTACATATTTAACCAAATTCTTGAAAATGAGCACTCCTCTTTTCCAATGGTTTTTAACTCTCATTTACTTTTATTATTTTATTTAATATATGTTTAGTGTTTCTGCTATAGAATGAGCAAATTCAACTAATTCACCTCACAACTAGCATGCTGTTCTAATCTGAATTCACATTAGAACTCTGAACCTACTCTTACTTGTGGCAAGATTGATTTTTTCACTCCCTCACCTCACATATGAAGGTCATTACAAAGTTGATGAGGATAATCAAGTCATACTGGAAAGAATGTTTTGGACCGTGAATACGCAGCTGCAATGAGGAGATATTTTGGCATTCCCAACATTATAAAAGTTAGATGATTAATAAGAAAAAGTATGGAATTGATCTACCGAGAATACTGTAATCCCTTCATGGTTATTAAGAGATGTGTGAAGCACATTAAAATAGATGTAGATTATTTGTTACTAAAGGCATTCATGATTCAATTTTATCACCTTTAGAAACTTATGTTGCTCTTTTTGCACTTCACAAAACATTCAGAAGTTATGACTTCCATGCTTAGATCAGTGTTTCTATTTATTTTTTTCCTTCTCTTATATGTTTTATTCATCATTCTAAACAACTCATAATGTAAAATTGTCCAACTTATAAAATGTCCCCAAGATTTTTTTTTTCATTTTCTTTCTCTTTTCTCTTTCTCTTTTCCCCTCTTTCTTTTTTAAAAATTTATGTTGGAGTACAGTGCTTTACAATGTTGTTTTGCTTTCCACACAGCAGCAGTTTGTACAGCAAAGTGACTTAGGTATACATATACATATATCCCCTCTTTTTTGTATTTCTTTCCCAATTTAGATCACCACAGAGCACTGAGTTCCCTGTTCTATATAGTAGGCTCTCATTAATTACCTATTTTATACGTGTGTGTGTGTGTGTGTGTGTATCAATCCCAATCTCCCAATACATTCCATCCAACCCTTTCTAAACCTTTGGTATCAATATGTTAGATATTTTTAAATAATGCTGTATCTTAGGTTGTCTCAAAAAAACATATATTCCACGTTGTCTAAATTATACCGCAAAACACACACATGCTTGCCTGTGTTACCTTATGACCCGCTACCAGGGTATCAGTGGGTTTTTAAGGCAGTAAGTGACAAATACAAATGTCATGCAAGAAAAGACAACAGCCACACATTTTTGGAAGCTTGAAAGCAAACAGACATATATTTTAGTAATTGCCTTAGACGGGAGAAAGGTAAATGCCAAGACAGTCATGGAGAAAGTCTAAAAGCAAAGTGATGTGTACTGTAAAACTCAGAAATCCTCCAGAATTGACAGTCCCAGCTATCCACAAACCTGAAGATAAATTGGAGTTAATACAGAAGGATTTTGTTGA
Organism: Aepyceros melampus; assembly: GCA_006408695.1. Lineage (NCBI taxonomy): Eukaryota > Metazoa > Chordata > Mammalia > Artiodactyla > Bovidae > Aepyceros > Aepyceros melampus. Next base: position 220,993 of record SJXQ01000358.1, read on the forward strand.
ATGTAATAGAGAAACCGATCCCTACCTGCATCCCAGATGGCTAGCCACATTCTCTTCTCTTGTGCAAGGATGAGGCTTACCCTCTACAGAGGAGGAGTCAGAGCGATGCTGGGGTGGAGAACACAGCCCAGCTAGAACCACAAGAGCTCCCTGATATCATCCCTTACCTGACTAACAGCCTGTATTAGACCCTCCTGATAAGTGGGTGGGTAATTCTTCTCCAGGGAATTTAACCAGATTAAGAGAAAAGACCTGAAAATCACTAACAGTCAGGAGTTTACTGACCAAATAGCAGGCCCATCAAATGGCAGATCACCCACCAAAAAGTCACTCCAGTTGACAAGCCCACAAGTTTCTAATCAGATATTTAGTCACTCATTCCTAAATATTTATGGGCAGCCAAGTGTCCCCAGAGATTTCAAGAAACCCTCTAACATGAAAGACAGACCAAACAGAAATAACAAATTTGGAGAAAACAGAGTTATGGAAACAGAAAAAAATTGTTTGTCTGCATTTAATATGTAGTACCCCAAAGACAGGAAAACTTACTTCCATGAAAAAAAACACCATGATGTTAAAAAAGAAATAAATATCCATACAAACATAGGAAAACTTTTGGAAATTAGAACTTGCCCAGTCATGTCCAACTCTTTGCGACCCCATGGGTCGTAGCCCACCAGGCTCTTCTGTCCATGGGATTTTTCCAGCAAGAATATGAGAGTGGGTTGCCATTTCCTCTCCAGGGGATTTTCCCCACTCAGGGATCAAACCTATGTTTCCTGTGTCTCCTGTATTGCAGGCAGATTCTTTACTACTGAGTCACATAGGAATCCCTGTTTGAAAATTAGAATATGATAGCAGAAATGAAGAAAAATGCAGCTAGAAAATGTTGAAATTAACTTAAAGAAATCTCTAAGATATTAGAATAAAAAGTCAAAATGTAGAAAATTTTTAAAAAGTAGAGCACCCACCTCAAAGCTTCATTATATGAATAATATGAAAACAGACAGAACAGAAGAAATCATGGTAAGGAGATTACTAAGGAAATAAAAAATGTTGCAGAACTGAAATTCATAGTGAAAAGTCCACGGAAAGCCTAACACAAGTGGGAGAATAAATACCCACATCAATGCATATCACTTTAGGAAGCAGAACACTGAGGCAAAACTTCCAGAGGGAAAAAAGAATGGCATCCAACCTTTCAGCAGCAACGCGAGACAAACCAACACACAAATAAATAAAACAATATCTTCAAAATTATGAATCAATATTATTGCTATCTGTTTTTACAGAAGCCAAACAGTGTAAGAGTAGAATAAAGATAATTCATATTTGCAAGGTATCTCAAATTTGATTTCCCATGAGCTCTTTCTCAGGAAATTAGTAGAAAACATGTCACCAAAATTAGGGTATAAATAAAGAAAAAGAAAGACATAAACCTACACATAGGGAATCCAATGCAGGTGAAATACGATGGAATTTCTAGGATGATGGTTTTTTAAAAAGTAGAGCACCCACCTCAAAGCTTCATTATATGAATAATATGAAAATCAGACAGAACAGAAGAAATCATGGTAAGGAGATTACTAAGGAAATAAAAAATGTTGCAGAACTGAAATTCATAGTGAAAAGTCCACGGAAAGCCTAACTCAAGTGGGAGAATAAATACCCACATCAATGCATATCACTTTAGGAAGCAGAACACTGAGGCAAAACTTCCAGAGGGAAAAAAGAATGGCATCCAACCTTTCAGCAGCAACGCGAGACAAACCAACACACAAATAAATAAAACAATATCTTCAAAATTATGAATCAATATTATTGCTATCTGTTTTTACAGAAGCCAAACAGTGTAAGAGTAGAATAAAGATAATTCATATTTGCAAGGTATCTCAAATTTGATTTCCCATGAGCTCTTTCTCAGGAAATTAGTAGAAAACATGTCACCAAAATTAGGGTATAAATAAAGAAAAAGAAAGACATAAACCTACACATAGGGAATCCAATGCAGGTGAAATACGATGGAATTTCTAGGATGATGGTAAAAGGAGATCCCAATACAATAGCTACGCAAAGGACTAGGATAGTAAGCCCAAAGGGGACCAACAGGAAAAAGCTCTCCTGGGACCATATCTTCAGGAAGATAAAATGAATAGAAACACTTAAATGTTTAAATAATTAAGACATTTACACTTTGGCAGTGGAGGTGTCACTCCACTAGTTGAGCTAGTGGAGGTGATGGAATTCCAGTGGAGCTATTTCAAATCCTAAAAGATGATGCTGTGAAGGTGCTGCACTCAATATGCCAGCAAATTTGGAAAACTCAGCAGTGGCCACAGGACTGGAAAAGGTCAGTTTTCATCCCAATCCCAAAGAAAGGCAATGCCAAAGAATGCTCAGACTACCACACAATTGCACTCATCTCACACACTAGTAAAGTAATGCTCAAAATTCTCCAAGCCAGGCTTCAACACTATGTGAACCATGAACTTCCAGATGTTCAAGCTGGTTTTAGAAAAGGCAGAGGAACCAGAGATCAAATTGCCAACATCCACTGGATCATCAATAAAGCAAGAGAGTTCCAGAAAAACATATATTTCTGCTTTATTGACTATGCCAAAGCCTTTGACTGTGTGGATCACAATAAACTGTGGAAAATTCTGAAAGAGATGGGACTACCAGACCACCTTACCAGCCTCCTAAGAAATCTGTATACAGGTCAAGAAACAACAGTTAGAACTGGACATGGAACAACAGACTGGTTCCAAATTGGAAGGGAGTATGCCAAGGCTGCATATTGTCACCCTGCTTATTTAACTTACATGCAGAATACACCATGTGAAATGTCACACTAGATGAACCACAAGCTGGAATCCAGATTTCCAGGAGAAATATCAATAACTTCAGATATGCAGATGATACCACCATTATGGCAGAAAGGAAAGAAGAACTAAAGAGTCTCTTGATGAAAGTGAAAGAGGAGAGTGAAAAAGTTGGCTTAAAGCTCAACATTTAGAAAACTAAGATCATGGCATCTCGTCCTGTCACTTCATGGCAAATAGATGGGGAAACAGTGGAAACATTGACAGACTATTTTTTGGGCTCCAAAATCACTGCAGATGGTGACTGCAGCCATGAAATTAAAAGACACTTGCTCCTTGGAAGAAAAGCTATGACCAACCTAGAGAGCATATTTAAAGCAGAGACATTACTTTGCCAACAAAGGTCCATCTTGTCAAAGCTATGGTTTTTCCAGTGGTCATGTATGGATGTGAGAGTTGGACTATAAAGAAAGCTGAGCACCAAAGAATTGATGCTTTTGAACTGTGGTGTTGGAGAAGACTCTTGGGAGTCCCTTGGATGGCAAGGACATCCAACCAGTGTATCCAAAAGGAAATCAGTCCTGCATATTCATTGGAAGGGCTGAAGCTGAAATTCCAATCCTTTGGTCATCTGATGCGAAGAACTGACTCACTAAAAAACACACTGATGCTGGGAAAGATTGAAGATGGGAGGATAAGGAGACTACAGAGGATGAGATGATTGGATGGCATCACTGACTCCATGGACATAAGTTTGAGTAGGCTTCAGGAGTTGGTGATGGATAGGGAAACCTGGCATTCTGCAGTCCATGGGGTCACAAGTTGGACACGACTGAGCAACTGAACTGACTGACTGACTGACACTTTGGCAGAGTTTGGGGATGAATCAGTGATAGATATGTAAAAAATCTTACTCCTTGGAAGAAAAGTTATGAGCAACTTAGATAGCATATTCAAAAGCAGAGACATTACTTCGCCGACTAAGGTCCATCTAGTCAAGGCTATGGTTTTTCCTGTGGTCATGTATGGATGTGAGAGTTGGACTGTGAAGAAGGCTGAGCGCCGAAGAATTGATGCTTTTGAACTGTGGTGTTGGAGAAGACTCTTGAGAGTCCCTTGGACTGCAAGGAGCTCAAATCAGTCCATTCTGAAGGAGATCAACCCTGGGATTTCTTTGGAAGGAATGATGCTAAAGCTGAAACTCCAGGACTCTGGCCACTTCATGCAAAGAGTTGACTCATTGGAAAAGACTCTGATGCTGGGAGGGATTCGGGGCAGGAGGTGAAGGGGACGACAGAGGATGAGATGGCTGGATGGCATCATGGACTCTATGGATGTGAGTCTGAGTGAACTCCGGGAGTTGGTGATGGACAAGGAGGCCTGATGTTGCTGTGATTCATGGGGTCGCAAAGAGTCGGACACGACTGAGCGATTGAACTGAACTGATGTAGAAAATAAAGCAACCAACATATACACACACACATTACAATTTTTGATTCAAAGGAAACTCCCCCAAAAAAAGTGTCCAAGAAAGAAAATATGAACATAATGGGGTCGCACAGAGTCGGACCCAACTTAAGCAACTTAGCAGCACAATAACATAAGGACTGATTATTGATCAAATAAGCAAAAATAAACATTGGACAATGTTGGAAGAAAGTGAAGGAGATTGGGAATATAAAAGAATTAAATATTTATCTTTCTTTGTGGCAAGTGAATGCTGCTGCTGCTGCTAAGTCGCTTCAGTCATGTCCAACTCTGCACAACCCCATAGATGGCAGCCGATCAGACTCCACCGTCCCTGAGATTCTCCAGGCAAGAACACTGGGTGGGTTGACATTTCCTTCTCTAATGCATGAAAATGAAAAGTGAAAATGAAGTCGCTCAGTCGTGTCCAACTCTTCGAGACCCCATGGACTGTAGCCCACCAGGCTCCTCCAACAATGGGATTTTCCAGGCAAGAGTACTGGAGTGCGTTGACACTGCCTTCTCGAGTAAGTGAATATATAATGTCTAAAATTGGAAAAATAAATTATCAAAGTAGCTTAAGAGTTTTTTTTTAATATACAGGTAAAATACCAAAGAAATGGATAAAAGATTGAATATGATTGGGAGAGGTTAAAAAAAAAAAAAAAGGAGAGGATATTGGATATTTTCATTAAAAAAAATAAAGACAAAAATTCCCAAATAAAACTTTTTAGAAAAACTAGAATGTAAATTTTTATAAAACTTTACATTTATTTATTTGCTTATTAATTAGTATATTTATTTATAAAGTGGGCTTCTCTGACAGCTCAGTGGTAAAGAATCTGTTTGCAATACAGGAGACACAGGAGATATGGGTTTGATCCCTGGGTCGGGATGATCCCCTAAAGGAAAAAATGGTAACCCCGTCCAGTATTCTTTCCTGGAGAATTCCATGGACAGAGGAGCCTGGCGGGCTACAGTCCATGAGGTCCCAAAGAGCTGGTCGTGACTGGTCATTAAGAACTGAGTTTTTTTAAGAAATGAAGTGCCATATTGGAACAAGACTGGAACATGCTCTGAACTTAAAGAAAGAAGCTCTAGCTTAAAATTAACCAGGTGTGTGGCTACTGAGTATGGATGTTGATGAAATAATGGACAGTGATAGTAACTGAAACAGAATCTATACTAATACTTTTTTTGGAGGGAGTATTTTTAGTACTAGTTAGACTGGGGGCTAGGGAGAAATGGATACAAGTATTTAAAAAAAGAGAAGTATGAGGTTTGGAGCAAATGGATGAATCAGCAATAATCACCCGATGTGTGTTGAGCACTTTTATACATATCTTACAAAATGTTCTCAGAAACGGCTCCCTTAAAGAGGCTTAGATTTTTAAAGAGACTCTGCACTGACCGTATCACCTGTCTTTAATACAGGGTGTTGTTCTAGTTTTCTCCTCAAAGCTAATTTTACCCCTGATAGGAACTTGGTCCTACAACTGTATCCTCTTTCTGTATAAGTGTTCACTCCTTATTTTGCCTTTTAATTTATAGACATCAAACATGCTCAGAATTGCTCTCCTATTTTATAGATTAATTACTCCAAAAAAGTCCAAAAAGTCAGGCCCTCCCTTGTCAGCTCCATTAATTACTTCTGATGTTTACTAGTTCTCCCCTTGACAAGCCGGTCTTTGAAAGAATGATTTGAAATTGCCGTCTCCATTGTCTCATATTTACTTCCTCAAATGACTTAAAACAATTTACTATCCTCCCCACAGCCCAGTAAATGTTCCGTAAGTGTCACTGTTCTCTAATGGTCTGTTTCAACCTTGTTCCACTGACCTAAATTCACTCCTTGCCATTGCTAACTTGTCTGCTAATCTGTACATCACTTCTCTAAATATCCCCTAATCTCTTCTACTCACCCGCTTCTTTTTTTCAAACTTATTGGAGTACAATTGCTTCATAATGTTGGGTTCGTTTCTGCTATAAAACAAAGTGAATCAGCGTACTTTGTGAGGTATATATGTACCCCTTCTCATTTGAACCACCCTCGCAAACCCCCATCCCACCTTTCTAAGTCATCACAGAGCACTGAGCTGAGCGCCCAGTGTTACACAGCAGCTTCCCTCTAGCTGTCTGTTTTACACATGGTAGTGTGTACACATCAATGTTACTCACTCAATTCTTTCACTTCTTAAGGCTTGGAATCCCTACAACTTAGTCTTCAGATGTCTCCTCTTCTCTCTACACATTCCCTAACATTCTCATCCACAACATTAGCTGAAATAGGTGCCCAGACACCTACATACCTCCTTTATTGGAGCTCTGCAACACTATGGACTGCAGCCCGCCAGGCTCCTCTGTCCACGGGGATTCTCCAGGGAAGAATACTGGAGTAGGTTGCCATGCCCTCCTCCAGGGGATCTTCTCGATCCAGGTCTCCCGCGTTACCATCTGAACCACCTGCAAAGCCCAGAAATTGGACACAGAATTCTCCAAATCTCTATGTCCTCCCGGGTTTCCTTTTTCTTTTTTTCCTCTTGAAAACCACCATAATTCACATGGAAATAAAGGACCAAACCTGGGAATCCTGGTCTCCTGCTTCATCCCTAGCCCCTCGTCAGTCACTTACAATTGTCTGTTGCTAATCCTTGTTCTTTTACTGTTCAGGGGCCTCTTTTATTCATTGCTGTCTTTTTTCAGAATCCCATCTTACCAGCACTTTTACAGACAGTTTTAATACCCTCTGCCAGGATCATTCCTTAGGTCACTCCATTTTAATTCATCTTCTACACTGCTACATCTGGGTTATCTAACCTCAGATACCAAACTTGTTATTTTAGGCAATGATTTGAAACCTTTCAATAGCTTCCTGTACTTGCAGAACAAAGTCCAAAGCTATTATAGTACACGACCTTCCATGATTTGATGACTTGCTGCTTATCCCAGCTTTTCTCCTGTTGCACTGCCCTTGCTGTCTACGCTTTAACCCTAATACATTTCATCCAGCTTCTGGATCACACATCTGTACTTCCATTCAGATTGTGTCATCTGTCTGAAATTGCATTCCTCTTTCCTTCCCTGTTTCCTTGGTGGCTCAGATGGTAAAGAATCTGCCCACAATGCAGGAGACCTGAGTTCAATCCCTGGGTTGTTAAGATACACTGGAGAAGGGAATGGCACCCACCACAGTATTCCTTGCCTGGAGAATCCCATGGACAGAGGAGCCTGGCAAGCTACAGTCCACGGGGTCACAAAGAGTCAGACATGACTGAGCAACTAACACTTTCTTCCCGACCTCAGCACTCAACTGTGAATGTCTACAATTAAGATGCTTCTTCTAAACCAACCTTCCTATGAAGCCTTATTAAACTCTCCAACTACAGTTAACCACTTCTTCACCACACCTCTGCTTATATCTCTGCATAACTATATTTTTAGCAAAAAGAAAAAAAAGTTTGCATTTCTACATCAGACTGTGAGCTCCTTTCAGACAGAATTTATGTCTATTTGTTTTATAACACCAATGTTTCAGAGTTCCTAGAGGATAGTAGGTGTTTGCCCTAGGAAACTCATAAAGCTGTAAGTATCCTCTATACAACAATGGACTAGGAAAAGCCACTCTACACAGTTCCTTATATGGACATTACTGTGCTTTGAGTTATGTGATAGTAAAGCCCAAGCACAATTGAATGGACAATGATAAGCCATCTATCTCTAGGTTACACATAAAAGAAGCTGTCTCCCATGGCAGTCTGGAGAACACCAAGTAGGAAAACTGTTTTATGTTGCATGTGGAATATATAATCCAGTTGCCTCTGGGTGTTATATATAAAACCAAAGCAAAGGAAGCAGCCATAGTCAAAGTAGTTAACAATGAAAGAGGAAGGAGCTTCTAAGGAATGACAGATGGATGTTGGATGACAAGTGATGTTATTGATGCTGAAAGGGCTGCTATATACTATAATTTGATCAGGGAAAATGACATTCAGATTCTTCATGGAGCCGGGCTATGCTGCAGTTGAGACAGCATGGATGGCATACTTTGAATATATTCCATGATCACAGATGGTTATAGAAATTTCACAGACTGGACTTAGACTACAAAATTCAAACTTTATAGAATTTAAACTAATTTATTATCAGAGTTGTATAATGTGTACCTTAGAGATACAACATTTATTTGATGTGAAAAAATAAAACACCATCAAATGCCTAACTCACATATTTTGTAATAGCTCTACCTTCTATAAGGTCATCTAAATCAGGCCAACATTTACTGCTTACCTTCAGACTGATTTTAAATGTCTTGAACTTGGGACTTTAATTCCCCAATTTTTAGTCCATATTCCCTTTCACATACACATTTAGGTCCTCTCTTTTTTCTCTAGTCCATAAATATGGGGTCCAAATGCAGGTGATACATGATAAAGGAAGAGCTGATAGAATACATTAAATAAAAAAGAGTCTTTGCTTAGAATATTCAGTGCATATAGAATAACCCACTGTAATGAGGAAACTGGACACTGAGTAAGGCAGCCATATTCATGATGTTGAGTCTGAATTAATATAAAGAACCCTAGGACTTCCCTGATGGTCCAGTGGTTAAGAATCCACCTGCCAATGCAGGGGACACAGGTTCAGTCTCTGGTCCAGAAGATCCCAAATGCCACGGGGCAACTAAGCCTGTTCCTTCTCATGCTCTAGAGCCTGAGAGCCAAACTACTGAAGCACCTGTATGCCTAGATCCCATGCTCCGCAACAAGAGAAGCTACTGCAGTGAGATGCCCGCTCACCGCAGCTAGAGTAGCCCCACTTGCTGCAACTAGAGAAAGCCCCAACACAGCAATGAAGACTCAGCATAGCCAAAAATAAATTATGTTTTTAATCTATTTTAAAAAAAGAACCCTAGAGTCATGGAAGAGTAAATGTACAGGAAACCTTTGAAACCATCTAGTCAACATTGCTTTGTTTTACAAATTTTAAAACCAAGGCTCAAAGGCTTTGATTTACAAAATGTTAAATAGCTTCCTAAGACAAATAAATTGTGATGGACATTAGAAATAAATGGAGCAAATGTGTGAATTATTTGCACACAGGAAGTTGCTGAGTTCCTTAGTAAGTACTGGATGGCTGGCACACAAAGAGGCAATAAAGAGATAAGGAAGATTCATAGAAATAGCTTATGAAAACTTCCACAGGGAGAGGGAAGGCACCTCATCAGTCTCCCCCAAAGCAGACATAGAAGAAAAATCACCAGAAAAAAAACAAAATGTTGAAGACAAGTTTCTATAAAAACATATAAAAATATATAAAATGTATATATATTATATAATATATAAAATATACATTTAAAATATATAAAAATATAATGTGAGATATAGAGAACAAACTGGTGGTTTCCAATGGGGGAGGGAAAAGAAGTAAGATAGGGGCAGAGGAGAAACTAAAGGATTATTATGGGATTATATGAAGTCATGTGTGTGAAACTTCTGAAAATTGTAAGGCATTCTAGAATTTGAAGAATCTTTAATTCAGTAAAATAAAATAAAATGATGGATTTAATCAGCAAAAAGTATAATATGCAGCTGTGTATTTTCACCTTTTTCCCATACTCCTGATTTATCTAAGTAATTATACATTTTCTAGTAGTCACAATAAAAAAAAAGAAACTGGTAAATTAGTTTAATAATACATTTTATTTAACTAAATATATTCAAATAATACCATTTCATGCTTAGGGTATGGAAAAAATAAAATAAATACACAGCTGTCACATTATACTTTCTGTCGATTCAATCAATCATTTTATTTTATTTTACTAAATGGAAGATTCTTCAAACTCTAAGGATATATTTTATTTAATCCAATATATCTGAATAATACCATTTTAGGATGTAGTGAATGTATATCATTAATCAAATATTTTATATTCTTCTTCTGTACTGAGTCCTCAAAACTGTTATGTACAGATATTATATAAGTTCAGTTCAGTTCAGTCGCTCAGTTGTGTCCGACTCTTTGCGACCCCATGAACTGCAGTACACCAGGCCTCCTTGTCCATCACCAACTCCCGGAGTTCACTCAGACTCACGTCCATTGAGTCTGTGATGCCATCCAGCCATCTCTTCCTCGGTCGTCCCATCCCAATTTAGACTAGTCACCTTTCAAGTGCTCAATAACTATACATGTCTAGTGGCTACTATACCAGATGGTACAGTCTGTTTTCTTATTCAATTCTGCAGATTTTGTTATTCAATTCTTCAACATCTTTTCCTAATGTTTTTATATCTTACTGTCCTGGTACCGAAGATGTATGGGAAAAGGTAGACAACAAACATGAATAGTCTGCATGGGCTGGGCATTTTTATTTATGTTGTTTTATCCTAATAATTTGGAGAAGGCAATGGCACGCCACTCCAGTACTCTTGCATGGAAAATCCTATGGACAGAGGAGCCTGGTAGGCTGCAGTCCATGGGGTCACGAAGAGTTGGACACGACTGAGTGACTTCCCTTTCACTTTTCACTTTCATGCATTAGAGAAAGAACTGGCAACCCACTCCAGTGTTCTTGCCTGGAGAATCCCAGGGACAAGGGAGCCTGGTGGGCTGCCATCTATGGGGTCACAGAGAGTCAGACACGACTGAAGTGACTTAGCAGTAGCAGTAGCATCCTAATAATTTTAATAACTATTATTCTTTTGTCTGCTTGTCCAAGGAACCTCCATGTTTTCTTTCTCTTAAAATTCCAAAGGTCAGGGTAAGCAAATTAAATAGAATTCTCTCCATTATTGCAAATTTTATTCTGTTTATAGTATAAGGCAGGGAAACAATATTTGAGACCCTTAAAGTGATAAATATTGTGCTATTGGTTGCTCAGGTATAGAAAATATGTCCAAGAAAAAAACTTATTCTTAAAAGTTGAATTATTTCAGCTGTAAAAGAGAAAACTGGTATTGTTACCCCACTGTGATAATTTACATTGAGATAACATGCGGATGACTGTGTCCCACCCTTCCTGGAGAGTTTTAATTGGTATGCTCTCTACCTTTCCCTAATGTATCTTATTTCTTCCATTATCTACAAAAGAAGCAAGTGTTCTTTCACCTTGAAAACTGAATACCTCTTCCCGATATAATCAGATGCTTTCCAACCCCTTTTAAAGGAAAGGAAATTGCTTCTCTGGCTGCCAGCCATCTTGAAGCTGAGAACATGTCTGCTGGAAAAGGTAAGGCACCCTAATGAATGACTTTCTTTTCCAAGAAGGAGAGACAGTTCCTGCAGTAATTCAGTACAGGCTGCTGTTATTTAGGTGCTAATGGAAGAAACAAAAATAGATAAATAAAACATAACTTCCCATGTGTAACTGTCAAAAGTGACAGCAAGACAGGAGCTCATTTCCAACCAACCAAATTTTGGAATTTAGTTACTTAAAGAAACATGACTAAAATCCTATTTTGATACTTATTCTTTTCTTCTATATATAATTAGCTCATCTACTAGAAGGACAGAAGAAAAGAAGGAAAGAAGGGAGAAAGGGTGGAATCACAACAGTTAAACCTTTAACAATGCACACATCTGCTTTAAAATGTTATGTTTTACTCACAGGTTAGCTTTTGTCTTTATGATAAAAGACCACAGATTTTGTGTAGTCTCTTGGTGTCACATTTTGCTATAACTGTCATTTAATAGTTACTTCCTCAATTTGTGGTGTTTTTCTTAATTACAGAAAGTATGGAGTTATGTGGGAGACACATTGTCACTCCTATACTTTCAATTTTGCCTTTTTGATACTATTTATTTTACTCTAAAATAGAAGGCCAAAATACACAACTCAGAACGAATAAATTAAACTCCCTTAAAATTCAGCATGGTTAAATTTACATTCTCGTCTTCCCTCCATTGCTTTATACCTACATTTTTTTCCCCTCCATTTTATTAGTGGTTCTGGCTGGGGCTGGTCACAGGATTGTGGTTTCACAAAATTTCAAGGTGGTGGTACTCAGAGAGCTTGATTTATAGCACCAAGATTTCCATGTAATCAATCCATTGACTTATACAAGGACATGCATTAAAATATCAAATTATAACAAAGCTGCTTTTCCAAAACACACTAACAGTCCCTGAACTTTATCAACCTAATTTTGAGAAATTTTCTCTGGACATGAAGTGGAATTAATTCACTCAGTCACAGCTATTGAGCAATCAATACATTGCTTTGTGGAGAGACATCATAAAAATGCACTGGATATGGTTCCTGTCCTGAAAAACAATTTAATGTCAAGAAAAGGAAGAGACAGTTCCAGAAATCTCTTGCTGTGTTAACAATCCACTCCAAAATGCAGTGGCTGAAATCAGCAGCCATTTCACTGTTCATCATTCTGTGGGTCAGGAACTTGAACAGGGTTCACAGGAGACAGCTTGGCTCTCACTCCATACGATGTTGGCTGGGATGGATTGACTGGGACTGGAGGATCCAAGATGGCACACTTTAATATCTGGGGATCTGTTGCTGGAAGCTGTACTCCATGTAACCTTTATCTGCACTTGGCAATCTTAATCTGCTCTCATTTTATATTTGGTAGTCTACGGTGAGCATCTTTCCAAGGTCAAAAATGGAAACCTCAAGGCCTCTTAAGACTCAGAGCTAGAAGTCACACAGTGTCACATCTGTGGCACACCATTGATCACAGCAGGTCATAGGAACAGCCACAGATCAAGGCGATGGGAAAGAGACTTCATCTTTTGATAAAAGTGATAAAGTCACAGCAGTAGGGAGCTGGTGGGATGGGAGAAATTGTAGCTATCTAGAAAACAATGTGTCAAGTACTTGTGAAACAAATTAGAATAAAAAACAAAGGAAAGTGAAAAGTCAAAGTGAAAATCACTCAGTAGTGTCTGACTCTTTGCGACCCCATGGACTATACAGTCCATGGAATTCTCCAGGTCAGAATACTGAAGTGGGTAGCCATTCCCTTCTCCAGGAGATCTTTCCAACCCAGGGATTGAACCCAGGTCTCCCACACTGCAGGTGGCTTCTTTACCAGCTGAGCCACCAGGGAATTCCAAAAACAAAAGAATAGATAGAATAGATACATATATCTTTTTTTCTTTTCCCTTATAATCTTCAGATTTTTGCTTTATGTATCTTTGTTGTTATATGTCTAACGTTTTATGATGTCTATCTTCTCTGTGAATTGTACCTTTTATCATTAAAAATATTCATCTTTGTTTCATTTAAAGATAAATTTATAAAACAAAGGAATAAATACAAGTTTCACATTTATATAAATAATTATGGCACAGAAGAATTTTAAGAAACTGCTACAGTAATGAGATATATAAATCTTCTTTAATAAGAGAATATTATCCATTTTCTTATAGGCTTAAAATCATCAGGATATGTTACTATTGATAAAAAGGCCTCAAAAAAGTAAGTTGAAGGTAAAGTAAGTAGGCATATACATGCTACAAGCAAAAAGATCTGTTACATCAAGCCAAAATGAGATGGTACTTTAACAACTTTCTCCACTTTTGTGGAGAAAACGCCTGTCTAAAAAGAAGGCTCAAGACCACTATATTCATTAAAATCAGAACTTTATGAAAAAAATCTAATTTAAAAACTATATATTAATTCACACACAAAATAATTTTTTAAATCCGAAAGCTCCCAGTAACTCTGAATCAAACAGAAAATAAATTCTGAATGTCCCAAATAAGACTATTTTAAAAATAATGAAGTATAGAAGCTACCTGTCTATCAGGATTTTTTGACAAATGTAATCCTGGATTACTTGGGTATGATGTGTTTATGTTTTCTTTAGAGAAAAGTTTGTTTTCATCTCAAAGAAATAACACAAATGCTTTTACAAAGGAAATGACATGAATAATTTGTTACTCTATTCTAAATGTTAACTCTATGCAAATAATTTAGTTATATGAACTGTGTGAGGTTTGAGTTAACACTCAGAAAACAGAGTAGGTTTGGCAGAAAACTAAATGACCTTATGGGCCATTTTCATCTTTCCCAGTCTTGAAGCTGGGTACATGGTTTCTCAAAGAACATATTTCGCAACATCCCTAGAGGTGACCTATCAGCAACAAGCAAGGATTTAGTGTATGCTCAATTCCCAGATATTCCTATAAAACGGCTGTCATAGTACCCCCTCATCCTTTTCAATTTTCTGCTAACTGGAGATAATGAAAATGATACTAGCCACCTTGAACCCACAAGGTGTAGCTATGTGTGAAAATTACAGGACCACATTCCTGAGCTGTATGTTCCCCTGCCTTTGGACTATTATGTCAGTGGGAAATAAATTCTTACATTTAGGGATCTACTGTAGCTGAAGGTTATGTTTTTAAGTTATGACCAACCTAGATAGCATATTGAAAAGCAGAGACATTACTTTGCCAACAAAGGTCCATTTAGTCAAGGCTATGGTTTTTCCAGTGGTCATGTATGGATGTGAGAGTTGGACTGTGAAGAAGGCTGAGCGCCGAAGAATTGATGCTTTTGAACCGTGGTGTTGGAGAAGACTCTTGAGAGTCCCTTGGACTGCAAGGAGATCCAACCAGTCCATCCTAAAGGAGATCAGCCCTCGGTGTTCTTTGAAAGGAATGATGCTAAAGCTGAAACTCCAGTACTTTGACCACCTCATGTGAAGAGTTGACTCATTGGAAAAGACTCTGATGCTGGGAGGGATTGAGGGCAGGAGGAGAAGGGGATAACAGAGGATGAGATGGCTGGATGGCATCACTGACTTGATGTAACTGAGTTTGAGTGAACTCCAGGAGATTGTGATGGACAGGGAGGCCTGGCGTGCTGCGATTCATGGGGTCGCAAAGAGTCGACATGACTGAGCGACTGAACTGAACTGAACTGAACCCTATACCTTAGCAATTACACATAGGTACTATCACTGTCACCATGTTAAATATGGAGAGCAGAGAAATTAAGGTACTTAACCAACAACTGGTAAGTTGTAAAGACTCTGTGTGAAAGTGTTAATAGCTCAGTCACGTCTGACTCTTTGCAATCCCATGAACTGTAGCCCACCAGGCTCCTCTGTCCATGGGATTTCCCAGGCAAGACTACTAGAGTGGATTGCCATTTCACTCTCCAGGGGATCTTCCTGACCCAGGGGTCGAACCTAGGTCTCCTATATTGCTGGCTGATTCTGTATTGTCTGAGCCACCAAGGTCACACCAAGTATAAGGTCAGGTCCCTGGTGCTGGCCACCAATCAATACTACTTCAATGGCTAGAGTATGTAAAAGCCATTGTGCTATTACAACTGCGTGATTCCAAGAAATTTCTAAGAGAATTTCAAAGAAAATTAACATTTCCAAAGAGGAAGAGGTAGTTACATTACATTTGAATGAAGCAACAGTCCCAATTCTGTTAAAAAGTCCTGGTACTCTATGGCTGATTCATGTTGAGGTTTGACAGAAGAAAAAAAAAATTCTGTAAAGCAATTATCCTTTGAATAAAAAATAAATAAATATTAATTAATTATTTTTAAAAAGTCCTGGTACTTTTTAGAGTCAGTAATACAGAGTAAAGTAATTCAGAAAGGGAAAAACAAATATCATATATTAACTCATATATATGGAATCTAGAAAAATGGTACTGATGAACCTATCTACAGGGCAGGAATAGAAATCCAGACGTAGAGAATGGATTTGTGGATATAACAGGGGGAAGGAGAGGGTAGAACAAATTGACAGAGTAACATTAGGATATATACATGACCATGTATAAAACAGATAGCTAGTGAGAAGCCTCTGTATATCACAGGGAGCTCAGCTCAGTGCTCTGTGATGACCTAGAAGGGTGAGATGGGAGGTGGGGTGAGAGGGAGGCTCAAGAAGGAGGGGATACAGGTATACTTACAGCTGATTCACATTGTTGACAGCAGAAATGAACACAACGTTATAGAGCAATTCTCCAACTTAGAATATAACCCCAAAAAAGAAAAAAAAATTACTATAACACAGATATTACATAAATTCAGAACAAAGAAGAAAAATAAAGAACGAAACATTTTCTTTTAAATCAAATTTATTTTTTCCTCTAAAAGGAAAAAATTGAAGAGCTCTTGAATGAGTTGAACCACTGAGCTCTTAAATGCATCACACAGAATTGTTGGGCAATACTGACTATAGGTACCAACACCTATTTTATAGTGGGAACAGATCACCACTAGCTTGACCATAAGATGAAAAGGTAACCTAGGAAGAAGGGGGAAAATTGCCCTTTGTGTGTTGCCATATACAAAGCCAACAATTTAACAAAAAGCCACAAAGATAACAAGAAAATCCCCACGGTATTGTAAGTCATATATAGTGACTGTCAGTTCAGTTCAGTCGCTCAGTCGTGTCTGAGCGACTCCATGTCTGGTCGACTCTTTGTGACCCCATGAATCAGCACGCCAGGTCTCCCCGNACCAAGTTATTCAGCCTCTTTCTCTCCTCTAATACCTCTTACTATTTTCTGGCTGAATTCCCATCTGGCACTTGGGTCCTCACCAAGCCTACTAACTCTGCCTGGGCTTCTAATATCGGACTGGGGAGGCCTCAGTGCCTCCTCTCCTTTGGGAGAACGGAAAGACACCTGTGGCCTACGTAGGTGGTGATTGGCATCCCATGTAAGCCAAGTTATCCAGCCCCTTTTTTCTTGTAATTTCCTAATCTCTCTCTATCTGTAATTGAATAAGTTCTTTTCTAGTACGCCGACTCCGTCTCCACCTTCGAATCACCCTGGATCCACCGGGGCTGGACCCCGGCAATGTATGGATGTGAGAGTTGGACCATAAAGAAGGCTGAGTGCCCAAGAACTAGTGCTTTCAAACCATGGTGCTAGAGAAGACTCTTGAGAGTCCCTTGAATTGCAAGGAAATAAAACCAGTCAATCCTAAAGAAAATAAACTCTGAATATTCACTGGAAAGACTAATGCTGAAGCTAAAGCTCCAGTACTCTGGCTATCTGATGTTAAGGGCTGATTCACTGAAAAAGACCCTGATGTGGAAAGACTTAGAGAAAGAAGTGGATGACAGAGGATGAAATGGTGGATGCCATCACTGAATCCATGGACATAAGTTTGAACAAACTCCAGGAGACGGTGAAGGACAGGTGTGCTACAGTCCAGCAGTCACAAAGAGATAAGACTGAGCAATTAAACAAAGACAATGCTGTCTTTTGTTCCTTAATTTTGATATAATATTATAAAGATAATTGTATATTGCCTTGTTACCACTAGAACAATCTATTACATTCCACCTTCTGGAATTATATCTACTCATGTAGAGTGAAGACTTTATAGTGAAGTGAAGTTACTCAGTCATGTGCGACTCTTTGTGACTCCGTGGACTGTAGCCTTACCAGGCTCTTCCATCCATGGGATTTTCCAGGCAAGATTACTGGAGTGGGTTACCCTTTCCTTTTTTCAGGGGATCTTCCCAACCCAGGGATTGAACCCAGGTATCCCGCAGTGCAAGCAGATGCTTTAGCATCTGAGCCATCAGGGAAGACTTTATAGGCTTCCCTTAATAACAGTTGGATAAACATTAAGTATATAACAGTATTTTAATAAATCTTACCAAATGCTAGGAAGCTGGAGTTCCAGAAAATGGTGGGTACAAAATAGTATTGAAAGTCTGAGATTGAGTTAAATTCCTTTACATAAAAAGAGGAGGTTTAATTAGGTCCCATTTGTTTATTTTTGCTTTTATTTCCAATATTCTGGGAGGTGGGTCATAGAGGATCCTGCTGTGATTTATGTCAGAGAGTGTTTTGCCTATGTTCTCCTCTAGGAGTTACAGTTTCTAGTCTTACATTTAGATCTTTAATCCATTTTGAGTTTATTTTTGTGTATGGTGTTAGAAAGTGATCTAGTTTCATTCTTTTACAAATGGTTGACCAGTTTTCCCAGCACCACTTGTTAAAGAGATTGTCTTTTCTCCACTGTATATTCTTGCCTCCTTTGTCAAAGATAAGGTGTCCATAGGTGCATGGATTTATCTCGGGCTTTCTATTTTGTTCCATTGATCTATATTTCTGTCTTTGTGCCAGTACCATACTGTCTTGATGACTGTGGCTTTGTAGTAGAGCCTGAAGTCAGGCAGGTTGATTCCTCCAGTTCCATTCTTCTTTCTCAAGACTGCTTTGGCTATTCGAGGTTTTTTTGTATTTCCATACAAATTGTGAAATTATTTGTTCTAGCTCTGTGAAAAATACCACTGATTTCTTTGGGATTGGAATGAAAACTGACCTTTTCCAGTCCTGTGGCAACTGCTGAGTTTTCCAAGTTTGCTGGCATATTGAGTGCAGCACTTTCACAGCATCATCTTTCACGATTTGGTGTGTGGATTTATCTCTGGGCTTTCTATTTTGTTCCATTGATCTATATTTCTGTCTTTGTGCCAGTACCATACTGTCTTGATGACTGTGGCTTTGTAGTAGAGCCTGAAGTCAGGCAGGTTGATTCCTCCAGTTCCATTCTTTTTTCTCAAGATTGCTTTGGCTATTTGAGGTTTTTTTGTATTTCCATACAAATTGTGAAATTATTTGTTCTAGCTCTGTGAAAAATACCACTGGTAGCTTGATAGGGATTGCATTGAATCTGTAGATTGCTTTGGGTAGTATACTCATTTTCACTATATTGATTCTTCTGATCCACGAACATGGTATATTTCTCTATCTATTAGTGTCCTCTTTGATTTCTTTCATCAATGTTTTATAGTTTCTATATATAGGTCTTTAGTTTCTTTAGGTAGATATATTCCCAAGTATTTTATTCTTTTCATTGCAACAGTGAATGGAATTGTTTCCTTATGATATTTTCTTAAAAGAAGATTTCATCCAGTGTACTGGCCGGCAGCTTCCCATTTCATCTCCAAATACTGGGCTCTCCTGGCCACGCTTCTCAGTCCACACATGGATGTCTAGTGTCCTTCTCCAGCACAGATAGCATGGCATCCCACAGTACAGACACAGCCCTTGTGGGCCCGGGCAGTTTGTCTGGTGCTGATTGGATATAGTCACAGGCCTTCTTGAGAATAGGTTTCGTACAGAGTTGCTCCTTCCCATCAGCTAACCAGAGGTGGGGAGAGGGGAGCTGGGGAGGTGACATCTTGCCCCTGAGGATCTGGTAATCCCAGGATTCTGGTCCCTCTGATGTTTACAGGATTTATAGGAGATGATGGACCCGAGGGGTGATGAGGCTAGGGGACTGATGGTTGGGAAATGGATGAGGTCTAGAAAGTCTTTTGTCTAGGAGAGGTGGGCCTGTGAGGCTACAGGGTCTGAAACACCTCCTGTGGTGCAATGGTAGTTCCCCACAGTCAGGCCTGCTGCCCTCAAAGAGCTGAGCTGCAGCCTCCTCCTAGGGGCTGAGGTGCTATCCACTCTGGGCAGCCAGGCTGTGTCCTGCAAACCTCTGGGTGTGGCTCTCTGGAGCCTCCATCTCGATTACCCAGGTGAAGCACTGGCAGCTCCCCTCCCTTCCTTACAAGAGCTCTGCTCTTCTGAGTCATGGACCAAGAAGTGGGGCAGCCAAGAGCCCTTCCTTTCTTTTTTTTTAAGCCCCAGAGCTGGAAAAACTGGTCTGTTTATAGTGATAGAAATCAACTTACCCAAAGGACATGCTTCCTGACAAGTCCAGGAGACCAGTGGGACACAGCCGCTATGGAGCCTGAAGGGTCCTAGGTTCCCCAGAAGCCTGCTGGCATGCGTAATGTCTCCCTCCTTTCTCACTGCCTTCCCTTCCTCACCCTCCCTCCCTGTCCTTGAATAAGCTGTCACCACTCCTCCCACATTGCAGGCACTGTGTTAAATATTAGGTATTGAGAGGTGAGGGTCATAGGCTTCCCTAGCAGTGGTAAAGTATCTGCCTGCTAATGCAGGAGTGTGGGTTTGATCCCTGGCTGGGGAAGATGCCCTGGAGGAGGAAGTGGCTATCCGCTCCAGTATTCTTGCCTGGGAAACCCCATGGACAGAGGGGCATGGTGGCTCCAGTCCATGGGGTCACAAAGAGTTAGACGTGACTTAACAACTAGACAACAAAACCAAGGGCTGAATAAGCAAGTTCCTACTACTCTTCAAAAGGACATGCCATTCTTCTTCACTGAGTTTCATAATCTGCTTGGCTGAAGTTTTACGGTTTTATTATGTTTTCTGATTTTATACTGTCCCAGATCTCCAGGGTCCCTACACCAATGCATAGAATTATGGACTGTTCCCTGGACCCCTGTTTTTGTCCCAAGCACTTGGTACTGGCCAAGCCTTCCAAGGACTAAAGAGACATGGGCACCTGCTGGACTCCCCTCTCTTCCCTGGGGAACTCATACTGACCTTGGCAAAGGCCCTCATGGCTGCCACATGGGATGCTCCCAGGGACAGTGGGCCCCCTCCACCTCTCAGGCTCTCACATCCCTCCCTCCTCAGCCTGGTCACCTGTGCTCAGACATTGTGGGCGTGGCGCTTGGAGGGTGTGTTTGAGACTGGCTGAATGAACAGGTCACCAGGTGGAAACTGAAGCTCAGAGAGTTTCTGCCTCTGAGTTTCAGGTCTGCCTCTTCATGAGTCCTAAAAGGTTACGTGCAGGACTTTGCTGGTGGTCCAGTGGCTAAGACTCCACCTCCCAAATCAGTGGGCCAGGGTTCAACCTCTGGCCAGGGAACTGAATGCCACATGCCACAACTAAAAGAATCCGCATGCCAAAATGAAGACTGGAGATCCTGTGTGCCCCAACTAAGGCCTGGACAGCTAAATCAATCAATCAGTATCTTAAAAAATAAAACTAAAAATAATGTACAGAGCTGAAAACAGTTGCCTTGATTTGGAAGAGAATGGTGGGGGCATTAATACAACTTTCCTTACTAATATACATTAGTAAGTGTATTTTTCCCAAAAGAAAACAAGTGAAGAGACAGACAGCAAAAGAGGGCCCACTAGCAAGTAGGTGGGAGGTTAAAGGCTTCCCAGTCAAGTGGTTTCTCTGGGAGTGGGTTGTCCAGAAGAGGTCAGTTTCCATAGGGAGGCCTTAGGAGGAAGTCCAGGTAACAGTGTGAGTCTGAGAGCAAAATGCCTGCGATCAAGGCTGTTCCAGGATGCACCTGAGAAATTCTAATGTTTACTCAATTCTTCAGAGTCTGAAATGCATGCTGTGTGGCAAAGGCTATTTGGCCCAAGAGCACCCAGGACAAAAACAGGCCCTGCTTGGAGGGTGAGTTGGCCTCTGGGGGTCCCCCCAGCCCAGGCCTCCCTGTGCATAGAGAACTTCCTGATGTTTTGGGTGACTTAGGCCAGATTCTGGCACAACTCGCTGGGCAGGGGGTGAGCTCTCCTGCTGAGGTGAGGGTCCTGCCCTTCTCCGGGACAGAGAGATTGAGTCAGATTAGTCTCAGGGCTGGGTTTCCCAGGTGACGCTAGCAGTAAATAACCCACATGTCAATGCAAGAGATATAAGAGACATGGGTTTGATCCCTGGTTCGGGAAAATCCCTGGAGGAGGGCATGGCAATCCACTCTAGTATTCTTGCCTGGAGAATCCCATGGGCAAACAAACCTGGGAGGCTACAGTCCATGGAGTTGCAGAGAGTCGGACACGACTGAAGCGACTTAGCACGAGCGTGCAGCAGTCTCAGGGCTGAACAGGAGAGAAATGACTCAGCTTGAGGTGTGCTCTATGCTCGTTAAATTCTGCCTCTTTCCTCCTGAGCCCAGCCTGCCCTTGGCCTTTCCAGCTCTGCCCCAGGAGCCACTCTGCTCCCCACAGAGATCAGAGCCTTTCCAGCCTCCAGGACCCACGTATTGGGTCTCGCTTGGCCTGGCACACCCGTTTCCCCCTTCCTGCTCAGGCCCTCCTCAGACTCTCCTCTTCTTCTGCCAGAACCCGTCTGTGCCTGTTTCCTTCTGCCCTGGATGTCTCTGCTCTTCCCCCTGCTCCCCCGCAGAGTGGCTCTGACCCCCTCAGGTGTTCCCATATCTATCCTGCGACCTCGCAGCACAAGGAGCAGGGCCTGACCATCCTCCAGGGCCCGGTGCCTGCTGCTCCTCTGTAGGGAAGGCTGCCTCGTCCCTCCAGGTAACCACTGCTCACCCCTCAAGGGTCCCTTCCTCCACAAGCTCCCTGGACCCCGAGCCCAAGCCAGGCTGGGCTGGTGGGTGCTCTTGGGTCTGCCTGCACTCTCCTTCCAGCAGCAAACCCTTTACACATTTATCAGGCAGCGTTTGATTGATCTCGCTCTCCTGTGCTCTAGGGTGAGCTTCAGAAAGGCAGGGATCCACACCCTTGCCAACATTTGTTATTTGTGTTCTTTTCAATGATAACCATTCTGGAAGGTATGAGGTAAGACCTCACCGTGGTTTTGATTTGCATTTCCCTGATTATGTTGAGCATCTTTTCATGTGCCTGTTGGCCATTTCCTCTTTGAAAAAATGTATATTCAATTCTTCAACCCATTTTTAAATTGGGGTCTTTTTTATGTTGAGTTATAAGAGCTGTTTAGATAAATTGGATATTAACTCCTTTTATCATTTGCAAACATTTTTCTCATTCAGTGGTTTGCCTTTTCATTTGTCAATGGTTGTCTTTGCTGGGCAAAAGCTTTCAAGTTTAATTAGGTCCCATTTGTTTATATTTTCTATTATTTCCTTTGCTTCAGGAGACAGATCCAAAAAAGTATTGCTACAATTTCTTTCAAAGAATGTTCTGCCTATGTTTTCCTCTAGGAGTTTTATGGTTTCTTGTCTTATATTTAGGTCTTTGATCCATTTTGAGTTTTGTATATGGTATAGTAGAATGTACTAACTTCATTCTTGTATATATGGCTGTCCAGTTTTCCTAGCACCACTTACTGAAGAGACTGTCTTTTCTCCATTGCATATTCTTGCTCACTTCATCCTAGATTAATTGACCATAAGTGCGTGGGTTTATTTCTGGGCTCTCTAGTCTGTTCCATTGCCAGTTTTGTGCCAGCACCATACTATTTTAATGACTAGCTTTGTAGCATAATATGAAGTCAGGATGAATGATTCCTCCAGCTCTGTTCTTTCTCAAGATTACTTTGGTTATTTAGGGTCTTTTGTGTTTTAGTACACATTTTAGAATTATTTGCTCTAGTTCTGCAAAAAATGTCATTAGTATTTTGATAGGGGTTGTACTGAATCTTTAACAATATTAATACTTCCAATTCACGGTGGCAAGGATGTGAAGAAAAGAGAATCCCTGTACACTGTTGGCGGGAATGGAAATTGATGATGCAGCCACTTTGGAAAATAGTATGGACGTTCTCAATATACTAAAATTGGAACTATCATCTCACCCAGCAATTCCACACCTGGGTATATGTCCGAGAAAACCAAACCACTCCTCTGAAAAGATACATGCACCCTGATGTTCACAGCAGCATTATTTTTGATCGCCAAGGTATAGAAGCAATCTAAATGTCCATCAACAGATGAATGGATAAAGAAGCTGTGAGACACACACACTACACAATGGAATACTACTAAATCATAAAAAAGAAAAACTTTTGCCATTTGCAGCAACATGGATGGACTTGGAGGACATTAGACTAAATGAAATGTCAGATAGAGAAAGGCAAATGCTGTGTGATAGTCATATATGAAATCTAAAACTGTACAACAAACTACTTTATAATAAAAAAAGAAGCAGACTCATAGATAGTTTTCGAGTGTGTGGGTTTTATGCAAAGGGCACAGAGGCAGTGGGGACTGTCAGCCCTCACCAGTCAAGAAGCCCAATTGCCCTCCGTGGGGCCTGGGCATGTCCTTCTCCACTCTGAGCCTCGAGGTGGGGTGACACCCGCTGGAAAGGCTCCTGGAGATTAAATAAAGTCACTTGGGCAAAGAGCCTAGGGGGTGCTCGGCACTTAGTAGGCCCTCAGCAGTGCTGGCTCCCTCCACAGTCCAAGATTCAAGGCAGGTGTGATTGCCCTTAATCCATCGCCCAGCAGTTCCAGCGCCGAGTGTGCGCAGCGGGGTGGTGCAGAGTTCCAGGCTCCAGGCTCTGAGGGCGCAGGGAGAAGGCATGGGTAACTGTACCTGGTCTCAGCACTCCCTGCAAGGCAGGGAACTAGTCCCACGGTAAACTTGGATGCATATTAACGCACCCGGCAGAAAGATAAAAGAGCCCCAACTTAAGAACAGTTCGCGCCATGCCGATCCAAGAGATGCCACGGGGCCTGCGGAGTTTGGGGAGCCAACTGTTGATGGTGATCATTCTTAAGAAATGCCGATCACCTGCGAAGAGTGTAAAACGCCTCACCGAATGGCTTTATTAGGCTTCCGATGGAAGGTGGAGCCCAGACGTGGGGCTCAGGAGTCAAACTCCAGTCTCAACCTTGGAGTGTTTCAGGGCTGTGCCCATGACGCTGGGCAGGGCCCTTGGGGCGCGCCCCATGGTTTCGGGCGGGGACCGGGCGGCGGCTGCCGGGGCTCCTCCCTCTTCGGCCAGGGCGCCCCTGCTCTTAACCCGCGCGCGGGGGCGCCTGGGCCACTGGGCTCCGCCAAGCAAGAGAGCGGCCAGCGCAGAGTCAGAGCAGCGCTCGTCCCGTCCGGTTCCGAGGCCGTCGCCAGCCCGCCAGCATGGCCCCCTCAGCGGCGTCGGGCGTCAGCAGCCTGCCTAGCGGTTTCGCTGTCTTCACCACCTTCCCGGACCTGCTCTTCATCTTTGAATTTGTGAGTGTCTGGCGCGCTTGGCGCCGGCGCCGGCGCCGGGAAAGGCAGGTCGGGATGGGTCGTGGAGTGCGCTCTCCTCTGCCCCAAGCCGCGAGGGTCCCTGAGCCTCTGGTAGCCTCAGGAGGAAAGGCTCAGGCCCCACCCCGCGATGCTACTTTGGCCCCTTCAAGCCCACGATAAACCGTCTCTGAGATTTGGGTGGAAAAACCAAACTTGCAACACGGATCAAATGTCGGAAGCTGGCCCGGCTCCACTGGGAGCGCAAAGCTCCGGGTCCAAAGCTGCACTCCCAACCTGCTTCCCATGGGCTTCTGGCGATCGGCGTCCTTGTAGATGCAGCCGGCTCTCCCCCGGGTTAGGATTTTGTTTTAAAATTTAAAAATCAGCAAAAGACACCTGCGAATTACCAAGCGAAGGGTGGAGATGGGGTCATAGGAGGAGCCGAATCTGGGTTATTTTCTCTTGACCGTTTCTGGTGAGAAAAGGAATTGGCCACCACTTTGATCTGGAAATAACACAGCAGGCTGTGAGTGCTCTGCCACAGTCATTGTGCTCCTTGTGGAGTGTGGGGGAAGGAAGAGGGACCTGAAAGCTGGGCCCTGGCTTGGCTGACCTTGAGCATCCAAGGACTTCTGCTCCTGCCGTTGGTCCCTGCTTGCACTGGAGCCCCAACCGGAGGCTGTGGGAAAGCGCTTCCTCCTCAGGGCTCCCGAAAAGTGCTCCCTGTGGGAAGGCTTCAGACCACCCTCAGCCCAAACTCCCCAGGGTCCCAGGCCCTCACCTGGCAAGGGACGGGCTGTACTTCTTTCCTGGGTGTGGTTCCATGAGCCAGGAGACTCCTGTCCCTGCACCCCCACCGCAGTAGTGGCTGCCTGGAGAGTCAACTGGTAAAGAAAACATCCAACCTGTTTAAAAATGGGACCTCAGCTTCTTACCTCCTGCTCGGTTAGGGAAGGCATGAACAGCAATCCCAGCAGGTTCTGTTACCCACGGAGGGCAGAGGGGGAGCACCTGTCGGGGAGATGGCTGAAGCGGTCAAGATTGCCTGGTGGCACCGTATCATTGAACTTGAGCCCAAACCTGCGTGTATACAGAGTAACTTTAAATCCTGGTGCTAGCCAGAATCCAGGAAGGGACGTCTAGAAGAAGCTCTAGACACCTCTAAACTCAGCCACACCATTTGTAGGTGGGGACACCCAGTCCCAAAGTGGAAGGGGTTTGCATTCACTGGAAAATTCCTTCCCCAAATGGCTCATCTCTGTGCCTCTATTCAGCATGTAGCCTGAAAATGAGCATGTATAATAAGCAGTAGGTTGTTCCTTCAGAGGCTACTATTTCACAGTGACAGAATTTGTTGATTGTAAGTGATGAAGGCTAAAGGTGAGGTGTGTGATGGGGCAGAAAGATTTTTAAGCCACAGAAGGACTTGCTAGTATCTCTGAGTTGCCCTAATGAATTGTTTACTCTGCCTTCGTAGCTGTTTGGGAAGCATTATAACAAGAAGCATAAGAAAATGCGTTGAGAATTCCTTGGTGGTCCAGTGGTTAAGAATTCACCCTTCTACTGCCAGGGGCCAGGTTTCAATCCCTGATCAGGGAACTAAGATGCCACATACAGCATGGGTATATAAATAAATTTTTTAAAAATGTGTTCATTGGGCTTCATACTAAAAACTCTGGGACACCTTCCTCCTCTTGCCCTGACTTGAATAGGTGCGTCAACATGCAGTATTCATAATAGTCAACCAGTGGAAACAGCCCAAACGTCCCATCAACAGGTGAACGGGTAAATGAATAGTGATATTGCATGCAGTGGAATATTACTCAACTGTAGAAAAGAATTAAGTACTGGTACAGGTTGATAAACCTGAAAACACTCTGCTAAGTAAAACAGCCAGATACAAAAGGTCACATAGTATTTGGTTCCACTTATATGAAATGTCCAGAATGGGTAGATCTCTAGAGACAGAGCGCAAATTGGTGGTTTGCCAGGGGCTGAGAGGAGAGAGAAATGGGGAGCAACTTAAAGGGTCTGGAGTTTCCTTGGGGGTGATGAGAATGCTTTGAAGTTAGATAGAGGTGGTGAGTGCACAACATCGTGAAGGTATTAAATGTGATTGAACAGGTCAATTTTAAATGGTTAGTTTTCTGCTGTGCCAACTTCATTTTCACTTTTTAAAAGTTGAAAACTTTCAAAAATGACAGAAAAGTATACATACTTTAACAGGCATTCATGTAACTATCACTCAACTTTGTTCTATCTTAATATTTTTCCGTGTTTACTCTCAGTAGTAAGGAAATAGAGCTTTCAGATGGCATCGAAAGCACCTGGATATTCTGCTATTACCTTACTGTCTTCCTTCAGCCTCTGGACCACCACTGGGCTGAACGTGTGTTCAGTGTTAGACTTTTACTGCACCCCTAACTACTGATGATTACACCTGTGTGGTTTCATATTTTCCCGCTTTATAGAAAGCATGGTACACATCTTTCTTCAACATGGGTTTCATACAACCTTGTTCTGAGGTTTATACACACTGACACTCTTTATTTGGTCTTTTATTGATGGACATTTGGGCAATTTCCAAATGTGATACAGCGGATGGCACTGCCAAAGAACATTCTTGTATTTGCTCCTGTACTTTGGGGAATTTTTCCCCAAGGAGAACACAAAGAGATTTGACTCGCTGGGTCATAGGGATTGCACATCCTCATTTTCCCAAATGTTAGCACACTGATGTCCAAAATGGTTACTCCAAATTATAAGTGGGGTTACCAGGAAGCTGATGGAGCTTAACTAAGCTCTGGACCCCTTCTTGCTCAGGCCCCTTCCAAGACTCTGGCTGACTTCACATTCCTTTAGAAAGAAGGTCTCCATACTGTATAACCCTCCTGACTCCCACCAGCAGCTTATGAAAGTCCCCATTGTGCTTCATCTTGCCTCACTTGGTAGAGTCAGACTTTGTAATTTTCTACTAGTCCAATGGGTGTGAAAGCCTTGATTATTTTTTAAATCTGTGGTCCAGCAAGTTGTTGATTACTCACAGTCCATATTCTCATGCTTGACCTCCCAATAGCCTGAGAGGTGCCGCAGTAAAACTTTCCGCCTCCAGGTCTGCAGGATGGAGCTCTGCTGAGCTCCCCAAGACCAGGAAACTGCCCAGGAGCAGGGAAGGGTGGTAGCTTGGGTGGAGCAAGACAGCTCTTCCCTTGGCCTGCACCCCTACCCTTGAGCTCCTGACATCTGAAGGCTGTGGCAGACCCTGTCTCCATAAGCACCCCAGAGCCACCAACACCCTGCTGCTGCAGCAGGCAGCGGGTCACAGGTGTACACCCCCTCCAGGCGCAGGTGGAATGTCAAATGTCCCCCTCCGCCAACACTCCCAGGGCTGTGCTCTGGCCTGTTCCCCCTCACCCACCCGAGAGAATTTTTCCTTTTGGAGCCAAGGCTCTGGTTTCCTTCCCCCGCCCCGCCACGGCCCTCGCCTAAGCCAGGGGCTTCGTGACACTGGGACATGTTCAGAAAACAGGATGTTAACATAGGATGCTTTTGTCTCAAGTTCCAGCCAGGGTCCCCAAAGGAAACTTCTTTCACAAAGTGTTGAGATGGACACCTCCCTTTCAGAACTTTCGGAGGGGTTGCCTGAGAACAGGTTATGGAATAATCTTTAACCCAGCTCCTTCCTCCGCAGCCTGCTGGAGGCAGCTCCGCTGTCAGCGTAGCCGGGAAGTTGAGAGAGAACATTTGTTTGGAGAGTGTGCTGGGGGTGCCACCCACATCTCCAGGCACGCTGCTGCCCCCACCCCCGCCTGCACACCTCAGGAGCCTGAAGGCTCAGAGAAGGTCAAGTGATGAAGGGCAAAGCCTGTAGTGTGCAGTTTTAGGGGGTGACGGTGGGGAACCACCTGGAATCCTTGGCTGTGTCGACGCTGACAGTGAACTGAATGTGTGCTACGCTTGTGCTTAATTGCTCAGTCATGTCGACTCTTTGCTACCCCACGGACCCACCAAGTTCCTCTGTCCATGGGGTTCTCCAGGCAAGAATACTGGAGTGGGTTGCCATGCCCTTCTCTAGGGGACCTTCCCAACCTGGGGATCAAACCCAGGTCTCCCGCATTGCAGGGAAGCCTGAACATAGTAGTTATTAATACTAAAGTGAGACTTTCAGGGACCCAAAGTGACTGGGGGCTTTTTATTATTTGATGGTGACCAGAAAAGTCCTCGGACCTCCCTGGCAGCTCAGCTGTTAAAGAATCCGCCTGCAATGCAGGGGACCCCCATTTTATCCCTGGGTCAGGAAGATCCCCTGGAGAAGGGATAGGCTACCCACTCCAGTATTCCCAGGCTCTTTGATGGCGCAGATGGTAAAGAATCCACCTGCAATGCAAGAGACCTGAGTTCGATCCCTGGGTTGGGAAGATCCCCTGGAGGAGGGCATGGCAACCTACTCCAGTGTTCTTGCCTGGAGAATCCCCATGGACAGAGGAGCCTAATGGGCTACAGTCCATAGGTTCTCAAAGAGTTGGACGTGACTGAGCGACTAAGCACAGCAGAGAAAAGTCCTGGCACTTACCCTAGAGCTTCACTTGCCTGGGGAAAGGCAGAACCACAGAACGGGAACTAGACAGTGGGGGTGAGGTGGGGACAGGATAATAAAGCAGTTTCCTAATGGGAGGTCGGCATTCTGGCTACACGGGGAAGGCAGCCTGGAGACCCCTATAAAGTGAGACTTTCAGGGACCAAAGTGACTGGGGGCTTTTTATTATTTGATGGTGACCAGAAAAGTCCTCGGACCTCCCTGGCAGCTCAGCTGTTAAAGAATCCACCTGCAATGCAGGGGACCCCCATTTTATCCCTGGGTCAGGAAGATCCCCTGGAGAAGGGATAGGCTACCCACTCCAGTATTCCCAGGCTCTTTGATGGCGCAGATGGTAAAGAATCCACCTGCAATGCAAGAGACCTGAGTTCGATCCCTGGGTTGGGAAGATCCCCTGGAGGAGGGCATGGCAACCTACTCCAGTGTTCTTGCCTGGAGAATCCCCATGGACAGAGGAGCCTAATGGGCTACAGTCCATAGGTTCTCAAAGAGTTGGACGTGACTGAGCGACTAAGCACAGCAGAGAAAAGTCCTGGCACTTACCCTAGAGCTTCACTTGCCTGGGGAAAGGCAGAACCACAGAACGGGAACTAGACAGTGGGGGTGAGGTGGGGACAGGATAATAAAGCAGTTTCCTAATGGGAGGTCGGCATTCTGGCTACACGGGGAAGGCAGCCTGGAGACCCCTAGGTCTCCCAGAAACCTAGTTTCTAGAGCTGGGGGAAAAAAGAGGCTCAGAGAGGGGAGGCACTCGCTTGGAACTCCATCTCCAGGATGGGCCTCCTTGCAGTGACAGCAGGTCCTGAATTCACCCCAATAGCCATGACAAACTTTTGCCTACAGGAAATGGGATCATTCTGCCCACCTGGCAGCCCTGGGTGAGGCCTGGTTCCCCTCCTCTCCCCCAGCTCCCCCAAAGGGTAAAGGGACAGTTCGGAGATCTTGGGGAGCCCGCACCCACCAAGGCCTTGTTGCTACAAACACCCTGGAGGCTCTGAGCTGCTAGCTCCTGGGCAGGTCCAAGAGTCTGCACGTGATACCACCGCATGGCCCCCAGTGACCCAGCTGGGTCTGGAGTGGTCCTTGGGAGGCCAGTCTACACCCTGAATGTTTAAGGGGGGGGACAGTGAAAGGCTTGGGCGGGGAGCCAGGTGCCCTGAGGTTCCCTGGGTTCCTGGCAAGCACCTCTCTGCTCCTGGGTTAATTTTCTGTTACCCCAGCTGCCTCTCCTCCAGTCACCAGAGAGTGGAGGCCGGCCCTGCTGGCCGGCCTGGCTTCCCCGACTGTGCCCTCTGACTCCCGGCCCTGGGTCTCTGCTGTTGCAGGCCCCTCCCCGCAGCTGTTAAAGGCACAGCTGGGTTTTCACCTTTCTTCTTCTCTAAAGGGAGGGGAGGTGGAAGTCTCTCAGGGGTTTGTCCTTGGAGCTGAGGTAAACTTGACTTTTCAAGTTTTTCAAGAACGGGAAGGCTACTTTGATCAGGAAACAGTGACTCTGAGCTGTTTTCTGGAAAATGCTCAGGGTGAAGATGCGGCTTAGCTCCCAGATCTGTGCGTGTATGTGTCATCACGGCCAAGCCGCCTTGAAAAAGATTACTTTTGAGTTTTCCATAAGTCACCCCCAAGTCAGCGCTGATGGGGCCCCCTTCTCTGTCTGAGCGCTGTCAGAAGAGAGGAGGCAGGTTCCAGATGCCCCTGCAAAGGCGCAGCTCACACTCAGGGTCAGGCTGGCTACTTGTACCCACTGCCTCCATGCCCCCCACCCCCTCCCCCCAGCTGCCAGAGAGCATGGAGGAGGGTCACACTGCCCGCCGAGGCTAGCTCTGTGCCACTGTAGGAATGGCTTTGCTTTTTTTTTTTTAAATTGAAGAACAGTTGATTTGCAGTGTTGTGCCAATCTCTACTGTACAGCAAAGTAACTCAGGTTTATACATGTATACATTCTGTTTTTATTTATTTATTTTAATTTATTTTTAATTGAAGGATAATTGCCTTATGGTATTGCAGTGGTTTCTACCGAACATCAGTATGAATCAACCATAGGCTTACATTCTGTTTTTCATATTCTTTTCCATTATGGTGTATCCCAGGAGATTGGATATAGTTCCCTGTACTATACAGGAGAACCTTGTTGATCATCCATTCTAAATGCAGACGTTTGTATCTACTAACCGCAAACTCCCAGTCCACCCTTGCCTTCCTCCTCTCACCTTTGGAAACAAGTCTGATCACTGTGTCTGTGAGTCTGTTTCTGTTTTGTAGCTAGGTTCATTTGTACCACATTTTAGGTTTCATGTATAAGTGATATCAGAGCTTCCCAGGTGCCACTAGTGGTAAAGAACCTGCCTGCCAATGCTGGAAACACATGTTCAATCCTTGAGTCAGGAAGATCCCCTGGAAGAGGGCACAGCAACCCACTCCAGTATTCTTGCCTGGAGAATCCCATGGGCAGAGGAGCCTGGCAGGCTACAGTCCATGGGGTCACAGAGTCAGACACGACTAAAGTGACTTAGCATGCATGAATCGACTTAGCTCACACACACATAAGTGGTATTGTATGGAATTTGTCTTTCTCTTTCTGACTTCCTTCACTTAGTATGCGATTCTCTAGTTCCATCCATGTGTTACAGATGGCATTATTTTGTGCTTTCACATAGCTGAGTAATATTCCACTGTATATGTGTGCCATGTCTTCTTTATCCAGGGCTTTGCTCTGCACTCAGGACACATTGTCTGGGGGAAGGGCTGGTACGGGGACTGGGCCACCTGGGGCCGGCCTCAAGGTGGGATGGGGCTAGTCTGCAACTGGCTGGGGGCTGGCTCTTTCTGGATTCAGTGCTGAACCCCAGCTTCCACCCCTCATACAAGCCTAGCTGGGCTTCCTCCTGGCTTTCACTTGGCACCTGGTCTTGGTGCTTTGGACCAGGGCCCCCGGGGTTAGGCATTGAGGAGATACCCCAGAGGGTGCTCTTTCTGGATGCTGAGGGATGTGAGGACAGCAAGTGACTGACACCCCTGGGCCCTGAGGCACTGTCTTGAGGAGATATGGGCCAGCTCCTCACAGCTTCCAGACTGTCCCACGGTGCACAGGGCAAGGCCCTAGTACTCTATGCATCATGGGACTCTGACTTGCCTTCTGCATTCTGTGGGAAGTTGTGGTTCCTGGTAGCTTCTGGGTGGGCAGTCTCTAGTGGTGTAACTAGTTCTGAGGTAACATAGCAGCCTTGACTCTCCGCCTCAATTCCCAGGCTCCCTGTCCCTCCCTTGTTGTTGTTGTTCAGTTCCTGAGCCGTGTCCAACTCTTTGCGACCCCATGGACTGCAGCACATCAGTCCTTCCTCCCTCACCATCTCCCTGAGTTCACCCAAGTTCATGTCCATTGCATCAGTGATGCCATCCGACCATCTCATTCTCTGCCACCCTCTTCTCCTTTTGCCTTCGGTCTTTCCCAGCATCAGGGTCTTTTCCAATGAGTCCAAGTGGCCAAAGTGTTGGAGCTTCGTCATCAACATCAGTCCTTCCATGAGTATTCAGGGTTGGTTTCCCTTAGGGCTGACTGGCTTGATTTCCTTGCCGTTCAGGGGACTCTGTCCTTCCCACTATGTGACTGAGCTTCGTCTTCAGCATCAGTCCTTCCATGAGTATTCAGGGTTGATTTCCCTTAGAGTTGACTGGTTTGATCTCCTTGCTGTCCCGGGGACTCTGTCCTTCCCACTATGTGATTGAGCTTTGTCTTCAGCATCAGTGCTTCCATGAGTACTCAGGGTTGATTCCCCTTAGGGCTGACTGGCTTGATCTCTTTGCTGTCCAGGGGACTCTGTCCCTCCCACTATGTGATTGAGCTTCGTCTTCAGCATCAGTCCTTCCATGAGTATTCAGGGTTGATTCCCCTTAGGGCTGACTGGCTTGATCTCTTTGCTGTCCCGGGGACTCTGTCCCTCCCGCTATGTGATTGAGCTTCATCTTCAGCATCAGTCCTTCCAATGAGTACTCAGGGTTGATTCCCCTTAGGGCTGACTGGTTTGATCTCTTTGCTGTCCAGGGGACTCTGTCCCTCCCACTATGTGATCAATATTGTGCTCACACTGGGGCAGAATGACCCGTGCTGAATCATTTTAATACACCAAGGTCCTAGGACCTAAAAACACCTGTAGGAACTAGAAGAAAAGCTGTCACACATCAATGGGCAGTGGGAAGAAGGGCCACACAGCCAGTCTCAGCTGACCTGAAATTCACACTGGAGCCTTGGTTCCTATTAGAATGCAGTCAGGCTAGGAGGGGAGGGGCAAGAAGAGAGGAGCATGGAGGAGGGGGAGAAGTAGCCCCTCATGCTTAGACCAGTGCCATGGAGAGAAAAGGGTACTGGGGAGGAGGATATTTCCCTGCAATGCCCAAGAGAAGGGACTCCAGCCTGGACAGGGGCCAACAGTCCACACTCGTCCTGTTAACGTCAACTGCAGACCTGAACTCACAGCCTATCTCTGAATCCCAAACCTCTCTCCATCTCCTCACCAACAGACTCAAGGCCCCTTGGGTCCTGGCCCCACCCTCAGATTAAATGGGCACTAGGGCATGCATACTGCTCATACTGTCCATGGGGTCCTCAAGGCAAGAATACTGCAGTGGCTTGCCATTCCCTCCTCCAGTGGACCACATTCCGTCAGCCCTCTCCACCATGACCCGCCTATCTTGGGTGGCCCCACAGGGCATGGCTCAGTTCCATTGAGTTAGACAAGGCTGTGTTCCATGTGATTAGATTGACTAGTTTTCTGTGATTAAGGTTTCAGTGTGTCTGCCCTCTGATGCCCTCTCACAACACCTACCGTCTTACTTGGATTTCTCTTATCTTGAACGTGGGGTATTTCTTCACGGCTGCCTCAGCAAAGTGCAGCCGCTGCTCCTTACCTTGGACGAGGGGTATCTCCTCACAGCTGCCCCTCCTGACCTTGGACATGGGGTTGCTCCTCTTGGCTACCACCCCTGGCCTTGGGCAGGGGGTAGCTTCTCTTGGCTGCTCCTGCACCGTCGCAGCCTGGCACTCTCGGCCACTGCCCCTGACCTCGGATGTGGGGTAGCTCCTCTTGGCTGCCCCCCTGACCTCGGACGTGGGGTAGCTCCTCTTGGCCACCACCCCTGACCTCAGACGTGGGGTAGCTCCTTTTGGCCACGCTTCTGCGAGGATACTGAAAGAGGAACACCCCAGGTCAGTAGGTGCCCAATATGCTACTGGAGATCAGTGGAGAAATAACTCCAGAAAGAATGAAAGGATGGAGCCAAAGCAAAAACAATACCCAGTTGTGGATGTGACTGGTGATAGAAGCAAGGTCCAATGCTGTAAAGAGCAATATTGCATAGNTTTCATTGAGTTAGACAAGGGTGTGGTCCTAGTGTGATTAGATTGACTAGTTTTCTGTGAGTATGGTTTCAGTGTATCTTTCCTCTGATTCCCTCTTGCGATGGGTGGTATGGCCATAGACCATAGTTACTGTAAACTGGTTTAATGGAAATAATTCTAATCTCCTACACCCAAAGTGGAGAATTATTGATGTTACATAGGAAGTGTTACAATATCTGCTTTAATCAGGAAATTTTGGCTTCACAACTCACAGGCAAAACTGAAAGATACATAAAGATCCCAGAAAATTGAAAGCAGTAGTTCTATACAACGAACCTCATAGGAACTAGACCAGGAAACCAAAGCCTCCCTCCCTATCTCCCCCTCAGAGATCACATCTTCATGACTTTCTGCTTTTTCCTGCTAGTCTGCTTCATTCATCAGCCTCTCTTCCAGAGGTCCTTCCTGCTTCAGCTTGTACTTGTCTCCAAGTGAGTATTTCAGCCCCTTTGACACAATAGCAACTTTTCATCCATCATTTTGATGTATGTCCCTAAGGTTAACTGCCTTAGGCAAGGTCTGTTTCTCAATTCTAAATTCTTAAGAGATGGATCTGATTGGCTCTCATCACATTTTTTTGAGCCAGACTAAGCAAGTTTCCTGCCTTGCTGAAACATGGACTTGCTGCCTTGGGGTACGTACACATCCCTGGCCCAGTAAGTATCAGCCAGATGGTGTGGTCGCGTGATACATGACTATAACACACCAACTCATCAGTAAGCAAGGACCTCAGCAGCTTCCTTTGGCAGGGCTGAGGAAATAGGAGGCCACTATAAGCAAATCTAGCACAGTTCTGGTAATTCTGCTCAACTGAGAAATCATTTCCCACTCAAGATAGCAATCAAGAAATGATTCTTTCTACCAAAGGCATTAGAATGAAATATGCTTCCAACAGCTTCAGTAGGAAAGAACACAGAGGCAGCTGGCCAGAGGACCCAGAATACAACAGAGCAAAATACCAGGGTGGGCACAGAACATGGGGAAGAAAGCAGAGTTGCAGCACTAACACAGAAAGAAGGGATCTGTATCAGGGAGGAGGCATCAGTCTCACGTAAAAGAAATTTACTCTGGCCAGTTTGGGTATATACAAAGACACTGTTTTGGAGAGATATAGGGGGACATTCAGGGCTAACAGAAAAACTCAGGTAGCCATCAGGTATCCTCTAGAGAGTCTAAGTTAGAAGTTCATCCATGTGCACTGCAGCTGGAATGGAGAGATCCAACCCATTTTAGTGTATTTGTCTCCCTGTCCACTACTTCAGTTCTCAGAATTCCAGGAGTGCCCACTTGGGCTTGAGGAGGAGAAGTAAGCACCTTCAGGACTGACAAGCCACCTAAAGATGGTGAGAGAACTCCCCTAGAAAGAAGCCAGGTGCTATTTAAAAGTAAAGAGGGACTTCCCTAGCAGTCTAGTGGTTGAGGCTCCCTGCTTCCGATATAAGGGGGTGTGGGTTCGATTCCTGGTCGGGGAACTGAGATCCTGCATGGCACGTGACATGGTCAAAATGTCAATAAATAAATAAACAAAACTATGTAAATGTTAAGAGGGAAGAGTTTTTGAACAGAAAATAGTGATAATGACAACAATAATGTCCGTTATAGAAACTACTTCTTGAGACATAAACCATTAGTAGAGGCAGTTGGCAAGAACAGCCTCTTCAAGAACACTGTTGAAATCAAACTAGAGAATATAACGAAAATGAAGCAGATATAGAGAAGATAGAGAGATATGTTTGTTCTATAGATACAGAGAACTGGCGGTTATCAGTGGGGACAGGAAGGAGGAGTAAAATAGGGACCAGGGAGTGAGAGGTACAAACTGCTAGGTTTAAGACAAGCTCAAAGATGTATTGTACAACATGGGTAATATAGGTAATATATGGTGATAACTGTGAATCAAAAGTAATACTTAAAAACTGTATATATTTTAAAATTTTTTAAATTTTAAAATACATAAATTAAAAAAAAAAAACAACATGGAAGTCATGGATGACCTTGACAAGGAAATTACAGTGGAATGGAGTGAGTGAAAGATTAATGAGATGCTGCAGATCCTGGCTGATGACTTTTAAGACGAGAGTTATCTGTTGGACCGAGGTTCACAGTTAGGTGGGGAAGAGGGGATCCAGTGTTCAAGTGGAGAATAGTGGTCGTAGGTGGAAGACCAGTTCAACCATTGCAGTTGGAGGAGGGCAGAAGAGTCCACTTTAAGTAGGTTAGCAGATGTAACCAGAGGTGTGGAAGCTCATTTTTCACTGAAATAGAAAGAAAATGTCTTCTAATTTCATGGCTACAGTCACCATCTGCAGTGATTTTGGAGCCCAAGAAAATGAAGTCTGTTACTGTTTGCACTGTTTCCTCATCTATTTGCCATGAAGTGATGGGACTGAATGCCATGATCTCAGTTTTATAAATGTCGAGTTTAAGTCAGCTTTTTCACTCTCCTCTTTCACCTTAATCAAGAAGCTCTTTAGAGCCTCTTCACTTTCTGCCATGAAGGTGGTATCATCTACACATCTGAGGTTATTGATATTTCTCCCCACAATCTTGATTCCAACCTGTGCTTCATTCAGCCTGGCATTTCTCATGATGTACTCTGCAGAGAAGTTAAATCCTCAAGGTGACAATATACAGCCTTGATGTACTCCTTTCCCGATTTGGAACCAGTCTGTTGTCCCATGTCCAGTTCTAACAGTTGCTTCTTGATCTGAAGACAGGTTCCTCAGGAGGCAGATCAGGAGGTCTGGTATTCCCACCTCTTTAATAATTTTCCATAGTTTGTTGTGAGCCACATAGTCAAAGGCTTTAGCATAGTCAATGAAGCAGAAGTAGATATTTTTCTGGAATTCTCTTGCTTTTTCTGTGATCCAACAGATGTTGGCAATTTGACCTCTGGTTCCTCTGCCTTTTCTAAATTTGAAAAGATGCTTGCGCCTTGGAAGGAAAGCTATGACAAACCTAGACAGCATATTAAAAACAAGAGACATTACTTTGCCAACAAAGTTCTATATTGTCAAAGCTAAGGTTTCCAGTCATCATGTATGGATGTAAGAGTTGGATCATTAAGAAGGCTGAGCACCAAAGAATTGATGCTTGCAAACTGTGATGCTAGAGAACTCTTCAGAGTCCCTTGGACAGTAGGGAGATCAAATGAGTTGCTCCTAACGGAAATCAAACCTGAATATTCATTGAAGGGACTGATGCTGAAATTGAAATTCCAATCCTTCAGCCACCTGATGTGAAGAGCCAACTCACTGGAAAAGACTCTGAGGCTGGAAAAGATTGAAGGCAAGAGTAGAAGGGGATGACAGAGGATGAGATGATTGGATGCCACCACTGACTCAATGGATATGAGTTTGAGAAAGTTCTGGGAGATGGTGAAGGACAGGTAAGCCTGGCATGCTGCAGTCCATGGGGTCACAAATAGTCAGACACAGCCGAGTGACTGAACAACAACAAAACAGAAAGGAAGGTCATTATCAGCTGAGAAGTGGAGAATAGAGAGGTCTTGGAGACAAAAGGAGAAAGAAGAACATACAAAATAGTTACCTAGGTGAGCAGGAAGGTGAATTACATAGGAAATTAAAATAGGTCATTTGACCTGATGAAGATGAACTTGATTTGCACAACTGAGGTCCTAAAGTGAAATCAGGCACCTGGCCTGTATGCTTTTCCTGCATCTGTGCTTCTTTGCACAGGGGCAGATGAGTCAGTGCAATTTTTTTAAGATTATTTTTTAGAATTTTATTTATTTTTTACCTTTTCAAACTTTTTACTTTTTATTAGGGTATAAGTCCATCTTAAAGGAGACCAGTCCTGGGTGTTCACTGGAAGGACTGATGCTGAGGCTGAAACTTCAGTACTTTGGCCACCTCATGCGAAGAGTTGACTCATTGGAAAAGACCCTGATGGTGGGAGGGATTGGGGGCAGGAGGAGAAGGGGATGACCAAGGATGAGATGGCTGGATGGCATCACCGACTTGATTCACATGAGTTTGGCATCACCGACTTGACGCACATGAGTTTGGGTGAACTCCAGGAGTTGGTGAGGACAGGGAGGCCTGGTGTGCTGCGATTCATGGGGTTGCAAAGAGTCGAACACGACTGAGCCACTGAACTAAACTGAACTAAACAATGTTGTGATACAGTTTCAGGGGAACAGTGAAGGAACTCAGCCATTCATAGACATGTATTCATTCTCCCTCAAACTCCCCTCCATTCCAGGCTGTCCCATAACATTAAGCAGAGTTCCTTGTTCTATACAGTAGGTCATTTTTGCTTATTCATTTTAAATATATCAGTGTGTACAGTGTGTACATGCGTACACATTCATCTCAAACTCCATAACTATCCCTTCCCCCTGGACTTCACCCTGCAAACCATAAATCTGTTCTCTGTGAGTTTCTTTCTGTTTTGTAACTAAGTTTCAATTAAGTAAGTAAGCTTATATTTGTAAGTAAGCCATCATTCTAAGTATTTGTGTAAATGTGGGCCATTTTTGAAGTCTTTATTGAATGTGTTCTCTCATGTTTTGGTTTTTGGCCACCAGTCATGTGAGATATTAGTTCCCTGGCCAGGGATTGAACCCATTCAAAGTCTCAACCACCAGACCACCAGGGAAGCCTCATGATTTCAACTTATATTTCACCAGGTTTGAGGTTTTGCCAGGCAAGTTTGATGGAGAGGTGCAAGGGAGCTGAAGGTGTGGCGACCTGGTGATTACATAGTGATGGGTCATCTCAGCAAATGTGCTTTGTCATCACTTCATTGCTCCACTCAAAGACATGGAACTCAACTTCAATTCTTCCCTTTTTTCATTCCCCACAACCATTTCATTGGACATCCCTGGTGGCTCAGACAGTTAACAATCCACCTGCAATGTGGGAGACCTGGGTTCGGTCCCTAGGTCGGGAAAAACCCCTGGAGAAGGGAATGGTTAATCACTCCAGTATTCTTGTCTGAAGAATTCCATGGACAGAGGAACCTGATGACTATAGTCCATGGGGTCGCAAAGAGTTGGACATGAGTGAGCGACTTTCACTTCACTTCTAACCCTTCCATTAGCAAATCCATTGTTACTTTCACTTCTGGCATCTATCACTTTTTCTCAGTCCCTATGCCCACCACCTTGGCTTAGCCATTCACCTCCTTTTGTGCCAGGGTCTTGGACATCTAACTGTTTTCCCTGTCTCAATTCTTACTATCCAGTAACGCATCCTTCATGCAACTACAATAGTGGTCTTCTTACATCTTCATTTGATTACATAGTCCCTTATTACATCCTTTAGCAGTTTCCCACTGGACTTCTGTTTTAATCCAAATGGTGGCCACCAAAGTCCTTGCTCCTCTGCCCAGCTCTCCGACCTTCAGCACTGCTTTCTCTGAGGACCGTTTTCTCTGGTTCCACTGGCCCCACACAGCTCTGGTTCTCAGACATGCACACTCTTTTTGTGTTTGATTAATGAAATTCTTTCTCCTTCTACCTGAAATGCTCTTCCTCTGGCTCATTAATTGGTCACTTTACCAAGCTTTAGATCTCCGGCCACATTGTTACTTTCTAGAGAAGACGTCCCTGAGCTTAGTAGCAGAAGTACTTTTACCAATGATGTATTACATCACCCCATTTGTTTTAGAGCCTTACACAATCTGAAGTCATGTTTACACATTTGTTCACCTGCACATCCCAACCAGAATGAGGGCAAGGACTCTGACTCTTCCATTTTCTTGCCCAGTCTTACAGCAGTTGTTCTCAAACTTATTCATCTCAGGAACTTTATGCTCTTAAAAAGTATTCAGAGGGACTTCCTTGGTAGTCCAGTGGTTAAGACTTCACTTCTACTGCAGGAGTATGGGCTCAAGCCCCAACAGGGGAACTAAGGTACCGCATGCCTAAGGAGCTTTAGTATATGTGAGTTATTATCTACTACATATCAGAAATTAAAACCAATAGATTTAGAAAATATTTATGTATTTCTTTATTTAAAAACAGTCATAATAAGTCCACTGCATGTTGATACAATATTTTCATGAAAAATAATTCTATTCTCTAAAACAGTGAAATGGTCAGAGGAGTGAAATTATATTTTTGCAAATTGTTTAACCTCTGATTTAATAAAAGGTATCTAAATCCTCCAAAAAGAGAGAGAGAGAGAGAGAGAGAGAGAGAGAGAGAGAGAGAGAAAGAGTACTGTTGAAAAAACTTGTAAAAGAAAGTGAAATTTGAACAAAGACAGATAAAACTGAACCAAATCTTCCACTATAAATAAATATTACAGCTAAACTTTACATCAACCCTGTGAAATTGGAAGATAAGTCTCATTTAGAAGGAGAAAAGCAAAGCACTTCAAGGTTCAATGACTTATGAGAAAAACCACACAGGAAGCAGCAGGGCAGGGATCGTTCCTGTGCATCTGGCCCCACTCCAGATTCTACCGAAGAACCATGACAAGGGGCTTACAAAAGGAAAGGAAGGGTGCCACTGAAAGGCCCAGGCACTCAGAGCAAGGAGTCAGCAGAGATTACGCAAAGCAAGGGGAGAAATCCAAAACTAGACAAAACCCGAAAATACCCTGTTGATAGGTCAAGCTAAGGATTTAACTGAATCTTTTTTTTTGGCAGGGGGTGGGGTGGGGCGGGGAGGGTATAGTCACTTTACAGTGTTGTGTTAGTTTCTGTTGTACAATGAAGTGAATCAGCTATACATACACATATATTAATATCTCCCTCTTGGACCTCCTTCCTGTGCTCCCCAATCCCCAGCTCCAAACCCACCCATCTAGGTCACCACAGAGCACCAGACTAAGCTCCCTGTGCTATACAGCAGGTTCCCATTTACACCTGGTAGCGTATATATGTCAACACAATCTCCCAATTCATCCCAGCCCCCTTTGCCCCACCCGAGTCCACATGTCCATTCTCTGCATCTGCATCTCTGTTCCCTATCACACTGCAAATAGGTTCATCAGTACCATTTTTCTATGGTATAAATATGATTAATATACAAATTATGTATATTAATTCTACAATGTGTTAATAATATACAATATTTGTTTTTCTCTGACTTATTTCACTCTGTATGACAGACTCTTTAGTTAAGAGAAAAAGAACTGCTTGTGCTTATGATTTCTTGAATCTGGAAGTGCTGTAGTTCATTACATAGTAGATTTCTTATTCTGAATTGTAAGGTCAGACATTCCCAGCTAATCTTGTCCTTATATCTTCCCAGGTTAAAGCCTTCTGCACCACCAACCTTTCCATCTTGGGTTGTTACTGACTGCGGAAGTGGGGACTGAGATCTGGCTATCTTCAGTTTAGGATTTTATACAAGGAAAACATTTTGTGTAATTCTCCATCCTTGTTTTAAATAATCTTTAAACAAGAGGAATTCCTTCTAACCAGATTAATTTCATTCTGGTTTAATTCCAGGAAAAGAAGAGAGTGACAGAGTAAGAGGGCGAGAGGGAACCTGGCTAGAATGGTCTGTGTCCCTTCCTTGGTCAGTTGTTTATACTGTTGAGTCTTAAGAATTTCACTTCTTCCTCTTCCTGTTTGTCTTGTTGAGCAAACTGAGATTCCAGATTGCAATTGTCTGTAAACAACAGAGGATTATTTGGTTAGTAGGAAAGGCTTGTCTACAATCTCAGATAAACTTAAATCCTGTGTACTAGAAACAGGCAAACATTAGTTGTGAACTAACAAGCTGACTATCTTTTTGTCTCCATCTCAGGTTTGTTGCTTATAATATGGCTAATTGCTCACTGAGGGTAGACTAAACTGTGTAGAGTTAATGAATTCCACTAAGAGTACACATTTAATCCTATGGTTAATAAAAGAGGGAATTCTAGTGTGTCCTCTTTCCTCTTCCTCTTCCTCTATTCATACTTGCATGTGTGTGCTAAGTCGCTTCGGTCATGTCGGACTCTTTGTGACCCAATGGACTGTAGCCTGCCTCTGTCCATGGGATTCTCCAGGCAAGAATATTGGAGTAAGTTGCCGTACCCTCCCCTCCAGGGGGTCTTCCCGACCCTGTGTCTCTCACATCTCCTGCATAGGTAGGCAGGTTCTTTACCACTAGCACCATCTGGAAAGACCCTATTCATACTTGAATTGCTTCCAAAAAGTGCAAGATACATAGAGCAATGCTATAAAATAACAATCATGGTTTGTTTCAAATATAAAATTTTGAGTAGTAAATGTTGTGAATACTCAAACATAATAATTAGCTAGAGACTACCTAGCAGGAGACAAGATAATCAGAATAGCCTCCGAGAAAAGGCTTCTCTTAGGAAATGGTATTTGAGCTAAGATTTGAATGAGGAGGCAGTACCAGCCATGTAAAGGCTGGATGTAGACTATTCCAGGTAGAGAAACGGGCTCATCAACACACTCTAAGAGAGGAACAAGAAGGGTATATTAAAGATATGCAATGATCCAATGTTCTCAGACCTTAATTAAGAAATGGGGGAGTATAAGAAATGAGTTAGAGAAGCCAGCAAGGATCATATCATGAAAGGCGGTAGACGCCAGGGTGAGCTTCATGGATTGTATACTAAGGAAAATAAGAAGTCACTAAAGAGACCTTCCTGGTGGTCCAGTGGTTAAGACTGCACACTTCCAATGCAGTAGACGTGAGTTTGATTCCTGTTTGGGGAACTAAGATCCCACCAGCTACACAGTACAGCCAAATAATTAAAAGGAGTTGGGGGAAGGCCACTGGAAAGTTTTAAGGAGCAATTTGATTTAGGGCATGATATATTTTTATGATAACTTTAACATAAGGCAATGGCACCCCACTCCAGTACTCTTGCCTGGGAAATCCCATGGATGGAGGAGCCTGGTGGGCTGCAGTCCATGGGATCGCTAGGAGTGGGGCATGACTTCACTTTCACTTTCACTTTTCACTTTCATGCATTGGAGAAGGAAATAGCAACCCACTCCAGTGTTCTTGCCTGGAGAATCCCAGGGACGAGGGAGCCTGGTGGGCTGCCTTCTATGGGGTCGCACAGAGTCGGACACGACTGAAGCGACTTAGCAGCAGCAGCAACATATATTAACATATACATATGAATTGTCTAAAATTTAAAAATCATAATATGCATTTATATTGTCTAAATTAGGACATATATGCTAACATCCTACTCCAATTCCTACTCCAGGGTACTTCCTGACCCAGGGATTGAGCCCGCATCTCTTACATCTCCTGCATTGGCAGGCGAGTTCTTTACCACTAGTACCACCTAGGAAGCCTCATATATATGTTAATACATAAAGAAATTATTCTCATTATTAACCTTTGTTAATTTAAAACCTTGGAAAAATGATAGAAGGAAATAAAAGCAAGACATATTCTGGAGTTATCATACAGTCTAGAAAGAAACATGGGAGCAATTTAATTAGCAGTAACTATTTATAAAAATCCAGTCTGGTATGCAGGTCCAAACATGAGCATCTTGCTGTATAATCACATACAAGCAACAAGTATTACTTAAATCAGGTGTAAGAGCAGATGTGATTCCTGTGGCTTTTTCTTTCATTATAAATAGATGCCCTTTTGGACTATATGATATGTTTTTTAAAATTACATATATTCCAAACCCTGAGAGGTTATAAAAACATTGCCATTAGTAAATTTGTGAAACTTTCCCCCTAGATAAGAAAGAACTACAAACATGGTTTTCAATCTGTATCTCTTTTTTATCACTCATGTTTAATTGGGATACCATCAATATTACACTCATTATAAGTGTGAAAGTGTTAGTAGCTCAGTAGTGGCC
Source organism: Aepyceros melampus (assembly GCA_006408695.1). Taxonomy (NCBI): domain Eukaryota; kingdom Metazoa; phylum Chordata; class Mammalia; order Artiodactyla; family Bovidae; genus Aepyceros; species Aepyceros melampus. The sequence continues at coordinate 265,749 of SJXQ01000358.1, forward strand.
GACTCTTTGCGACCCTGTGGACTATAGCCTGCCAGGCTCCTCTGTCCATGGAATTCTCCAGGCAAGAATACTGGAGTGGGTTCAGTTCTGATTTTAATGGCATGGGATTAGTGGGCCCCGTGACAGGGAGAATGACTAAGGTACTTTGGGTCTGAAAAGTAGCTTTGACTTGATGTGCATGGTCACATTACCTTTCTGGATAATGTAGCAGGTTGAGAAGTAACTCACCCAATTTCAGAGGACAAATGGTTCAAAGGAAAAGAGAGTAGTTGTGAGTAGAACCTGGTGATGTGTCATTTAAAGTAACTTTCAGTCCAGTTCTTAGGAAATTTGTCCCAGATTCCTACAATTTGGAGTTTAATATTAAACCAAGAGAACAACCAAATGAAATAGCTAAATCAATAGAGAGCTGAAGACAAAAAGTTAGGGCAGTGGAAAGCCTTCTTAAGCATTTATTTTAAAAATCCACCAACCATTCACCTATATATATTTGTACAGGCATCACATGAGATTAAAAGAAAAAACATAATTTCCTAGGAACAAGCTATTAACATGAGCAGTTTTATTTACACTAAAAAAACTAAGAGGAAAATCAGAATTTTTATATGCTGTAAAGCTTTAATAGTATAATCAGAAACTTTTAGAGTTATCATTCAAGTTTACCTTATTGAACCAAATGTGATGCATGCACTTCAAGAGATATTTAGCAGATGACAGATAAATATATATTGAGTACTGACTGATTGTAATGCTCCAAGCTAGAGAAAACTGGTGTAAACACTGTAAACAGGATACAGTCTATGTTCACTTGGAGCTTAAAGTCTACAGGAAAAGATAAGCATAAAACAATTAATGTCAATGACAATTGATTAAGTGAATCGTGCTGAGAGTATATAATCAGTGATCTTGCCTATTCAGCAGGTATGAACTGGGGTCCAGTGAAGGGTTCACTGAAGAAAGGATATTTAAGTTAAAAGTGAAGAATTGGGCTTCCCTAATGGTCCGGTGGTTAAGAGTCCACCTTGTAATGCACGGGACACAGGTTCAATCTCTGCTCTGGGAAGATCCCACATGTTGTGGGGCAACTAAGCCCTTGAACCACAACTACTGAGCCTGTGTGCCTAGAGCCCACGCTCTGCAACAAGAAGCCACAGCAGTGAGAAGCCTGCACACAGCAGCTAGAGAGTAGCCCCTGCTTGCTGCAAGTAGAAAAAACCCGAGCAGCAACGAAGACCTGATGCAGCCCAAGAAAATAACTAACTAAATATTTTTTAAAGTGAAGAATTAGTAGGAGTTGACTGAATAAAGAAGTAGATGGAGTGTGCAGAAAAGTATTCCCTAAAGAGGGAAGAGCCTATGGAAAGGTCCTGAGGCAGACATGAGGAAAATCTCAGAAGGCCAGGAATCATAGCTCAAAGCAGGTCTCAGACAAATAGGGCCTTAGAGACCACATTATGGATTCTGGCTTTATCTGAAGAATAATCAAGAGTCACTGATGTGGTTTAAACTAGGAAGAGAATCTAATAAGATCTGTACTATTATAAAGTTACCTTGGCTATTGTTTGAAGAATGATTGGAAGAGATTAGTGGAACATGTGGAGATATAAAAGATATTTTTATAGTTGGTGGTTCAGCTGTGGTAAAGGTGCTTGGTTTCAAGAGATTGTTAAATAGGTGGAATGAACAGGACTGGATATGTGACTATAAGAGAGAAAAAAGACAAAGTCCATAATATTTCATGGATTTATGGCAGGGACATATGAAAAATCAATTAGCATTCTTACTATGACTGGGTACCAGAGTTTGGACACTTCCAGTCTACATAGCTTTGCAGTGCAGTACCTGTGAAGATATTTTAAGGGACCATTTGGATAATATTCTTCAGACATCAGGAAAATGAATACCTTCTAGACAATATCTAAGGATTCTGAGAAACTTTACTGCAGTAAATTAGTTTTTGAAAGAAGCTTGTGATTCTGTTCCTGAGAGCATGGGTATTAGCTACCTCTGGCTCTGTCATAAAGAACCTGCCTGCCAATGCAGAAGATGCAGAAGACACGATATGATCCCTGGGTAGGGACATCCCCTGGAGAAGGAAAGGGCAACTCATTCCAGTATTCTTGCCTTGGGAATTCCATGGAGGGAGGAGCCTGGTGGGCTACAGTCTGTCGGGTGGCAAAAGACTTGGACACGACTGAGCGACTAAACAACAGAGAGAAAGTAATAACAGAATGATAACTTTCAATATGACAACAGAAAGAAAGTAACTACAGAGAGAAGGTGACAACAGAGAGAAGGTAACCCAAGGAAGGATGGAAGCATCATTGTCTCCGGGAGATCTGAGAATGCCACTAAGCTCATGGCAAGAAATCGCAATTCTTTGCCAAGTGTTTCTGGGGAAGAAGAAGCTGTTCTCTATAAAAGTTCCTCCAAGTTGCTGCCAATTATCTACTAGAGTTGGAATCCCAGAAATCCTGAATCAAGATTTTTTTTTAAGTTTTCTTTTATTTACAGCTGTGCTGGGTCTTTGTTGCTGCATGCAGGCTTTCTCTAGTTGTGGTGAGCAGGGTCTACTCTTGGTTGCGCTGTGCAGTCTTCTCATTGCGGTGCCTTTTCTTGTTGTGGAGCACAGGCTTTAGGTGCATGAGCTTCAGTAGCTGTGACTCCAGGACTCTAAAGTGTGAGCTCAGTAGTTGTGGCGCACTGGCTTAGTCGTTCCTCGGCGTGTAGGATCTTTCTGGACCAAGGATAAAACCCATGTCCCTTGCCTTGGCAGGGGGATTCCTAACCATTAGACACCAAGGAAGCCTCTGAATCAAGATTTAAGACTGTGGCAAACAGTGTGATGTAGTCTCCTAATTATTTGTAACAGAAAATCTCAAGGAAGAAAGTAAATGTGGAATATGACACAGGTGTCCATTTGACTTAGCTCAGGGATAATTATATGTATATACAGAACACTTACTAGGATGCATGCCTGTGTAGTATGTCTGAGCCCCCTTGTTATATAATCTCTACTTTCAACACCCCCTCCTAATATCTTGTTAGTTGGATGATAATTCTTTTACTTAGGCTCCTTCTTGAGGATACATTTTTAAAGAGAATTCTTAAGCCTCTAGGAGGTATCTTTTGTCCTATAGTTAATCTCTTAATAAGACCAATTTAGCTGTAATATAAATGGTAATGCATAGTGTACTATTTACTGCACAATTCTGAACTTGCTCAGAGACTACCTATAAGCAGGCTGGCATTACCCGTGGGCAGAGTTGGTGAAGAGAAATGTGGAATCGTTTCAGAACCATTGAGGAGATTCAGGCTTTTTATCCTCTTTCTGGGAAGAGTGATTTCAGACTTGCCAGCTTTTCAAAGAGACTACTGTATATGTAAGGACTGTACTGGGCATAGTGGTGTCTGTTCTTAAAATTGGGGATACAGGACTCAGATTTGGGTTAAAGGCATAACAATAACTGGCTTTATTTGCAAAAGGGCCAATGGGCATAGACCAGGACAAACAACATGACTAGAAATCACCCATGTGAGTTAGAAAATTACCTGTGTATTCCTAGGTGTGAAACATAGTAAAAATATTCTGTTTGAATTTCTGGGGTTATATGTCTACTTCCTTTTATTCACAGACTCACACTATCATGATTAGTTTAATTCCATTTGCCACTGTTGAGTAGTCTGCCATTTGGAACAAGCTTGCATTCCATCTGTTGTAAGTGAAGGATTTGCAAGTGGCATCATTCCATGTTTTCTTAAGGATTTAAGGTGTCACTAGCTTTCAACTGACTCTACTAAAGGGCTTTTTGCCAGAACCCTACCTGATGCCAATTTTCATTCAATCTCCATAAATGTTTATTAATACAATAGTGCATAAAGTCTTCTTGAACTATTGAGCATGCCAAAAGAGCTATTTGTTTTTCTGCTTCTCGATGCCCATATTTAAACATGTTACGTAAAAACGTCCACACCTAAATCTGTCCCATCTTGTTGATCCATTTTTAAAATTCACACCCTGTCTTGTATAAACGCAACCCAACCATGAAAGTAACTTGTTCATGAGTCATAACCATACAAACATTGAAGTAATTGTAAAGCATCTCTTGTTAGTTTGCAATTAGGGTATTAACTTCTATACCATGCTGTATTAGATTTTAGAAGAAAAGTCATAAAGGATTTTATTTCTTAACACTCAATAACATTTAATCATAAACATATACAAAGACAAAGATAAATATATATCCATTTCAACACCTACAAAAACAATTAGTTTTCCTGGGTGTATCATGGCAGATGGTGCTATTTTTTTAGAGTATGCACAGAATACATAAACTGAACAGGTACTTATAGACACTCCACAGTATAGTGGCATGGAATGGAAATGGTATGTTTATTTGATTCACATAATTGTAAAGTCCTCATCTTCAGTATCAGAAGAAAAAAAACCATGTTGTATAATTATGAATTTGCATCAAATATGCTTTAGAATTCAAAACAGTTTATGTCTAATAGCGATTCAGAGAAGGTGCAAGTCAAAGGTAAATCCATCCTTACAATTCACATTAAATAAGATCTGATTAGATCCATGCTCTTCACAAAGTAGGGATGCCATGAATGGATTTTCTCCTAGAAATCTCTGCAGTAGGCTGAGTGAGTGAGTGAGTGGAGTGAGTGAGTAAAGAGTGTGAAGTCTCTCACTTGTGTCCGACTCTTTGCGACCCCATGGACTGTAGCCCACCAGGCTCCTCCATCCATGGAATTTTCTAGGCAAGAGTACTGGAGTGGGTTGCCATTTCCTTCTCCAGGGGATCCCAAGCCAGGGATCGAACCCGGGTCTCCCGCATTGCAGGCAGACGCTTTACCGTCTGAGCCACCAGGGAATCCCGGCAGTAGGCTAAGTCCTGTCAAAACTCTCCACGTAAAGCAGAGTTTCAAGCCAACTGGAGAATCTTGTTAGCCACTCTTCCTCCTGTATAAAGAATCTCCTTTAACAGCTCCTCCCTCTTTCTCTCTTGTCTACACTGGACGTGCTTACTATCTGTCAAAGTTATCCCTTGCTCTCCAATGTCACAACCATTTCCTACACTGGACTTCTTGACATCGCTTATCATTTATTAAAAATATTTCTTAATTGATACATTAGTTTCCAGCTGCATTCCTTTCCAATTCATTCACTACAAGTTCTAAACAAAAATTGCACATACCTGCTTCACATATTCTAATGATGTCCTTAATAACTCCAGGTCTCAGGGTAACATTTTTACTTATTAGCTCAGGGATCTCAAATTGCACTTATTTCAAGCTGCAATCAACACTGCCAGGAGAAATATCAACAACCTCAGATATGCAGTTGATACCACTCTAATGGCAGAAAGCGAAGAAGAACTAAAGAGCCTCTTGATGAAGGTGAAAGAGGAGAGTGAAAAAACTGGCTTAAAACTCAACATTCAAACAACTAAGATAATGGCATCCAGTCCTATCACTTCATGGCAAATAAATGAGGGAAGAGTGGAAAAGTGACAGATTTTATTTTCCTGGGCTCCAGAATCACTGTGGACAGTGACTGCAGCCACAAAATTAAAAGAGGCTTACTCCTTGGAATAAAAGCTATGACCAACCTATACAGCCTTTTAAATAACAGAGACAGCCTTCTGTGTAATCAAAGCTATGGTTTTTCCTGTGTTCATATACAGATGTAAGAGTTGGACCTTAAATAAGGCTGAGCACCAAAGAACTGATGCTTTTGAATTGTGGAGTTGGAGAAGGCTCTTGAGAGTCCCTTGGAGACCAAGTAGATCAAACCAGTTAATCCTAAAGGAAATCATCCCTGAGTATTCATTGGCAGGACTGATGCTAAAGCTGAAGCTCCAGTACTCTGGTCATCTGATGTAAAGAGCCGACTCATTGGAAAAGACCCTGATTCTGGGGAAGATTGGAGGCAAGAGGAGAAGGGGCCAACAGAGGATGAGATGATTGGGTGGCATCACTGATTCAATGAACATGAGTTTGAACAAACTCGGGAAGATAGTGGAGGACAGGGAAGCTTCATGTGTTGCACTCTATGGGGTTGCAAAGAGTTGGACACAACTTAGCAACTAAGCAACAAACTCCTACTCCATGATCATGTCTGCTCTGTGCCTACATTCAAATGCCTGCTGCTCTGACTTTTCTTAACTGCTTGCGCTCTCCCTTTCAGGGCCCTTGGCCCAGAGTGCCTTTCAAAAGTTAGCTCAAGTATCTGCTCTTTCCTGAAGATTTCTCAGAAAACGTGTTAGAGAAATGTGGGATGTGGCGAAAACCTCGCCCTGCAGAGCAGCTGGTGTTTGAAAGTGCTGGGATCCAATTCTAAATCTCTGATGAGCTATGTGAGCCAGAAAAATCTGGTCGATCCCCACACATAGTGGTCACCCGCATTCATCCTCATTAAGTGAGTGCTGCCACTAAGGAAGAGGACAGGCAGCTGGTGCCTGAGCACTCATGGTCCTTCATGCTCTGGCTATGACAATTCTTTCAACTGAGATATAACTGATATATACATGGTATGATTAAGGTGCACAGTGTGTTGATGCATTTATACTTTGCCATATGATTACCACCATGGCATGAGCTAACACACCTTTCTCATGTCACATAAAAATTTGTGTGTGTGGTGAGAACATTTAAAATCTAGTCTTTTTTTTAAATTGGGGTATAGTTGCTTTGGGTTTCCCAGGTGGCTCAGTGGTTAAAGAATCCACCTGCAATGCAGGAGACACAGGCAGATGTGAGTTCAATCCCCGGGTCCAGAAGATCCCCTGGAGGAGGGCATGGCAACCCACTCCAGTATTCTTGCCAGGAGAATCCCATGGACAGGAGCTTGGTGGGTTACAGTCCACAGGGTCGCAAACAGTCGGACACAACTGAAGCAACTGAGCACGCATGCACACATAGTTGCTTTACAATGTTGTGTCACTTTCTGCCACATAACAAAGTAAATCAGCTATATGTGTACATCTGTTTCCTCCCCCTTTCCACCCTCCCTCCCCGTCCCCCATTCCCAGGTCACCACAGAGCACTGAGCTGAGCTCCCTGTGTAGGTTCCCTCTGGCTATTTATTTAACACCTGGTAGTGTACATAGGTCATTTCCACTCTCTCAATTCATCTCCTCCGCCATGTCCACTCATCCATTCTCTACATCTGCATCTGTTTCTGCCCTGCAAATTGGTTCATCTGTGCCATTTTTATAGATTCCACATATATGCATTAACATATTATATTTGTTTTTCTCTATCTGACTTACTTCACTCCGTATGACAGACTCTAGGTCCATCCACATCTCTAAAAATAACCAAACTTCATTCTTTTTTCTGGCTGAAGAAAAATCTAGTCTTTTTGCTAGTTTGCTAACCTTCATCTTTCAGGACTTTTCCCATGTCATATACTACCATCATTCCTGGACTAGGATTCTCTCTGCTTCCTCCTAGACAATCTGATCCCTACAAACCATCTCCAGTACTTCTTGCCTACTGCCTCTGTTTGGACCCACAGTTTAATCTTTGATCTTGGTTTGGTCTTTAAGATACATAATATACTTAAAGTATAGTGAATATATAGTATGTGTGTATATATGTATATTAGTAGTTTATATATAAGTAATTGGAGAAGGCAATGGCACCCCACTCCAGTACTCTTGCCTGGAAAATCCCATGGACGGAGGAGCCTGGTAGGCTGCAGTCCATGCGGTCACTAAGAGTCAGACACGACTGAGCGACTTCACTTTCACTTTTCACTTTCATGCATTGGAGAAGGACATGGCAACACACTCCAGTATTCTTGCCTGGAGAATCTCAGGGACGGGGGAGCATGGTGGGCTGCCGTCTATGGGGTCACACAGAGTCACATACGACTGAAGTGACTTAGCAGCATATAAGTAATGTATATACTCTTAAATATATTTATATAACCTATATATACTATAATATATATAATAATATAGTTTTTACTAATATATTAATAATATGTATGAATATACATGGGCTTCCTTGGTGGCTCAACTGGTAAAGAATTCCCCTGCAGTGCAGGAGACCCTCATTCAATCCCTAGGTTGGGGTGATCCCCTGGAGAAGGGACAGGCTACCTAGTTCAGTATCTTGGGCTTTCCTGGTGGCTCTGACAGTAAAGAATCTACCTGCAATGAGGAAGACCTGGTTTTGATCCCTGGGTTGGGAAAATCCCAGAAGATCCCTGGAGGAGGGCATGGCAACCCGCTCCAGTAGTTCTCTGACCCAGAGCCCCTGCATTGGGAGCACAGAATCTTAACCACTGAACCACCAGAGAAGTCCCTGGAACTCATAACCTATTCTAACTGAGTCATATAATAGCAATAATTATTATTTAGGGTATATTTACTGTGTACTAGGCAGGATACAAGACATTTTGTAAACCCTGTGTTATTTAATTTTGCTCATAATTCCAGGCTAGGTGTTACTAGCACCACTTTAGAATCAAAGAAATGAAAGCAGAAAGGTACTTGTCCAAACACTTCTCATAAGGGCAATATTGGTGCACATACACACATAACCAGGCAAGTCAGAAAAAAGCGCAGAATGGAAATGGTGTGTGTGTATCTGGTGGAGTATGGGAAATGCTCAGGAAATGAAAAAAAGGAAAAATCAGGGAGGGAGAAAAAGAACACACCTCAGAAGGATTTCTAGAGTAAATATTACATTGAGTATTTGACCTGATTCATGTGACCCCAAATCCCCAGCCCAGCCTACCTTTTCCAATCACACTCGTAGACCCTGACTTCAAACCTGTAAGGCCCACAGTCTCATGACATCTGTTTTTCCTGTCCAGACCTAAGGAATATGTGTCACACAGAGGTAAAGCCAGATGCCTCAATCTTGAGGGACAGGCCCCAAAGCAGCTGGAGACTGGGAGACAGAAAATCAGAACTGGAAAAGGAGAAAGAAGAAAGTTGTGATAGGTCTTTGAGACAGGGAGAAGCTAGTCACCTGGATTTCTTTCAGTAATGCAGGGAAGTTTTTGCCACTGTCCACAAATTTCACAGCCTCAAGTAAATCACTTGACAGTTTAATTATATTCAAATAAAGAATAAAAAATTAATTTGAAAAAGATCCTCCCTTACACTTGCAATGGTGTCTTTCTTGCAATGGCTCAAGAGAAAAGTGAGAATCACTTTTTTTTTTTTTTTTTTTTGGTTAAAATAAGAAAGTCAATCCCCAAAATATAAGTAATCAACAATGGTATTCTGTCTAAACAGCTTAACAACTTAATGGAAATCAAATGCCAGGAAAATGTTAAAGAACTAGTTGATTGAAATTATAAAGCAATTCTGTCCCTCCCCCTGCCCCATGGTTTCATGTGACACTATCTTCTACAAAAGGGGAAACATAAGCTCAAAATAAGCCTGGTTTGGGATGTATCTGCAGGTGTAGAAATGAAAACTCCCTGATAAATGAAACAGTTCTTTGAAAGCTATTCACAGAAACCACTAAGTAATATAACCATACGCTATTTTCTCAGTACAGTTTTACTAAGTACGTACTATTTTTAAATTTGTCTGAGGTTTTCTGAACAAATCAGTAGTCTTCTAATTCCATAAGGTCCAATGATAAGCCTTAAAGACTTCTTCAGCATTGGAAGATATCATTCCAGAATTTTTTTTTTCCAGAAAAAGAGAGAACAGTCAGATCAGTGAAGGAACAAAATTCATCAAAATGGAAGCAATTGGATGCCTAGAGAGTGTAAGTCTGAGCACTAACAATCACTTGTGCTGTGCTACTTCTTTAAAAAGATACTTTGAGGTTATGAATATCATCTGTCTCTTTTGCAGAAATTTGCTGAAGTTAAGCAGGTCTGATCCAATGCACGTTTCACTTTTTCTTTCTTTCTTTCTTTCTTTTTTTTTTTTGCTTTCTTCAGGTAACTATCATGTAAGAAATGCTACTTAAAATGAGAAGCCCTGAAAAAAAATGTAACATCTTAGTAAATATGAAGTTGGAGGTTACTGTTATGAATTTATATAAAGGTAAAATAAAATTGGGGCAAAAATGGTCATGTTCATACTTCCTAAAATGGGAAATAGCAGTAGAGCTGGACAGCATTGGACTAAGTTGAGTCTGAAATTTGACCTCTGAACCTTAGTCTGTCTTCACTTTCAGTGACATACTGAGGTCACTGTCCTTCAGTTTCTTTACCTAGAATGCCTAATATGAGAATCATCATGTTGTACTTCAAATGTATACTATGATGATTCTATAGAAAATTACCAGGGAACAAAACGAATGAGAAAACTCCTACAGTCATGACAGCAGGCTGGATGTGAGTAGGCAAATCAGGAAAAAAATTGTTGGCACTAAAGATCTGGATGAGGAAGGGTGAAAGGAAGGAATTCCCAAATGGTCTTGTGGTTAAGACTCTGCACTCCCACTGCAGGGGGAGTGGACTTGATCCCTGTTGAGGAACTAAGATGCCACATGATGCGGGGCACAGTCAAAAAAAAAAAAAAGGGTAAGAGAAGAAAGACTCTCAAGAGTCCCTGCAAAGAGATCAAAGCAGTCAATCCTAAAGGAAATCAACCCTGAATATTCATTGGAAGGACGGATGCTGAAGCTGAAGCTCCATACTTTGGCCACCACAACAAGAGAAGCAAAACATGGAATGGAGTCAAAAGAGCAAAGACCAGTGTTTCCAAATTATACTAATTATAGATGTATAATGAGGGAGATTTAGAAATTCCTGTGCTTCATAAGGAAAAAAAGAAAATTCAGTAACAAAAAGAGGAAGAGGAAGCTGTATCTGCTGATGATATCCAGCAACTTCCCAGAAGACCCTGAAGAGAAGAAGAAAAATCCTTAGGCAGACAACGATCAAAGCTATATCACATTTACATTTTTACTTGTGAGAGCATGTTGCTTCTTTCTCTAATTTCATATAAAAAATCAGGCCAGAGACCCTCAAAAATTTTTTTGTAGAGTTATAATCAGGAAAAGATGCAAGAAGTCAGCAATTGCCCACGTCAGGATTAAGTTATGAAACTTTGACTAAAAAGATACTGGAAATATTTCCAAGACACATTGTTGAAATGATTCAAATGTCAGGGTTGTAATGATGTAAGTTTGGGAAATAGCACACTGATTTATTTTCAAAGATTTATTTGGGGAAAAGAATCAAAAATACAAGCTGCAGTTTGTAACAGCACTGTCCAAAAAGCCAAAAACTAAGATTGTTTACATATTGTATTAGAAAGGAAATATTGGCTGAAGACAACCGCCATTTGTAGTCAGAGTGCTGCAGTGTTAGAATCCACCAAAGAACTTAGTGAAGTGATATGAAGTTAGCATAAAGTACCTAAGCTAAGGAATGGGCTTCCCTGGTGGCTCAGCTGGTAAAGAATCCACCCGCAATGCAGGAGACCTGGGTTCAATCCCTGGACTGGGAAGATCCTCTGGAGAATGGCATGGCAACTCACTCCAATGCTCTTACCTGGAGAATGGATCTCACGGATTGCAAAGTCAGACACAACTGAGCAACTTTCACACTAACCCAAGGAATAATTGAAAAATAGATGGCTAAGATAAGACATCCACACAGATATATTCTTGACTATTTATCCACATAAATATAGTAGGAAAATCGATGACTAATGAAAGATGTAGCAGCTAGCAAATTAGATGAATAAATAGCTGGTGAATGGGCTTCATTTCTAGGTTGCTTTCTTTGCTACATAGATGTAATTACTTTAAACTGAAAGATGCACATGGACTTTTGGGGAAGAGTACCTTCTGGAATGTTTATTTGTTTCAAGTAGCATTTTCTAATCACCACACTGGTCAAATGCCTTATGTTCTTATCGTTTTGGTAAAGGTAACCAACAACAACCATTTTCAAAAGGTTTTTATGGAAATGTGTATGAGATTCACTTTAAAATTAAAAGGACTATTTATTACTGTGTTTGAATGCTCTAATCTTGATGAAGACCTTACAAAAAGAAACAACCTGCAAAGGATGTAATCTATGTTAATAACACAAAACTCAAAGAAATTGTTACAGAAAAACTGTAGGAAGAAAGATGCAAAAATGGATAAAGCGCTAAAATATTTTAAAGTCTGATTTAAAGGCGACCTCCTACTTAGGATCTTACCTTACAAAAATATCCTAGGGTACTTTACTGATGCTGAAGCTGAATTTCCAATACTTTGGCCCCCTGATTCGAAAAGCCAACTCATTGGCTCTTCGTGATGTTGGAAAAGATTGAGGGCAAAAGGAGAAGGGAGCAACAGAGGATGAAATGTTTGGATGGCATCACTGATTCAATGGACATTGAGTTTCAAGGACAGGGAAGCCTGGTGTCCTGCAGCTCATAGGGTCGCAAAGAGTCAGACCCAACTGAGTGACTAAACACTGACAGATTTAAAGTCAACTTGAGTATATTCCCAGCTCCACCACTTTCTAGCTGAGTGATGGCCTAGGCAGACCCACTAAACGCTCTAATACTCAGATTCCACATATATGAAATGAAGATAGCAATAATAATATCTAGTTTACAGTAATGTTTTAAAAATTAAATGTTACCTCTATCACAATGCAATATAATTATTTATCTTCACATCTCTTTCATTCTTTCTTTCCGTCAACTAAAGTGGATATTGACTCTGCCTCTATTATCATCTGACTTTCAGAAGACTACTTAACATCTATGTCAATGTTATCATCTATAAATTAAGACAAAAGTAGCAGACATCTCATTTGGGCTATTGTAAGAGTCAATGAGCTAATACAAGTAACATATTCAGAACAAAGCCTAATACAAATTAGGAAATCATATATGTTAGCTAGATTTTTATTCATGTTTTTTTTTCTTTTTGTCCTCTTTTTTCCTGCTCTTTCTTATTCTTTTTCTTATCATCATCATTCATTCTGTTAAATCTTATTCTATTAGGAGGCAACATTTTTCCTTTGGGGGCTTCTCTGGTGTCTCAGCTGGTAAAGGATTTGCCTGCAGTGTGGGAGACCTGGGCTCAATCCCTGGGTTGGGAAGGGCCCTGGAGAAGGGAATGGTTATCCAGTATTCTGGATAATGGATACTAGATAATGGTTACTCCAGTATTCTGGCCTGGAGAATTCCAGGGACTGTATAGTCCATGGGGTTGCAAAGAGTCGGACATGACTGAACGACTTTCATTTTCACTTTCATTCTTCCTTTCATTTTATAGTAATAAATAAATATTAAGATTTGGGAAAAAATTATGAACTAGTATATAATTTCCAGAATTATCAATTGTAATATGTCAATGTGATAAATTATATGATAGATTTTCTAATGTTAAATTCCTGCATGCCATATATATTTTATATGATATTTATATAATAAAAAACTGGTGGAAAAGACTCAATGCCTAGTACTTCTTAGTGTATTAATGATATCCAATAAATACTCAAAAATTAATCTATCCAAAGATTGGCATTACAATCCCAATAAAAAGCTTTTTGAAAATGATTGTTACTGGTCATCGTTACCAATACAGTGGAGGACATACGGCATTTTTGACCAGGGTGGTTATTAGAAAACACTACTAGAAATAAATATAATTATATATTCCAGAAAATTCTGTTCCCTGAAAGTCCAATTTTCAATTATTTCCCTTTTTAACAAAACTATTTGAAAAGATCAACATATGCTCATGATCTCAATTCTAAATATTTTTAATAAATATCTATTACTATTTCTTAGATCAAGCTGCCATAATAAAATACCCTAGACTAGATGGCTTTTTGTTGTTTAGTCACTAAGGCATGCCTGACTCTTCACAATTCCATAGACTGTAGCCCTCCAGGCTTCTCTGTCCTTCATTGTCTCCCAGAGTTAGCTCAAGTTCATGTCCATTGAGTCAATGATGCTATCTTACCATCTCATCCTCTGCCGCCCTCTTCTCCTTTTGACCTCAATCTTTCCCGGAATCAGGGACTTTTCCAATGAGTCAACTCTTTGCATCAGGTGGCCAAAGTATTGGAGCTTCAACTTCAGCATCAGTCCTTCCAATGAATATTCAGGATTGATTTTCTTTAGGATTGACTGCTTTGACCTCCTTGCAGTCCAAGGGACTCTCAAGAGTCTTCTCCAGCATCACAATTTGACAAATATTTCTTTTTCATGTTTCTAGGGGCTGGGAAGTCAAAAATCAAAGCACCAGAAGATTCGGTGTCTTGTGAAAGGTAATTTCTTGGTTCTTAGAAGTTGGTTCCATCTTTAGTCAAAGCTGTGGTTTTTCCAGTAGTCATGCTTGGATGTGAGAGTTGGACTACAAAGAAAGCTGAGCATCAAAGAATTGATGCTTTTGAACTGTGGTGTTGGAGAAGACTCTTGAGAGTCCTTGGACTGCAAAGAGATCCAACCAGTCCATTCTGAAGGAGATCAGTCCTGAATGTTCATTGGAAGGACTGATGCTGAAGCTGAAACTCCAATACTTTGGCCACCTGATGAGAAGAACTGACTTATTAGAAAAGACTCTGATGCTGGGAAAGATTAAAGGTGGGAGGAGAAGGGGACAACAGAAGATGAGATGGTTGGATGGCATCACCGATGCAATGGACATGAGTTTGAGTCGGCTTTAGGAGTTGGTGATGGACAGGGAGGCCTGGCATGCTGCAGTCCATAGGGTCGCAAAGAGTGGGATATGACTGAGTGATTGAACTGAACTGAACATGTGGGAAAGAGACAAGGAAGCTCTCTGGAGTCTGTTTCATAAGGTCACTAATCTCATTCATGAGGGTCCCACCTTCATGACCCAACCACCTCCCAGAGATCCCACCTCTAAACATGTCACTTTGAGAGTTAGGTTTCAACACATAGATTTGGGGAGGATGCAAATATTCAATTCATAGCATTCTGCCACTGTTCCTCCTCCCCGCCCCAGCCATGCCCCACCAAATTCTGGTCCTTATTGCATGCACAATGCATTCATTCCATCTTAATAGCCCCAAAAGTCCTAAATCACTGCAGCATTACCTTTAAAATGTAAATCCAAAGTCCTATCTAAACATCATCTAAATCAGATGGGCAAGACTCAAGATATGATTCATCTCAAGGCAAACTGCCCTCACAGTGAGCCTGGGAAATCAAACAGGTTACCTGTTTCCAAAACACAATGGTAGGGCAGGGATAAGACAGACATTTCTCTCCAAAAGGGAGAATTAGGAAATAAGAAAGGAGTGACCGTACCAAGCAAGTCCAAAATCCAGTGCAGCGGGTTCTATTAGACCTTAAGGCTCAAGAATAACCCTCTTTGGCCCAATGCTCTGCTCTCCAGGCCCACCAGTCCAGGTATCCCTCCCTCCCCTGAAGTTTCACCATGCTGGTCCCCAACACTCTTCATAGACCTGTCCCCACAGCTTGGCTGGAAAGCCCCACCTTGGACCCTCCCCCCAAACTAAGATCTTTGCCCACCGTTTGGGGGTGAAATGCAGTGCCCAGTAGATCTGACATGTGTTTTTTGAAATTCTGGTGGAAGCAGTTATGTCCCCACCACTGGGTACTCTGTGACCCTACACAGACAACAGTACAGACATGGGCAGTGGCTGTCATCAGCATGCTCCAGAGATGCCACCTAGTTAACCAGAGCCATACCCCAGGCAGTCAGGCATGTGACCCCAAAGCACAAGAGTGGAGCCAGTGATGGGAGGTAAGCAACACACACTGAGGTCCCACGGGAACCCCCGCCCATGATTTGCATCTTTCATTATCTTGAACAAGAGCTCTTGGTTTCTATGGAGACAGCTGACTAATCTCCTCATTACAGTTGTAGCCACACCCTTAAATATGACAGGTTTCTCTTTCTTTACAATACGGATAAGCTGAGGATTTTCCCAACCATTAAATTCTGCCTCCCTTTTGGTAAACAATTTCATAGATATTTTGGCCACACTGCCTGGCTTGCTCCAACCAGGGATCAAACCTGTGCCCTCCGTGGTGAGGAGTCCTAACCACTGGACTGCCAGGGAATTCTCAGTGATTCTATCTTTAAACCTTTCTCTTTCTTGAATCTTACTATAAAGAAGTCAATAGGCTCTAAACTATTAAGTCAACCCTTTGCCTAAAAACAGCTTTGGTTCAATATCCAAATTCGTCTCTCACAAGTTCTACCTTCTACAAATCTCTAGAATGTGAGCACAATTCAGCCAACTTCTTTGCCACTGTATAGCAAGAATAGCCTTTCTTCTAGTTTTAAATCACACATTTCTCATTTCTATCTGAAACCTTGTCAGAATAGCTTTTACCATCCTTATTCCATCAGTGTTTTGTCTGGGATGACTTAGGTGTTCTCTAAGAAGATTGAGGCTTTTTCTACAGCTCTAGTCTTTTTTTTTTCCTGAAAGTGAGAGTCACTCAGTGGTGTCCAACTCTTTGTAATCCTATGTACTGTAGCCTGCCAGGTTCCTCTCTCCATGGAATTCTCCAGGCAAGAATACTGGAGTGGATAGCCATTCCCTTCTCCAGGGGATCTTCCCAACCCAGGGATTGAACCCAGGTCTTCCATATTGCAGGCAGATTCTTTACCAGCTGAGCCACCAGGGAAGCCTGGGGCTTTTTCTCTGAACTTTCCTCAAAAGTGCTCCTAACAGTCTGTTCAAGGCAATTTGGGCTTTTTCCAGTATACAGCTCAAAACTCTTCTAGCCTCTACCCATGAGATACTATAGTATATTAAGTGTGCACAACATTATGTCTTCTTAGCAATGTATGTAACATAGCTAGGGTTCCCAGGTGACACAAGTGGTAAATAACCTGCCTGCTAGTGCAGGAGACATAAAAGACACAGATTCGATTCCAGGGTTGGGAAGATCCCCTGGAGGAGGGCATGTCAACCTCCTCTAGTATTCGTGCCTGGAGAATCCTATGGACAGAGGGGCCTGGTGGACTACAGTCCATAGGGTTGCAAAGAGTCAGACATGACTGTAGCAAATTAGCATGCATGCATAACTTAATTAACAAATACTTCATTGCTTAAAAAAAAAAAGCTAACCATCATGTGACAACGCAGGGTTCCCACGAATCTTCAATTTGTAAAAAACACAATATGTGTGAAGCAAAATAAAGCCAAGTACAATAAAGCAAGAAATGCCTGTTCTTAATTTCAAAATTGCTTCCACATTTTTAGGTGTTTGTTATAACAACACTCACTGCACTTTCTCCGTACCAGTTCTTAGCATGTGGGGGGCAGTGGCAGGGGAGGCACAAGCATTCAGTCCACAGCACTTTCATACTCATGATAGCATAATCTCTGGTTATTGTACTATTGTAAGTCTAAAAAATGTACCTGTTTATCTACTCTGTACTGAGAATAACATACAACCGAATCTCATTTCCTTAGGCCTGGATGTCCTAGTTCAGAAGCATCTAGACTGACATGTAGCTACATGATAGCTTAGGGATGAGGTATTCAGTCCTTGGAGTTCTGCATTTGGTAGCAGATTTATTGCATTGATGATCCAATTCCTCACCACTTCACAACTCCTTCTATCAAGAGAAGTCAATATCCTTATTCCTTGAATCTAGGCTAGCTCCATGACCTATTACGGCTAATAGGATGTGATAGAACTGAATAGCATGTCCGTTCTGAGCCTTGACCTCAAGGCGCCATGTGCATTGCCTTGTTCTTCTCTCCCTCCTCTGTCTTTGCCAGGGCAACCTGCTTGGGCTAGCTTGTTGGAGTAAAAACAGACAGGTGGTACTCCAGTGGCTCCATCACTCCAAGCGATAGCCAGCTATGTGAAGGAGCCAGTCAAAACAGGAACTGCCCAGCAGAGCCAAGACTAAATCATTGACCTGTAGGCTCATAACCTAAATAAATACTTATTATTTAAGGGTGCATTACTGGGGCTGTGGAATCTGACAAAGCATTTAATTCAGGCCCTACTTAAATCATGCCTGTATCAATGTAAGGAACTTATTGCTGATCATCCTATACCTGATGGAGCTTTTATACTTGTATTTCACATAGAGCTAACAGTGCTGGTTGAAATATCTGCCAAATATCTTGTGTTCTCCAGCAGGCCCTTCTGGTCCATTTGAGAATATGATGCTAAATATTGAGGCAACCAGTTTGCCATAAGCTGCCTTATGTGCTTTGTGACTTGGCAGGCCCCTAACAAACAATACACCTGGAATGTCAAAGAACTCTTAGAAACTTATCAACTTGCCCAAACATGGGCAAAATCAGATCATAACAACCAGGAACTAACACAATAAGACCATGTGCAATTTTTTTCTTAAATAGTTCCATAAATTAAGGTTCCATGAATTCCATTATAGTTCCATAAATTCTTTAACAAAGAACTGCAATTTTAAATTGATAATAACCAAAATCCTTGTATTTCAACATCTTGGTGACCATTTTATGTTTGCAGATAACAATGAGATATCAAAAAAATGAATGTTCCAAATATCTTTGGTTAAAAGCTTTCAGAACTCATGCATAAATCTCTGGATGCTATCTATTCTATCCAAGGAAAGCATATTTGAAATAAGATGTCTCACTTTCTTAATGAAAAGCAAGATCAGTCTTTAAATTGAATTCAAGAGGATATTCAAAAGGTTCAGTAAGAGACGACACTCTGAAAATGACTTTTAGACCAGGGAACTGGAAAGAGAATACTGGTTACCCTCCTGTGTAAAGAAGACAAAATTAAAGAGAAAATATTGTAATAAAAACTTTTCTTCATCTTTCTGGCAATTCTCCAAGACCTCTATTTCTGGGAGAATATGTCTATCTGATAGGTTTAATGCTGAACTCACTCAATAATTATTCCATTATATATTTGCAAAAATAAGAATAGCTGTTCAGGGACTTTCCTGATTGTCCAGTGGTTAAGACTTCACCTTCCAGTGCAGTGGGTAGAGGTTTGATTCCTGGTCAGTGAGCTAACATCCCACATGCCTCAAAGCCAAAACATCAAAACACAAAACAGAAGCAACTGTAACAAATTCAATCTTTTTTTTTTTTTTTTTAAGGTCCACATTTAAAAAAAAGAAGAAGAAAGAAAGAAAAGCTGTCCAACAAGTCAAATTGGGGAAAGCAGAAAGGTAATTGCTGGTCCTGGACAAACCTGAGGCAATATTGTTGAGATCACAGGAAGAGTCTTTAATATTTTATTCCTCCATACTAGTATCTCTTCTCATGTCTTTACCCACACAGAATTAGTAGAAAGTTAAACTGACATAAATACTGTATCTACCGCTCTTTGACTCATTGCCTTCTTAGCCATACCATCTGATCTTACTCTTTGGGAAAAGTTCTTGCAGGAAGCATTCACAGTAAGGTATCAGTTCAGTTCAGTTCATCTCAGTCGCTCAGTCGTGTCCAACTCTTTGCGACCCCATGAATCACAGCACGCCAGAACTCACTGTCCATCACCAACCCCCAGAGTCTACTCAAACTCATGTCCATCAAGTCGGTGATGTCATCCAGCCATCTCTTCCTCTGTCATCCCCTTCTCCTCTTGCCCCCAATCCCTCCCAGCATCAGGGTCTTTTCCAATGAGTCAACTCTTTGCATGAGGTAGCCAAAGTATTGGAGTTTCAGCTTTAGCATCAGTCCTTCCAGTGAACACCCAGTACTGATCTCCTTTAGGATGGACTGGTTGGATCTTCTTGCAGTCCGAGGGACTCTCAAGAGTCTTCTCCAAAACCACAGTTCAAAAGCATCTATTCTTCAACCCTCAGCTTTCTTCACAGTTCAACTCTCACATTCATACATGACTACAGGAAAAAGCATAGCCTTGACTAGACGGACCTTTGTGGGCAAAGTAATGTCTCTGCTTTTGATATGCTATCTAGGTTGGTCATTACTTTCCTTCCAAGGAGTAAGCATCTTAGTCATCATCTGCAGTGATTTTGGAGCCCCAAAAAATAAAGTCTGACACTGTTTTCACTGTTTCCCCATCTATTTCCCATGAAGTGATGGGGCCAGATGCCATGATCTTCATTTTCTGAATGTTGAGCTTTAAGCCAACATTTTCACTTTCATCAAGAGGCTTTTTAGCTCCTCTTCACTTTGCCATAAAAGTGGTGTCATCTGCATATCTGAGATTATTGATATTTCTCCTGGCAGTCTTGATTCCAGCTTGTGCTTCTTCCAGCCCAGCGTTTCTCATGATGTACGCCGCATAGAAGTTAAATAAGCAGGATGACAAAATACAGCCTTGACGTACTCCTTTTCCCATTTGGAACCAGTCTGTTGTTCCATGTCCAATTCTAACTGTTGCTTCCTGATCTGCATACAGGTTCCTCAAGAGGCAGGTCAGGTGATCTGGTATTCCCATCTCTTTCAGAATTTTCCACAGTTTCTTGTGATCCACACAGTCAAAGGCTTTGGCATAGTCAATAAAGCAGAAATAGATGTTTTTCTGGAACTCTCTTGCTTTTTCCATGATCCAGTGGATGTTGGCAATTTGACCTCTGGTTCCTCTGCCTTTTCTAAAACCAGCTTGAACATCTGGAAGTTCATGGTTCACATATTGCTGAAGCCTGGCTTGGAGAATTTTGAGCATTACTTTACTAGCATGTGAGATGAGTGCAAATGGGCGGTAGTTTGAGCATTCTTTGGCATTGCCTTTCTTTGGGATTGGAATGAAAACGGACCTTTTCCAGTCCTGTGGCCACTGCTGAGTTTTCCAAATTTGCTGGCATATTGAGTGCAGCACTTTCACAGCATCATCTTTCAGGATTTGAAATAGCTCAACTGGAATTCCATCACCTCCACTAGCTTTGTTCGTAGTGATGCTTTCTAAGGCCCACTTGACTTCACATTCCAGGATGTCTGGCTCTAGATGAGTGATCACACCATCATGATTATCTGGGTTTTTCACAGCATCATCTTTCAGGATTTGAATTAGCTCAACGGGAATTCCATCACCTCCACTAGCTTTGTTCGTAATGATGCTTTCTAAGGCCCACTTGACTTCACATTCCAAGATGTCTGGCTCTAGATGAGTGATCACATCATCATGATTATCTTGGTCGTGAAGATCTTTTTTGTACAGTTCTTCCGTGTATTCTTGCCACCTCTTCTTAATATCTTCTACTTCTGTTAGGTCCAGACAATTTCTGTCCTTTATTGAGCCCATTTTTGCATGAAATGTTCCCTTGGTATCTCTAAGTTTTTTGAAGAGATCTCTAGCCTTTCCTATTCTGTTGTTTTCCTCTATTTCTTTGCAATGATCGCTGAAGAAGGCTT
Source organism: Aepyceros melampus (assembly GCA_006408695.1). Taxonomy (NCBI): domain Eukaryota; kingdom Metazoa; phylum Chordata; class Mammalia; order Artiodactyla; family Bovidae; genus Aepyceros; species Aepyceros melampus. Next base: position 286,987 of record SJXQ01000358.1, read on the forward strand.
TCTTATCTCTTCTTGCTATTCTTTGGAACTCTGCATTCAGATGCTTATATCTTTCCTTTTCTCCTTTGCTTTTTGCCTCTCTTCTTTTCACAGCTATTTGTAAGGCCTCCCAACTAGTACAAAAATCTCTTAAATCAAATCCTGGTGTTAATAAGGTCTAAAAGTGGTTTCTAAAGCTTTCATAAGGTACTTGAACATGGACCTAAATAAATTTTCAGCTGACAGATCATTAAAAACAATTTTTGATGACAGGGTTGCCATACTCTTTGGCATCTTGGCTCATGTGGAGTTCAGATTAAGAGCAATTACTATAATAAAACTCTTCCTGTTCCCATCGACTCAAGATGAAAGCAAGTCTTAGGGCTTCCCAGAAAGTAAAGGTGATAAGTAGAAATAAACTTGATGCTGAAATAGCAGGAGCTACATCCTTAGCAATATCCCAAAGACGGAGACGAAATAGCTGGAAGGAATTCTCTGGAGTTAGGAGGAAGTTCTGTTATGCAGAGAGAGACAGAGAGACAGAGACAAAGCAAAGAATATCCAGGCTTATGTGTAAACTCTCTTCTGAAATAATGACAACAGAGGGAAAGGATGTTTCAGTGGAGAAACCAGGCAGACACCTCCTTCCCAGAACCTGCCCGCAGCTGGCACCGTGAACACACAGCCTGCTGACATGTTCCTGCCGAAATGATAACCTTGAGAGAGCCATGAGGAAACGCCAGACAAAACCAAAACAGAAACATCCTACAAAATAACCCGTCCATACACTTCAAAGGGGCTTCCCTGGTAGGTCAGTTGGTAAAGAATCTGCCTGAGGTGCAGGAGACCCTGGTTCAATTTCTGGGTCGGGAAGATCCATTGGAAAAGGGATAGGTTACTCAATCCAGTATTCTTGGGCTTCCCTTGTGGCTCAGCTGTAAAAGAATCTGCTAGAAATACGGGAAACCTGAGTTTCACCTCTAGGTTAAGAAGATCACCTGGAGAAGGGAAAAGCCACCCACTCCAGTATTTCGGCTTGGAGAATTTCATGGACTGTATAGTTTACGGGGTTGCAAAAATTGGACATGACTAAGCAACTTTCACTTTCACTATACACTTCAAAATGCCTAGGACATAAAAGACAGAATAAGGAATGATTCTAGGCTGAATGCTAAAAAAAAAGTTAATCTTTCAGTTGTATCTGACTCTTTGTGATACCATGGACTGTAGGAGCCTGCCTGGCTCCTCTGTCATGGAATTCTCCAGGCAAGATAAGATGCTGGAGTAGGTGGCCATCTCTTTCTCCAGGGGATCTTCCCTAGCCAGGGCTCGAACCTGGGTCTCCTGCATTGCAAGTAGATTCTTTACCAACTGAGCCACTTGGGGAAGCCCCAAGGGAGGAGACTAAAGCAGTGTACAGACTTCACTAGGGTGGGCCCTAATCCAATGAGCTATGCCCTTATAAGAAGAGGTGATTGGAACACAGATGATCACAGAGAAAAGACCATGTGGAGACACATGAAGGCAGGAGGCCACAGGCCTTGAAGAAACCAAACTGCCAGCAGTCGGATCTTTAAATTCCAGCTGTCAGAACCACAGAAACATAATCTTCTGCTGCTTAAGTCACCCAGTCTGTGGTATTTGTCACAAACTGACTCCTTGGAAAAGACCCTGATGCTGGGAAAGATTGAAGGCGGGAGGAGAAGGGGACGGCAGATGATGAGATGGTTGGATGGCATCACCGACTCGATGGACATGAATTTGGGTAAACTCTGGGAGTTGGTGATGGACAGGGAGGCCTGGCATGCTGTTGGTCATGGGATTGCAAAGAATTGGACATGACTGAGTGACCAAACTGAACTGAACTGAATAGTGGGTACTCAGTTGCTCAGGCATGTCTGACTCTGCAATGCCATGGACTATAGCCCTCCCAGCTCCTCTGTCCATGAAATTTTTCAAGCAAGAATACTCGAGCAGGTTGCTACTTCCTACTCCAGAGGCTCTTCCCCACCCAGCAATCAAACCCTTGTCTCTTGCATTTCCTGCATGAGCAGGAGGGTTCTTTACTACTATGCTAACCTGGGAGGTCCATGACATAAATTACAGGTCAAAATTAATTTTTAACACTCCTTACACATGTTTGTCTTAGACTATTATAATTTTTAAAAAAATTTCTCATTCTATTTTTAAGTGGACTGTGCTAAGTTGCTTCAGCTGTGTACAACTCTTTGCAATCCCGTGAACTGTAGCCTCCCACGATCTTCTGTCCGTGGGATTCTCCAGGCAAGAATACTGGAGCGGGTTGCCATGCCCTCTTCCAGGGAAGTGGACTACTAATAGATGTCAAATCATTCTAATACCTAGATTCTATTGAATACATTTTAAAATTATAAAAGTCAATATTTAGCATATAGTGGAAATCATATTTCCTGCAACTTTTAAACTAAACAGATGCATTCTGTCAATCTTTTCACTGATGAGGAGATATGCTGGTATAAAAGATGTCTGACGTTAGAAGTGTTTGACAGCTGCCCCGGTCTGTCTCCGATGGGCCGGGTGACAGTACAGCCCCCGTGAGGCGGCATGCGGCTGCAGGAAGGACTATGTGCAATGCACACGGTCACTCCTCATCACCAGACTATTATTTTTTGCCATTTTGTTCCAAGTCTTCTCTGCTATTTTCATTACTCACGTGGTTGCTCTTATGATTTCCAAAAAGACAAATTTCTCTAAATTACTAAGGTGACAATTCCCACGCATGTGGATTTGGCTTTACAACAGGTTAATAAATTTCTCCAATTTCAGAATTCCAGTAATGTCACTGAAGGATTACTAGAGTTCATAGAATACTAAATGTTTGACTCATTTAAAATGTAAAACATGATACGTTCAGCTCTTTTAAAGCGAGACTTCATAAAATAAATGGAACCTGATCTTACTGTTCAGTACACAGAGCTGGGCTGTTGTGAAGACGAAATGAATACATCATCGGGTGGCTCATTGATAAAGAATCTGCCTGCCAGTGCAGGAGACACATGTTCGAATCCTGGGTGGAGAAGATCCCCTGGAGAAGGGCATGGCAAACCACTCCAGTATTCTTGCCTGGAAAAAGCCATGGACAAGGAGCCTGGCGGGCTGCAGTCCGTGGGGTCTCAAGGAGTCAGACAGACTGAGCAACTTAGCACGCCTGCGCACAGCACCCGACAAACATGCGGAGTGGCTGCCTCCCTTTTCCTCACAGAGGAAACTTTCCTGCTTGGTGTTAAGACTCGAGTCTCTTTTTTTTTTTTGCACAAGAGTCTCAAGCGCAGCAGGAATGACAGCCTCTAAGGGTTTGGATGAGCTCGTCTACATCGGTAGATTACATTCGAAACTACACTGGTAGTTATCAGGGAAGGGAAACTGTACGCATTCACCTCATTTTTCTTTTTATCAAATTCACACCTTGAAGTAAGTGAAAAAATCAGTTTTTTTTTTCTTTTTTTCCTTCCAGGGAATTTTAAGGTATTTCCTAAGATATGCATAACCAGGAATCACTCTTTTGGGTTTATAAAGGAAATAGGGGGGCAAAAAACCCACTTTCCAAGTTTATAAAATTTAATACCAAGTAGTAAAAACGTCATGACTTACATTGGCACAGTGTAAGGCTAAAGCACAGAAGACGGCAAACATCTTGAAGTTGTTCTCGTCCGTCTTGGAGAAGGCGCTGCCGCTGAGCTTGTTGACCATCTGCACCACGCCGATGACGCTGCCCCGGCTGACGATCGGCATGCACAGGATGTTTCGGGTCGTGTAGCCCGTGTACAAGTCCACCTCTCTGCGCCCGCGGCGGGGGCAGGACGGCAGCACAAGAGACAGCACAGGCAGGAGAGAGCAAACCACGCACCATCACACACACAGCCCAGTTCCGCCTCTCCCACAGTTAACTGCAATGGAACTGTTAGCTTCTCAACTCAAAGACGATGGGGACACACGCAAGCGGTTTTCAATAAAACCCTTTTGAAAATATCCTAACCCAGTTCTGCTTTCAAGAGTTTTTCAGAACCATCTCCAGGAGGTGTTCAGCTTCTCATTTGGTTTTAATGAGAAGCATCCCACGTCACAAAGTACATGCCAACTGTGGATTTAGAGGAAAAGTCTAATCATTCGGTAAAAATGACCTGTTTGCACTTGGCCAGGTTTATGAGCGCTGTAAACTTGCTGAACAAACTTAAATGGGACTTCTCACTGTAACAATTTAGAGCAGGGAACAGCCATCTACAGACTACAAACCGGCGCCCTCCAGTTTTGTAAGCGACACAAATGGGGCACAGCCACACCACTCCTTGACGGAGTCCCACTGCCCCACGACAGAGCCGTGACGCAGATGCTGTTTGGCTGACAAAGCCAAAACACCTATTGTCTGATTCTTCAAAGAAGAGATTTGCTGACTCCCGATTTAGGGGAAATAGTTATTGAAATTAGGAGTCATTCCACAGGAGCAATTTTACAACTACAGGCAGTGAGTCGGACGGTAGCCTTCTCTGATGGGCTTCTCTCACCTAGAGTGACGGTTTTGAGATTCGCCCGTGTTGCACTATCAGCAGCTCAGCCCTTTTGTTTGCCGAGTGTATTCTATGGTGTGGATATGTGTGTGTGTGTGTGAGCCTCTCAGTCATGTCCGACTCTTTGTGACCTCATGGATTATAACCCTCCAGGCTCCTCTGTCCGTGGGATTTCCCAGGCAAGAATACTGGAGTGGATACCCATTCACTTCTCCAGGGAATCTTTCCGACCCAAGGATCTAACCTGCGTCTCCTGCACTGAAAGGCAGATTCTTTACCCCTGAACTGCTGCAGAAGCTCATGGTATGGATACATCACATTTTCTATATCTCTCTTCACCAGTTAATGTACATTATTTGTTAATTGCCAGTTTGGGGAAATTATGAGTAATGCTGCCCTCAATATTTGTCTACAAATCTTTGTGTGGACAGGTGCCATTCTTCTTGGAGTGTTACCCAGAAGTGGAGCTGAACGAGGGCTTTAAGTGTGTGCCGAACTTTATAAGACACTGCAAATCTATTCTCCAAGGTGGTTGTGCAAACGCACACTCCCACTCACAAGGTATCGGCATCCACATTTCTCCATGTTCTTGCCAACGCTTGCTAGCATCACTTTTTAAAAATTTTAACCATTCAAGCTTGTATGTAACAGGATTTCATAGTCAACTAAATTTACATTTCCCTTAGCTCAAATATCTTTCATCTGTTTAATGGCCATTCGTCAATCTTATTTTGTGAAGCATCTGTTAAAATCTTGTGTCCTATTTATTAAATTGGATTATCTTGGAAGTTTTTTTTAATATATATGCTAGATACAAATATTTTGCCAGATATATATTTTGCAATCTGTTGGAAAATATCTCACAATCTGTTGCTTGCTTTTTTCATGTTATTTAAAAAGCTTTTTATATAAGGATATATAAGTATTTTCAATATTTAAGTACTAAAATGACAAGTTGGCTTTTTTAAGACAAAAATTGAGATTTTTCAGCACACTCAATTTATTGAAAAAATATGTCACCAGGATACAGCTCTGTTTATATAAAAGCTATGCAAATATGACATTAATCAAGCACCTGAAAAACTTCCCATTGCTTATGCTATTTAACTGTCCCCTAAGGAAACCCGATTGTGAAGGCACAGAACACTGCTGCCAAAACAGGTGACCCATTACCTTCAACTTTCAGGGCATCAGCCTTGAGACTTTCAATTTCGAAAGTTTTTTAAATCAAATTACATAAATTAGTTTCTAGTGCTCCAAAGTAACTCAAAACAAACAAAACTTATTAGCAATCCTAATATCCAATAAAGTCTGCAACTGACTTGGGTTCCTACTTTGTGTCATGTGAAGCTGTCAGGCCTTTTCTGGATATTTTCTCTAATTAAAAAAAAAAAAAAACCTGCAAAATAGGTATTACTGTGCCCATTTTAAAGATGAGAAAACAACTGAGGCTGTGACAGACTCAGTCATTCACTTCGGGACATTCTAAAGGTGACAGAGGACAGAGCCAGGGTTTAAAATAGGTGCGTTTATCACCATGTGTTACAGCCTTTGAAGACACGGTTTGCTGAAGGATATGCTTAGGACAATGATGACACTATAATGAAAAAAAACTTATAAATTTAAACTCTTGATTTTTAGTTTCCTTAAAACATTTTAAACTCCTATAGCTGGAGATAGGGGTTCCCAGGTGGCACTAGTGGTAAAGAACCCGCCTGCCAGTGCAGGAGACATAAGAGACGCAGGTTTAATCCCTGGGTTGGGAGGATCCCCTGGAGGAGGGCATGGCAGCCCACTTCAGCATTCTTGTCTGGAGAATCCCATGGACAGAGGAGCCTGGGGGGCTGCAGTCCATGGGGTCACAAAGTCGGACATGAGTGAAGCGACTTTGCACACAGGTACGCACAGCTGGAGACAACCAATGGTTTAGATTCCATCATTTTTTATAAAGATCTGAAAACCCTGACTACTGATAATAAGTTGGTTCAAAGAAAGTATAACAGCATCAAAGAGGAAAAAGTGACTAAGCTGGGACATGGAGAGCTGGGGCCCTACCGTAGAGGCTTCAGCTGAGCTGGACGAGAGAGGAGGAGTGCCGCAGCACAGGAGGCCGCCTCACCTGTTGAAGCGCGGGTCTGCATAGGCATCTGGGATGTTCAGAACTTCCCCAGTCCTTGCTACTTGGCCAGCGATCCCCTTCTCGATTGAAAACCTGCACACACAGAAGAGAGAAGCACACAGATGTTGCAGAAGAACTTGAGACATGTCACTGCCAGCAAACACTGAATAAAAAAGGCTTCTATTTTAAATGCTTGTTTTACTATAAAATGTATAAAGGTGAAGCAGAAAAACACTGCATGGTAATCGCTTGAAGACCTTACAAGACATAATTCATAATGTATTAAATTATGCTGAATCACAAACTAAAATTGAAAAATTAACTAGCTTTCTCCTGCACTGACCAATAATAATCTTTAGATTTGCAAAATATCTTATAATTTATAATATTAAATTATGCTGAATCACAAACTGAAATTGAAAAATTAACTAGCCTTCTCCTGCACTGACCAATAATAATCTTTAGATTTGCAAAATACCTTATAATTTGTAACATGTTTCAACATGAGTTTTTTAAAATAATTCTTCCTGTGAGCTGAGACCCATAGGGTTCAGTAACTTGCCCAGATACTTAAAATATGAGTGGTACAGCAAAAACAAGAATGCAGGTCAACACCAGTACACTTTCCACCACACATATAACCAAACCCACAGGTTATATGATCGTGAGGTAGAGGATCTCAATTTTAAGGCCACTGCAGTGTAACTACCATACCAAAATAACACACTTTACCACTTGTAGATATTTTTATTTCTCTAATTCGTTATATTTAAAACAGCCAAAATACAGGCATTATCTGATTATACTTGGATATATTTTGATATCTAATAACAGTATTTTCTTTTATACACAAATATATTCTCATATTTATAAATAGTTTTCTTATTACAATATTATAATAATATACGCTCTCATTCAAAACATAGTTAAGATATCTATAATCACAATAGTTGCATATTTCAGTAGCTGAAAAATAGCTTTCACAATATTACATTTTCAACATTATAGAAAATTATCATTCTTGAAATAAAGCTCCACCCCATGGATTTCCCTAAGGAAAATTCAAAAGAGAACTGACACCAAAGAGGAATTAACTTTTCTTAAAACACCAACAAGTGAACCCAGCATTGTACTACGTAAAATGCAAGGTTGTCTTTGCCCCCGTTTTCTTGTGCTTTGAGCAACATGAACACAACAAATCAGACGGCCTTGAGCAGAGTACCAGAGCCCATTTCACAGTTTATTCTTGATTTTCTTGATCTGAGAATAGCTCCGTGTGGTCTCTATCTCTGATCAGTGGAAACATAACTGAGAGGCATGCCCTTAGGTAAATGGCTGGCATTGACTGGTCAGCCCAGAGAGTTACAGCCAACCACACCCCGCTCCCTGTCCAGTCTGCGCTTGTAAGTGCAGGCTCCAAGTTAATGTCTTCAAAGGGAGACCAATGCCGGCCCTGCTGAGGAGCTCTCAAACCTTCAGCAGGAGAAGTGACTTTACCTAAATGACTATATCCAGACGAATCTACTGAGGTCTAAACAAACAAATTTTTTTTTACAGAAACCTAAATGTGCCTGCAGTCAGAGTTCTGTGAGTGTGGAACCCTCGCGTCCCGGGAGCACAGAAGGGGAAGCACCCCGTGGCGGGCGTCAGTGTGCGCACATTCCAGGCTTCCTGTGTGCAGACAGACGGCCCAGATGAAGAGCCAGTCCTATTGATAAGGGACAGCACCTCACTCGGAATGTTGCAACCAGCACGGTACGTTAGAGTATCTCGTGGAAAAGTAAACATCATATATATGACTAAAACAGAAGAAATACGAATGTCTAGAACAGCTTCTGAGTGCTCAGCGTGACGCTGCTAGCTCTCTGACAGTGCTCCTTGTGGGTGCCCCGGTGGTGGCAGGACTCAGCCGCCAGCCAGAGGCCGTCCTGCTCCCGTAAGTGACACCAGCAGCCACTGACAGAGCCAAGAGCTCCTTAGCTTCAAGATGCAGCACAAGAGTGCTCTGCAATCGGCTAAACTGGCTGTTGGACTGCAGGGTAATGTGCTGAAGTTAGGAAATACACCGGGTCAGTTTTCACTGCAGTCTGGACTTGCAGACAGCTCTCTGGGCTGCGAGGGGGAGGGGACAAAATTGCCTAAGTGCACCTGCTCCTAGACACAGGAGGCCCTGCAGACCCCAGGCGGGGCGCACCTTTACCTACCTGGGAGCACTAGTAAGTTTTTCCAACATGATTTCCAAAAGGACCGCCTCCGGAAGACGGCATTTCCAGGAGTGACGCTAAAGCTTCCTAGGCGCGGTTTCGCTGGCACTGCAATGTCATGCCCAGAAGCACTATCTTCAGGAGGCGGGTCCTGGTGGGAATGATATCACAGTATGACAAGTGCTGTCAGCACGCCTGCGAAGAGGCACAGACACGTGGGGGACAGAGCACCTGCCCGGCTGCCGCCACGGCAACCACACGCTCTGCGCGCTGTACCTGATCTCCTTGGTCTTCTTGAAGACGGGCTTTCCTTCCTTTTCCTCTCCAATATCAAAAAGGTCTGAATATAACTCCTGGTTCTTATGGTCTACCTGGAAAAGGGCACACGGTCGGCATTCACCAGGTTTTTTGCATATATCTATAGACAAACAAGAAAACGAGAGTCAGCCAGTGAGAGGTGCAAAGAGGTTGCAGGTAAACATTATCAGAAATAAATATGAATTGCGGCTGTTTTAGACTGGAACAGGGTGGGAGATGAGCATTATGGCTAGATAAATACAGGCACATAAGGACGAGACTAATTCTATGTCACTGGCCATGAGGCAGACACCAGCAGCGACTCTGTATCCTGGCTGTGCTGCCACGGGCGGGAGCAGTACGGCACCCCCAGGGGCTGAGGGCAGGAACTGGCCGCACTCCTCGAGAGCCTGCCACCCCCAGAACCTCTCAGGCCTCCCTGGTGCCCTCGTCCGAGTCTCAGTCAGCTCAAAGGCCAGCATCTATTCCGATGGTGGGTGTTTATGAAACACCAGTTGTTAAAAAATATGAAATACAACCTCTAATGAGAATCCAAGTGCTCATATTTACATTAGCTGCAGAATCCCAGGGACGGGGGAGAATCCTAGGGACGGGGGAGCCTGGTGGGCTGCTATCTGTGGAGTCACACAGAGTTGGACACGACTGAAGCGACTTAGCAGCAACACTTTATTTATTACATTAGCAATAATGTGCAACAAGTAGTGTTTACTCCATGCCAGTTTTTCAGTACTTATGTGCACTAGTTCACTTAACCCTCACAATAACATTTTGCAAGCCAGAAGACCCGAGGCACAGAGAGGCGACTTGTCTACTACCACACGGCTCGTAGAGGGTGGATCTGGCATGTGAACTCACACGAGCTGCTTCCATGGCCTAAGCTCTTGAAACAAGTATGCTTTACTCTTTCTGAATGGAAAACCGTGTATTAATATAGCCATTCATTTGTCCATCAATTCCCTTCAACAAGTATTTCTCTAATGCCTAACACTTCTCACTGTCCCCAGTGGGCTGGGATTACAGCGATGTCACAAAAGTTGTATTTACATATATTCAGAATTCTGGCAACTTCAACCCTTTAGATGACAGACATAAATGACTGCTCAGAGAAGAACCATTACAAAGTCTATGCAAAAGGTTTCTAGGCCACCTTGTGGCCAGAGGAAAAATACATGATGTCACATAAAAATAAATGCCTTAGAGATTTCACAGAAAGAAATCAGAGTGGTTTAGGGACCTGTTCTTCCTCATCTTTCGTCTTTGTCTTCCCTGCTGTTAGCAGCTGTACTCACTCACCCAACAAACACTGGATGTGCCTTATGCACCGTGAACCAAGTACCCTGGGCATCGTGAGTGTTAACTCCCAGGGGACTTCTCTCCTCCACTAGCTGACTCATGAGTTCCAGGGCAGCAGAAGCTGCTTCCTTTTCTCCACAATATCCCAAATGTCCAGAACCAGGCTTAGAGAAAGGTCAGCTAATGTCCACAGGCCATGTAAACCCACCCCGCTTGCAAACAAAGGTTCACTGGAACAGAACCACGCTTTATGAGTGGTTCACAGCTGCTATATCAGAAGCCTTGAATAGCTGTAGGAGACTATGCCCCAAGAAGCATAAAGCTTTACTACTGGCCCTTCATAGTAAGTTTGCCAGCCCTCAGGTTAGAACATACCAGATATCTCTATAACCTAACAACTCTCAATAAACACTTGAGGAGAGGGAACAACATATAGGAAGGAAGGACGTGGTGGGAATGCACTGTCAGCAAGCTCAGGAGATCTTGAACTATTAAATGATAATAATGCCCCTGAACCGTTAAATCATACACGGTGAAAGCTGTACCCTTAGTGGTCCTGTCAGTTGCCTAATACTCTGGCACATATTTATGTCAATAGTTGTAAACATCTGATGAAATGGACAACTTTCTAGAAAAAGAAAACGAATTTGGGAGAGAAATATCTGAATGAAATCAGAATAAACAGACAACTGAAATACTGTAAAAAAAAAAAAATCCTCATAAAAGGCATCAGGCCCAAATAATTTCAAACACAAATCATTTAAGAATTTTCAAAAATAAAGTCTCATCTAATTTAAACTAGTGTTAAGTTCAGACAGAGCCTAGGTCAGGAAGATCCCCTGGAGAAGGAAATGGCAACCCATTCCAGTACTCTTGTCTGGGAAACCCATGGACTGAGGAGCCTGGTGGGCTATAGTCCATGGGGTTGCAAAGAGTCAGACACAACTAAGCAACCAACACACACATCCAAGTTCAGACAAAACAAAACTTCTCCAGTTACTTTTACAACCCTTGCTATGTCACTGATACTGAAAACTGACAAAGATACTATAAAAAAGAAAATCACAGACCAATTTACATTGGAAAAAGAAGAAAAATTATAATAAAAATATCAGCAAGTCAAACGAGGATAATATTTTAAAATTTTCAATAATTTAAAATTACACTTTACTTACAACTTCCAGTATTGGAAAGTCTATTATTATAGCTCAAAAGCAATAAAAATAGGAGAAAAAGTACATGACTATTACCATGGCTATCAAAAAAATATATGTAACAAAATTCAGTATTTATGATAAATTTTTTTAAAATAGAAATTTTGTAGAAGAAAAAAATATATGTATGCATACATATATCAGTATACACAGACACCCTAATAATATGTGAAAATTACAGTCTACATCACAGAAAATGGTAAAATATCAGAATCATCCTATTAAAGTTAAGACATTAAAGTTATGCACAAGACAAAGATAAGTTATCGTAATTATCAATACGCAATTAGGTAAAAGACTGAAAAAGGAAATGGCAACCCACTCCAGTATTCTTGCCTGAAAATCCCATGGACAGAAGAGCCTGGCAGACTACAGTCCATGGGGTCTCAGGAGTCGGACACAACTTAGCAACTAAACCACTAGCAGGTAAAAGACAATAGTTCTAATGTTATTACAAGTAGAAGGAAAAACTTCTGCTTTAAGATAAGTCACTCTAAATATACATTTATTTTTAAAATTCTCCCTGAATATTAAGCTTTCAGTTTGAAATGATACTCAGAATCTGGAAAAGAATTAATAAAGAAATCCTAGGCATATTTTGGTAACAGTTATGAACTCCAAGCCTCAAAAGTGAAAAGTGACAGTCGCTCAGTTGTGTCCAACTCTTTGAGACACCAGGGACTGTGCAATCCATGGACTTCTCCAGGCCAGAATACTGGAGTGGGCAGCCTTTCCCTTCTCCAGGGGATCTTCCCAACCCAGGGATTGAACCCAGGTCTCCCGCATTGTGGGCAGATTCTTTACCAGCTAAGCCACAGGGAGACCGAAGAATACCGGAATGGGCAGCTATCCCCTCTGCAGCGGATCTTCTCAACCCAGGAATCAAACCAGGGTCTCCTGCATTGCAGGCGGATGCTTTACCAGCTGAGCCACAAGGTCATTATAAAAGCCAACCTGTCTCCTACACACCTCTCCTCTCTCTCTCCTACACATAAACACAGGTTTACTTATAAGTGGAAATAATTCTTGACAGCAATAGAGGATTTCAAATTCAGTGGAAATAAATCTTCAAATTTCTGAGGAAAACATTTTAAACTTAAAATTCTTTACCAGATCAAGCTAACATTCAGACATGAGGCAAAATAAAGATATTTCAGAAGTACAAAGTACTTAGAAAATTACTAATTTTGAACTATTTTGGAAAAGGAGATGAGCTCAAGAAAAAATTGATAAATTCAAGAAAGCATAGGACGACCTGGAGTGTAAGCAAAATTGATGAGCAAAGAAACTATTAACGCTATAATTAAACTGTACATTTCATTAGTTGCCAGGGTCCAGCCCTGGTGGATCTAGGGTAATTTGAAGTGAGGACGGCGTGGCGAGAGATATATAGATTTAGAGAGAGATAAGGAAAGAGTTTGTAGTTAAGAGAATAGAGGAGAGAAAGAGGCTGTATTTCTTGGTTTACATAGAAAGCCAATAAAGCCTCAGACAAGAGACTTACACCGCCTTCGTACGGCCACAGGCGCCCGCTTGAATAGCAGAGGGTGCCCCTCCTTGGGCTCCCTCTCGTGTGGGTTTTAGAAGCCCCAGGCAAATAAGTAGACACAATGAGCCTCTATGCTCCAGACAGGAATCAGCCAGAAAATGAGTAAGAAAGAAAAGAAGACATGGGGGAAGCCAGATTTTCGAGAAACTGGTTAGTCCTTTATTTTCCAGGAAAGCTTTTATACTTTTTTTGTACATAGGGATCAGTGGATAATACAAAGCCAGCCAGGGTCAGCAGCCCTGACTCTTATCGAGACCAGGCTTTCTCTCTGCATACCTAGCTGTATACACAGGTCTTAGGTGATTTACATCATCTTCTGGCCAGGAGGCCTATTAGCATTTTATGGCCCTTTTCTGATAAGGGTCCGTCAACCAGAAAACTTATTTGCCCTAAAAGTGTTGTTTTACTAAAGTCTGGTGCCACTCTCAGAAAGCACTAACTAAGGTTACATTCTTACACAGCAAGGACACAACAATTTATAACAAGCAAAGAGGAGCACAGTGATTTATAACAAAGAGAAAATTCATTAACTCAAAAGTCTAGTATTGCTAACATCAAAACTACTATATTCTTTTTCTACATCCCAATTACATTGACTAATATCCTCCAGGTGCCTAAAAGATAAAGGATATGGAGGCCTGGCGGCAGTCATTAACTCAACAATGAAAACCCTCCACCAATATAATTCTTAGCTCTTTAGAAAAAGCTCTGTATCTTTAGGATGTTTTAAGCTTCCCTGGTGGCTCAGAGGTTAAAGCATCTGCATTGGGTTCGATCCCTGGGTTGGGAAGATCCCCTGGAGAAGGCAATGGCATCCCACTCCAGTATTCTTGCTTGGAGAATCCCATGGATGGAGGAGCCTGGTGGGCTACAGTCCATGGTATCACAAAGAGTCAGACACGACTGAGCGACTTCACTTGCAAGCTTCATGCCTCTCGCGGTTGGGCAGCTGTAAACAATCACATGCGTAGTTAAACCTGTCAGGCAAGTTAGAGAGCCATCAAAGGGGTTTGAGCTGAAACACTCCTTTTATATGCAGGAGACTGTCAACTGGAGGTCTAAGTTAACTTTTTCCAGAGAAAGGTGGTTGGGGATAGCCCCTGTTAATGTCAGAAACGTTGGGAAAGTCATAAAATAATAAAACAGGCAGATTCTGGTTTGGGGGCAGATGCTCCAGAAGGCCCGGGCGGGGGGCCGGGTTTCCTCGAGGCCTGATCTTGCCTTTGCCTATCAGGCCTCTTCCTCATGACCTTTGCCACGGGTGGGATTCCCCATGCTGGCTCCTGGCAATTAGTAAATGATATCTATGAAATACAGCTGTCATATAAAAAAGTTAACGAAAAAGACTGAAAATATCTGGTTGTTTCAAAAAAATATATAAGATTAGAAGGCCAAAAGGAGGGAGTAGGAGTTTGCTGTTCTTATGGTTAGTGAAGTCTCCAGAGGACAAGGCTTATACAGAGGTGAGCTGCACAGACCCGGAACAACGCATTCCTGAAGATGTCATTTGAGCCCCCAGGCCCAGCAATCACACGATTTTGAACCTTCAGGTCTCTCCAGTGTGATACAAGATAAGAAACTTCCCCTTGATAGTGACATCTTTTGCCTTACACCAGAGAGTCCAGACTGCCAAAAAAGCTCAAGGCAAGTCTGATATGAGAGAAGGGGGAGAGGGAGAAAATATCCATTAATTGAATTACAGATGAGGAAGAGAGTTTAAGTACAGGCAAAAAAGACAGCCATTAAGCAATCTTACTTATGTATGTAGATGAAAAAGTCAAAAATAATAGCAACCAATTCAGGAATAAAGACTACAACTACATGAAAAGTGAAAATGAAGTTGTTCAGTCATGTCTGACTCTTTGCGACCCCATGGATGGTAGCCTACCAGGCTCCTCTGTCCATGGGATTTCCCAGGCAAGAGTACTGGAGTGGGTTGCCATTGCCTTCTCCAAGGGATCTTCCCAACCCAGGGATCGAACCCAAGTCTGCCACATTGCAGGCAGACGCTTTATCGTCTGAGCCACCAGGGAAACACCAACTATATAGGGACTGATAATTCCAGGAATGCAAGAGTCATTTAACATTAAGTGAGAAATTAATATAGTTCCCTATTCTAATTGATTAAAGGAAGAAAAATTACAAATTTTAATAATCACTTACAAAATTTGATAATGTTTGACACCCAATCTGGTATAAACTCAAAGAAAGGAACAGAAGGAAACATTTTTAAGATAATAAACAGTATCTACTGGGGGACCTTCAACAATTATACACAGCAAGGAAACATGAGAAACGTCCACATTAAAGAAACTATCATATATTCACTCTCATTGGAACACTCCACAGTGCTCTTAGGTCCTAGCAAACCCAGTAAAGAAAAAAGACATAGTGTAAACACTGGGAAAGGAGAACCACTGCCCTCACTTATCACTATAAATGATCTTTCTTGAAAATCCAAGATTGTAAACTGAAAAAACAACATACCAAATATGGGAGATCAAAGTCAGTACATTCAATCAAGATTTTTTTTTAATTGAAAATAAGACAATGCTGTTGCACAAGAAGACTCCATACACTAAACGTATCAATTCCACTTAAGATTCTATGAAATTCAAGGCAATTCTGATGTAAATCACACTCCGTGGTGACGAGGGACATATCATAGGGATGCTGGGCTCACAGAACATCCAAAACTCACTCTGGACAACACACTAGATCAATGAGACAAAAGTCTGAATAAACACATGGTCCTCTTGATAAATGCAGAGGAAATAAATGAGGACAATACCCAACATCCAATCATGTTTAAAACATTAAAAGAACTAGGACTCGGAGGGGTGTCCTCACCCTGCTAAAGGCTACCTATGAAACTCAGAGGTTAAAGCGTCTGCCTCCAATGCAGGAGACCCGGGTTCGATCCCTGGGTCGGGAAGATCCTCTGGAGAAGGAAATGGCAATCCACTCCAGTATTCTTGCCTGGAGAATCCCATGGACAGAGAAGCCTAGTACATTACAGTCCACAGGGTCGCAAAGAGTCGGACACGACTAAGCGACTTCACCTTCACCTTCAATCTGTATACTTAACTCTGAAAGACTGCAGAATGGATGCAGGATACCCACATGCACCATCCCCTAATTCAGCATTGCCCTGAGGGACCTAGCCGGACAATTGTGCAACGGAGAGGAAAAAAGGTATACAAATGAGGACGGAGGGACTAAAACTATCACTGATTGTGGATGACATATAAAAGACACTAAAGAATCCACCAGGAAACTACCAGAAATAATGAGTTCATCAAGACTGTAGGGTCGGGGATCAAGATAGAAAAAGCAGGTTTACTTCTATAAATTTTCAATGAAACATCTGAAAATAAAATTAGGAACACATTAATAATAGCATTAAACAGCAGTAAAAGATAAAACATCTAGGAGTAACTTTATGTGAAAGTATTAGCTACTCAGTCATGTCTGATTTTTTGTGACTCCATGGACTGTAGCCCGCCAGGCTCCTCTGTCCATGGGATTCTCCAGGTGAGCATACTGGAGTGGGTAGCCATTCCCTTCTCCAGGGGTCCTGAGGGACCTAGCCAGGACAATTGTGCAACGGAGAGGAAAAAAGGTATACAAATGAGGACGGAGGGACTAAAACTATCACTGATTGTGGATGACATATAAAAGACACTAAAGAATCCACCAGGAAACTACCAGAAATAATGAGTTCATCAAGACTGTAGGGTCGGGGATCAAGATAGAAAAAGCAGGTTTACTTCTATAAATTTTCAATGAAACATCTGAAAATAAAATTAGGAACACATTAATAATAGCATTAAACAGCAGTAAAAGATAAAACATCTAGGAGTAACTTTATGTGAAAGTATTAGCTACTCAGTCATGTCTGATTTTTTGTGACTCCATGGACTGTAGCCCGCCAGGCTCCTCTGTCCATGGGATTCTCCAGGTGAGCATACTGGAGTGGGTAGCCATTCCCTTCTCCAGGGGATCTTTCCGACCCAGGGATTGAATCCAGGTCTCCTGTGTAACAGCATTAAAAGATAAAACATCTAAAAATAACTTTACCAAAATAAGGGCAATGCTTGTACTTTGAAAATTACAGAAGAGTGTTGAAAAAATTAAGAAAATTTAAATAAATGGAAAACGCCCATGTTGCTGTACTGGAAGACTTCATATTATTAAGAAGGCAATATTCCCCAAATTAATGAGCAGTCAACAAAATCCCTATCAGAAACCCATATGAACAATTTGTAGAAATTGACAAGCTGGTTTCTAAAACTTATATGGAATTGCAAGGGACTCAAATGGCTCAGACAGTAAAGCGTCTGCCTACACTGCGGGAGACCCAGGTTCAATCCCTGGGTTGGGAAGATCCTCTGGAGAAAGAAATGACAACTCACTCCAGTACTTTTGCCTGGAAAATCTCAAGGACGGAGAAGCTTGGTAGGCTACTGTCCATGGGGTCACAAAGAGTCGGACATGACTGAGCGACTTCACTTTCACTTAAAAATAGCCAAAAGAGAAATGAATATGAAGAACACATTTGGAGAATTCACACTTGCTGACTTCAAAACTTGCTATAAAGCAACAGTAATCAAGACAAGATGGTACTATCATTAAGCTGGACACACAGGCCAACTGAATAGAACAGAGACCCTAAGGAGAAAACAGTGTGTGCATGCTCAACTGATTCCGGGGAAGCCACATGTAAAGGAGAAATAAGTCTTTTCAACAAATGCTGCTGGCAAAATTGGATAGCTACCTGCAAAAGAAGGAAACTGGAGATGTTCTTACACCATAAACAAAAATGAACTAACATAAGTGAATACCCTAACTAAATGTAAAAGCTAACGCTACAAAATTCTTAGAAGAAAATATTGGAGTAAGTTTTCATGGTATCTGATTTGGCAGTGGATTCTTAGATATGACACAAGTTATGAGCAACCAAAGTAAAAAGATAAATTAGACTCCACGAAAATTAAAAATGTTAGTACTTCACGCTATCAAGAAAGTGAAAAGATATTAATAATACACAGATGGGAAAAATATTTTCCAACTATACATCAAATAAGGGAGTGGCATCTAAAAACACAAGAAGTCTTAGAATCCAACACTGAAAACTAAAGTAAAAAGCAGTCCATGGATCTGAATCTTTCATCACCTGGCTAGATAGTCAATATCATTAGTCACCAGGGAGATGCTAATCAGAGTCTGAGATAGTACTTCACATCTACTACAATGGCAATAATCAAAAATTAAGATAATGACCAATGTTGGTGAGAGTGTGGGGAAATTGGAAGCCATGTGCACTGCTGGCAGGAAGGTAAAATTGTGTTAAGTGCCATGGAAACAGTTTGACTGCTCCTCAAAAATTTAAGCACAGAGTAATCATAGCACTTAGCAGTTCCACTCTTACCTAAAACAACTGAAAACAGGGGTTAAAACAACAACAAAAAATGTACCCAAATGTTCAAAACAGTAGCATTTGCATTAGCCAAAATGTGGAAACAAATTCAAATGTCTACCGCTGATGAATGGATTAAAAAAGGTGGTATGCATATTCACACAATAGAATATTAGTTGCCTACAAAAAGGAATGAAGTAATCACACATAGTACAACAGGCATGAACTTTGAAAACATTATGTTAAGTGAAAGAAGCCAGGCAGGAAAGGCCACATAGTACAGGATTACTGTACTTTTATATGGGATTTAGGTGAAATCCACAGAAGAGAAAGTAAATCAGTACTTGCAGCGGGCTGAGGGGTTCAAGGGATAGGGAACAGACAGGCGACAGCTAAAATGCTCGGAAGTTTCTTTCTGAAGTGGCGAAATGCTCTAAAATTCACTGGCGATGGTTGCAGCTATCTGAGAATATGCTAAAGACCACTGAATTAAGCACTTTAAATGGATTAACTGTATTGCACATGAATTATATCTCAATAAAACTGTTTTCTAACATAACATTAAGAATACAAAAACTGGTCAATGGAATTTCTTGTACTCCTGGTACAAGCTATATGTCAGTTCAATGTTATATATTTTTATGTCTTCTTAAATACTTTTCATTGCTTTATAAATTCCTTAAATTTTGTCATAACCAAAGAGGCTATTTTTCCTCTTACTGTGCAATCAGTTACTTTCTTTTTCTGTCCAAACAAAGCTGACCCTTGAACACTGCCCACACAATAAAAAATCCACATTTAACCTCTATCGCCCTCCACATATGTGGTTCCTCCATATTCACAGTTCCACATCTACAGACTCCACAACTCCGGATGGTGTCTCACTGCAGTATTTACTACTGAAAAAAGTCCACGTATAATGGGCCTGTTCAGACTCATGCAGCTCAAGGGCCAACTGTAAAATCATCACTTATAGGGAGAATGTGCTGAAAGCAGTGACCCCTACATCACCCTCAGGAAACGCTCTGACGCTGCGTATGGCACACTCATACCTGACCTGCCATGACATCAGCAAAACAGATCACTGCACACCATGAAACCTGGGGCTGAAAGGAAGCCTTGTTGCACAGGATCACTATGTCTTAGAAAGACCAGGAAAACGGGAAGGAGAAAGAACACTTATCAAAATACACAACAAGGCATGATGGTCCCAAGCAAGCCTGCCTGGCACGCTCGGGTCCACAGGCACACGACCGCCAGCACCCTGAGCCTGCCCTCAGTGGACCCTCTCCTGAGCACTAAAGTAGCAACGCTTCATGTGGGGAAACCAAACTCTACTTCCTGGAGCCTTCAGTTCTAGCCTGTGAGTCTTCTGGAAGAGAGAAATAACTTAGACCAAAACTAAGTAGAATGAAACTCAGAGTTAGAAAGAATCATTGGAAATTCCTAATAAAACCTACAAGCAAAAAGTATTCTGAACAAAGAAAAAGAGATTAAACGCTTTTTCAAATTAGCTCTCCATTAAATAATGGAAAACTCTGTGATATTTTTCAAAACATTATTCATAACCCCTCCAAAATTAACGGAAGTGACAGATCAATCAAGGTGATGCCTCCAGATCACTTTCATCATATTTAAAACAGCATGTATGTCTTATATATTAAAACGCTCCATCATATATGAAGACACCTAGGAGTAGTGTCAGTCACTCAGTCGTGTCCGACTCTTTGCAACGCTATGGACTGTATCCCTCCAGGCTCCTCTATCTACAGGATTCTCCAGGCAAGATACTGGAGTGGGTAGCCATTTCTTTCTCCAGAGGATCTTCCCAACCTAGGTATAGAACCTGGGTCTTCTACATTTCAGGCAGATTCCTTACCATCTGAGCACAAGGGAAGCCCATACTAGGACATGACTAAAGGTTAAACAAAATAATTTACAACAGAAGGCAACCTACCATTATGTGTTCAAGTAGAGAATCTATTGCAACTATGTTATCAAAATACGTTCTGAAAAAAAAGAAAGGTAAAATCTTTAAGTAATGTTATTAGAACACAGAACATATTAAACTTCGAATACATTTCCCAATTTTGTCTACATTTAAATAAAAAAAACAGAAATGTATATGTTGTTTAACTCTTGTCCTTTTGGGGAAACAAGCAATAAATTATTTTAAAGAGGTAAATGAAAGTTTATCATTGACTTTAGTATAAGGGCTCTAATTCCAGAGATCACCTTCAGTAATTATTTTATCAGCAAGTATTCAAGGTAGAGAAAAAGTTTGTAGCATTTAACTAAAACGATGAAGAAATAAAATTGGTACATCAAATTTAACATCTCATTAATAAATTTGATTTAAATTTGCTAAATACCATTAATAAGATAAAAATATAAATAATCACTGAAAACCCCAAAAGGTAGAATGTAGTTTAACTGTATTTTTTAAAAAAAGCAGGGAAATTCATTTGAGAAGAAATATCAGAATACAAGTAATGATAGGACCTGACAACTCTGCACAAGTAAATACATATTCATCATTATGGACTGCAAGTAAGTGTGGGGCATATGGCACATATGTTAAAACACAGATTGGAGAAACAGATAAATCAGCAGGTATGTGTTACAGGGAATATGTAGCAAATACTCTTAACACAGACTATTGGCAAGGTACCGCTCTCAGTTTAGGTCTGTGAGAATTTAGCCATGTATTCAGGCTTAAGATAACTTATAGCAATTAACAATGCTCTTTTCAAGAAGAGAAATCATCTGACTTGAAGCTGTTAATATGCTTAGTTACAACATCCACTGATGAATATCCTGCAAGGAACAGGTTGAAGAAAATGAGTTTCCCACTGGGGAAGAGATTTAAGGTGTCACATGAGGGTTTTAACTGGGCTTTAGGAGGCTTGCAAAGTGTTCAAATAGGCTAGCAAGAGGCCGAACACGGCTTCCCTTCCCAGGTGTCTCTGAAGCAGTCACATCTGGTGTCCAGACATACTGTTTCATTCTGTCTCAGAGAAGATATTGATAGTTGGTTGAGGGAATCAAAAGAGCACACCCTCCAACCCAAACTTCCCTAATTTAATATTTCAAAACACGAAGATGCAATTTCAGAATCACAAGTGAGGGGATTACGGGACTTGGTGATGAGCAAGCCAGGGACACGTCAGCGGGAACAGCGTCAGAGCGCTGCGGAGTGCTCCTTGAATTAGTAACCTGTCGTGGGGTGGGGCCCTGAAGCCAGCACATCCTGGGGCATTTTCAGATCTCCGCCACTGAGCAGACGGTCAGAGAGATATTAATACACGACCTTCCCTATAGCGAGCAGACCTGGTGTGGATCTGCCATTTAATAAACATCTGCACTTGCTTCCACTGCCAGCCTGAGAGAGTTCCTAGGGTAAACTCCAGGGAAGTGCAGCCTCTTTCTGAGAAGGGCACCTGAGCTACTACACGTGGGAAAACTGAAACAATAATCCTAATAGTACGTTTTAATTTACTGAAGTTCACAGCAAAGGCCAGAGAGGACTTCGGGAAAATGAGAAACTATAACATTTCCCCTCCTCGTACTGCTGTCAATTCTTTCCTACGAAAACAGAAACACCTAGGGCATCTCTCTGTATAGTTTCTGACACCTTCTAGTGAGTCATTTATAAATATGCCGAACTGCAAATTAAGATGATCACATATACATCTTTGATCCTTTCCTTGTGAAGTGAATGTGGATGAGAAGGAATCCCAAACATGATGGATCACAATTACCGGATTACGTGCCTGATAAAGACTGAAATTCTGCTATTGACTGCAGTGGACAGCAGTCTGCCACGGTCAGGGCCGGCGCCTGATCTAAACTGTTGACCAGTTAGAGCTTACCACATCCCTAGAAATGAACACTTACTTGGATACATCGAGTAGAAAGTCATTCAGTTCAGTCTGTTTGGCAAGACCTCTGCATACCTGCCATACAAAACAGTAGCTATTAATTTTGAGGGATTTTTGTTCATTTTAGAAATGAAAATTCCAGAATATTATTTACCTTATTTATTTAAAAAGGCATAACACAATCACTACTTCAAGGATTTTTAAAAATTGTTCAGTTCAGTTCCGTTCATTCGCTCAGTCGTGTCTGACTCTTTGCGACCCCATGAATCACAGCACGCCAGGCCTCCCTGTCCATCACCAACTCCCGCAGTTCATTCAGACTCGCATCCATCGGGTCAGTGATGCCATCCAGCCATCTCATCCTCTGTCGTCCCCTTCTCCTCCTGCCCCCAATCCCTCCCAGCATCAGAGTCTTTTCCAATGAGTCAACTCTTCGCATGAGGTGGCCAAAGGACTGCAGTTTCAGCTTTAGCATCATTCCCTCCCAAGAAACCCTAAGGCTGATCTCCTTCAGAATGGACTGGTTGGATCTCCTGCAGTCCTCTCAAGAGTCTTCTCCAACACCACAGTTCAAAAGCATCAATTCTTTGACTCTCAGCCTTCTTCACAGTCCAACTCTCACATCCATACATGACCACAGGAAAAACCATAGCCTTGACTAGACGGACCTTTGTTGGCAAAGTAATGTCTCTGCTTTTCAATATGCTATCTAGGTTGATCTTAACTTTTCTTCCAAGGAGTAAGCGTCTTTTAATTTCATGGCTGCAGTCACCATCTGCAGTGATTTGGGAGCCCAAAAAAATAAAGTCTGACACTGTTTCTACTGTTTTCCCATCTATTTCCCATGAAATGATGGGACCAGATGCCATGATCTTCATTTTCTGAATGTTGAGCTTTAAGCCAACTTTTTCACTCTCCTCTTTCATTTTCATCAAGAGGCTTTTTAGTTCCTCTTCACTTTCTGCCATAAGGGTGGTGTCATCTGCATATCTGAGGTTATTGATATTTCTCCCGGCAATCTTGATTCCANTAAGCCAACTTTTTCACTCTTCTCTTTCATTTTCATCAAGAGGCTTTTTAGTTCCTCTTCACTTTCTGCCATAAGGGTGGTGTCATCTGCATATCTGAGGTTATTGATATTTCTCCCGGCAATCTTGATTCCAGCTTGTGTTTCTTCCAGCTTGTGTTTCTTCCAGTCCAGCATTTCTCATGATGTACTCTGCATATATGTTAAATAAGCAGGGTGACAATATACAGCCTTGACGTACTCCTTTTCCTATTTGGAACCAGTTTGTTGTTCCGTGTCCAGTTCCAACTGTTGCTTCCTGACCTGCATACAGATTTCTCTCAATAGCCACAAAAAGACATTTGTTTTTAAGAAATGAAGCAAGCCAAGTGAAGTATGTATATTTTTAATAACTGGGTACTTCTGGTGACTCCAGTTTGAAACACTAATTTTTTATCAGATTTTATTTTGAACGAAAGAAAGAAAAGAAATAAGAAGGTTGCCTTGTTCCACCTGAGCTGGGAATGTGGGCATCAGGCAACTGATAGGGCTTGTAAATAAATGCTTAGCAAGTAAGTGAATTCACAACTGTGGACTCCCCAAACAGTGAAGATCCACTGTAATGTATCTTTCACTTTTCTCTGAGGGATGCTATTAGGATTTGGGATTGTTGACACAGCGAATTGGATTTTCTGAGTGGGGAGATGTATCAGGTTGGCCAAAAAGGTCATTCGGGTTTTTACAGAAGATGTTCTGGAAAGACCTGAATGAACTTTTTGGCCAACCCAATAATTTGGAGGGGCAGCTGGAACGGTTTGAGTTCTACTCTCAGCATTACCACCTACTTGCCATCTGCCCTCATGCAAGTTCGCTGGTTTCTGGAGCCTGAGCTTCCTTGGTGGTAAACAGAGAGAATACCCTGTAATATAAGGGTGAATTGACAGGATAAATGTGATGCACGCAGGACAGTGCCAGCAAGAGACTGGTTAAATGGCAGCTTTCACACTGTGCTGCTTTCATGCCTTCCTTTAAGATACAGGTTTTAAGAGTTTTGCACTCAAGGTGCTGCTAAATACTACGGATATGAAGATAGATAAAACCCTGGCTTACAAAGCAGTTATTCTTCAATTAAAAAATAAATAAATTAAAAAAAAAAAACTTAGGCTTACAAATCTAGCAGGAGAGACAAGTCCACCTAAATAGGACACCATGTGTGAAAAGGACTAAAGAAACAGACTAAGTACTGCTCAGCTTTTTCTTTCTTTTTTTTTTTTTTTTTTTGCCCCATTTTGACTTGCTTAGAAGCCTGCTTTTACCTGGGTAGTGACATCAATCCAAGTGAATGCAGAACCACTAATTCATTCAGAAAATATTTGAGGGTGTGTGGGGTGCCAGGCACTAATCTAGGTGCTGGGAACTATATTAAGAACAAAATGAGCAAATATTCTTACCTTCCTGGAGCTTGTGTTCAAGAGACAATACACGAAATATGTAAATATATGAGCTGTGGCTAAGGACTATGGAGAAAAGAAAGCAAGGGGAGAAACAGAGGGCCCCCTGAAACACAAACTATGATAATATTTCAGAGGAAGCTTTTAAGGTGGGATAAAAATGTAACACATATGAACAACATTAAGAATAAGACTTCCTAAGATTTATTTATTTTATTTTTTGGCTGTGGTGGATCTTTGTTGCTGCACCTGGGCTTTCTCTAGTTGCCGAGAGTGGGGGCTGCTCTTTGTTGTGGTGCGTGGACTTCTCACTGCAGTGGCTTCTCTTGCTCAGGGCACAGGCTCCAGGCACACAGGCTTTAGTTAGTGTGGCTCATGGGCTCAGTAGTTGCAACTCATGGGGTCCAGAGCACCAGCTCAGTAGCGGCACACAGGCTTAGTTGCTCCTCAGCATGTGGGATCTTCCTGGATCAGGGGTTGAACATGTGTCCCCTGCATTGCAAAGCAGATTCTTAACCACTGGACCACCAGGGAAGCCCAAGAATAAGACTGTTTAGATGAATAAATAAATATTGCGTATGGAGTGCTTTCCTCGCTAGGCATTTCACATAGATAATAGCTGATTACACACATCCAATTGCTAATTGTGACTGTACTCGTGCACAACTGTAATTAGCTCCATTTTACAGATAAGGAGACTGAGGTTTACAGAAATAAAGTGAGATTCTCACTGTCGGAGGGTGAGATAGTGGATGGTTCAGTTTGGAATTCAGATCCAGACTTATTATCTGAGCCCAAAGTCATGTCTGTCTGTTAAATTAGTCTCTTAGCAAAGGGAGAAAGCTCATTCTGAAACAAAGAGATTTTAATATAGATGTAGATGTTTACAGAATCTCCCCATTAAAACATTTTTAAATGCTCACTTTAGCTAAATTAAGGGGTAGAGCAGCTTCTCTGGGGCTTCCCTGGTGGCTCAGACAGTCAAGAATCTGCCTGCAATGCTGGAGACCTAGAACTGTGTTCCGATTTGAGTCAAAAGATATTAGCTGCCTTGAAGCCAATACTTAGTGAAGAATCCCAAGGAGTCATCAATTTGGAAAAAAGAATTCTAGGTAGCTCAGATGGTTAAGAATCTGCCTGACAATACAGAAGACATAAGAGAGGTGACTTCCATCCCTGGATCGGGAAGATCCCCTGGAGAAGGAAATGGCAACCTACTCCAGGATTCTTGCCTGGAGAATTCCAAGGACGGAAGAGCCTGGCAAGCTACAGTCCCTGGGATCACAAAAGAGTCAGACAGTACTGAGCAACTAACACACACACACACACACACACACACACAGCTTCTCCAGAGTAGGAAGTCTTTTGGGAACAAGGGTTTATAATTACCCACCCTCTTCCAGAAAGTGTGAGCTATGTTGGGTGCTGTCAAAAGCCTTGGATCTTGGTGAAGGCAAGAGAATTCAGCTTGAGAATGGACGTGCCATTGGAAATCAGCTAGGTAGGAGTCAGCTGCCAAGGATGGCAGGGAAGCTGGAAGCTGGAGAAAGAAAGAGGGCCTGGGAGAGGAAGAGAGGGGAAGGATGCTGATGTAGGATCGACATGGCCCCCAGGCCAAGAAACAGTTGGGTGAACTAGGCCTGTGTCTCCAAGCCCCTGGGAGCCTCTGGAAGATAGATGAGACTTGGCTTCCAACAGAAGCAACATGCCCAGAGTGGTTGGTGGGATTGGAATCAGCTGGCCCACCTTCAGTCTCCTGTCCCCTGGCCTTGCACCTCACATCGTGGCCTCTGGCAAGTCATTGGTTGGTTGGACAGGTTGTCATGAAATGCCAGGAGAGAGGGTGGGAGAAAAAAATGCAAGACACAGTGTGAACTGTGGTTCCCTGGTTTGGATACACAGAAAGACAGAAGCTCTCTCATCTCAGGTTGGGTGGGACTATCTCCATGGAAAGGGGCTGTGGTCCCGGGCAGATCAAATCGTATCTGTACATCCTTTTAGCCTTTGGGCCTTGTGTTCCATGGGTCTTTCAATCTCATGACAGCAGAGCATAGAACACACAGGGCAACTTGGGTGAGCTCTGAGAGAACCGTCTTTCCTTACCTTGGGACCCTCGTTCACCCAGGTTCACAATGGGCAGTCCTCTATCCCTACAGCAAATCCCATGCAATAATGTTTATTTTAGCAATCAGTTTAGGGAGATCTTTATTTATGCTGAAGAATTAGTCTGCTTTCCACTCTCCCCTAACTATAAGAACAAGAAAACTGGGCATAATTTCTCTTTTTGCTTTGGTGGACAGGAAGCTCGGAGTGGACCCTGAACCTCATTATTGCCGACACGTTTGTATGTGTGGTCAGGCTGGGGTATCCCCTTCTTCCACAGGCCTCAGGTTCAGTGTATATTTTACTGTGTCCTTTGTGAGCTGCCTTAAAGTCGGTGAGATTTCTGTCTTCCCCTCGGCTTTCCTTCCATGACTTCTTTACCCAAAAAGCTAGCTTTTCTTCTTATTTTATCAAACTTCTCAGTTCAGCCACTCAGTCATGTCCAACTCTTTGCAACCCCATGGACTGCAGCATGCCAGGCCTCCCTGTCCATCAGAAACTCCTGGAGCTTGCTCAAACTCATGTCCATCGAATCAGTGATGCCCTCTAACCATCTCCTCTGTCGTCCCCTTCTCCTCCTGCCTTCAATTTTTCCAAGCATCAGGGTCTTTTCCAATGAGTCACTTCTTTGCATCAGGTGGCCAAAGTATTGGAGTTTCAGCTTCAGCATCAGTCCTTCCAATGAATATTCAGGACTGATTTTCTTTAGGATTAACTAGTTTGATCTCCTTGCAGTCCAACGGACTCTCAAGAATCTTCTCGAACACCACAGTTCAAAAGTATCAATTCTTCAGTGCTCAGCTTTCTTTATACTCTCATATCCATATATGACTACTGGAAAAACCATAACTTTGACTAGACGGACGTTTGTTGGCAAAGTAATATCTCTGCTTGTTAATATGCTGTCTGCTGCTGCTGCTGCTAAGTCGCTTCAGTCATGTCCAACTCTGTGCGACCCCATAGACAGGAGCCCACCAGGCTCCCCTGTCCCTGGGATTCTCCAGGCAAGAACACTGGAGTGGGTTGCCATTTCCTTCTCCAATGCATGAAAGTGAAAAATGAAGCTCAGTCATGTCTGACTCTTAGTGACCCCACGGACTGCAGCCTACCAGGCTCTTCCGCCCATGGGATTTTCCAGGCAAGAGTACTGGAGTGGGGGGCCATTGCCTTCTCCAATATGCTGTCTAGTTTGGTCATAGCTTTTCTTCCAAGGAGCAAGTGTCCTTTAATTTCATGGCTGCAATCACTATCCTCAGTATTGTGGAGACCAAGAAAATAATGTCTGTCACTGTTTCCATTGTTTCCCCATCTATTTGCCATGAAGTGATGGGACCAGATGCCATGATCTTAGTTTTCTGAATGTTGAGTTTTAAGCCAACTTTTTCACTCTCCTCTTTCACTTTCATCAAAAGGCTCTGTAGTTCTTCTTCACTTTCTACTATAAAGGTGGTGTCATCTGCATATCTGAGGTTATTGATATTTCTCCCAGCAATCTTGATTCCAGCTTGTGTTTCATCTAGCCCAGCATTTCACATGATGTACTCTGCATATAAGTTAAATAAGCAGGGTGACAATATACAGACAATATACAGCCTTTCCCAATTTGGAACCAAACTGTTGTTCCATGTCCAGTTCTAACTGTTGCTTCTTGACCTGCATATAGATTTCTCAGGAGGCAAATAA
This sequence comes from Aepyceros melampus, assembly GCA_006408695.1. Taxonomy (NCBI): domain Eukaryota; kingdom Metazoa; phylum Chordata; class Mammalia; order Artiodactyla; family Bovidae; genus Aepyceros; species Aepyceros melampus. The sequence goes on from SJXQ01000358.1 coordinate 315,750, forward strand.
GGTGCTCTGGTATTCCCATCTCTTGAAGAATGTTCCACAGTTTGTTGTGATCCACACAATCAAAGGCTTTGGCATAGTCAATAAAGCAGAAATAGATGTTTTCCTGGAACTCTCTTCTTTTTCGATGATCCAGCGGATGTTGGCAATTTGATCTCTGATTCCCCGGCCTTTTCTAAATCCAGCTTGAACATCTGGAAGTTCACAGTTCATGTACTGTTGAAGCCTGGCTTGGAGAATTTTGAGCATTGCTTTGCTTTGCTAGCATGTGAGACGAGTTCAATTGTGCAATAGTTTGAGTATTATTTGGCTTTCTTTAGGTTTGGAATGAAAACTTACCTTTTCCAGTCCTATGGCCACTGCTGAGTTTTCCAAATTTGCTAACATATTGAGTGCAGCACTTTAACAGAATTATCTTTTAGGATGCTTCTGCCTGGATTCAGATGGGGGTAGGGTGTGGATGCCACAGTGCAGAAGCTTTGTCACTGGAGCCAGGAGTTGAACTCCCAGCCCAGACTCTCTCCCCTACTTGCTGGGCAACTTTAAACAAATTGCATGCTCTTCCTGGGTTTCAGTGTCTCTCTGTAAGATGATGGGTTGTGACAAAGTCTACCCAGGATTCTAGAATTCTGTGAGGGTGTTAGCCCCTGGAGGTATTTGGGGTAAATTTAGGAGAGGTGTGGACACGAACTCAAGGATCCTGAGAACCAAGGCAGAGATCTGAAAAGAAAAAGAGAGAATCCGTAGAGTCAGAGGTCCCATCCTGTGAGGCTTTAGAGCTGGAACCTCAGGCAGAGAAGGCAGCGGGGAAAGGAGCCAGGCGATGGCTTGACAGCTCTATCAGCCAGGAAGCCCAGGGAAGCGTATGCTGTGTCCAAGGTCACTGGAGGGCCTCCATCTGCCAGGGGCCACTTGCCAGGCATCTACCCAGCTGGGGCTTGCACCAGGGCCCCTCAGTCCCTCAGGCCTCCCCGTGGCTGTCTGCAAAGGGGCAGCCGTGGCACGCTGGATGGTGGAGGGATTGAAACCAGTGTTGCCCCCTGCTGCCCCTCCCCATATAGGAAACCTGGCAGGCATTGCCCTGGAGAGCCAGCCCAGGGCAGTTGGCCTGGCAGAGGGTGCCAGTAATTTCAAGAGTCACCCCCTGTGCCTTTGGGACTTGACATAAAGCAAAGAATAATACCTCTGAAAAAGGAGAATGATCTCTTCAAGGTAGTGATATTCATAGTAATGGCAAGAAATACTCTGTCTTCTGTTTGTCTAAGCACCTCCTCCACTGCTGCATTCGTTGCCTTGGTTGGATCCTAAAGAGACAGGCAAGGTCAGGAGGGTGGCTCCCACTGAACCTGTGTGGCAGCTGAGATTCAGACATGTCAAGGGCCCAAGGTCACAAACAGTGACCCTGTGATATGGCTTGGGGAGCCGAGGGTCTCTCAGTGCTGGGCTCACACAGCACTTGGTCTAGAGAGCAGGGTGCAGCCAACAGCTTCTGGAAGAGTTGAACACAATGGTCCTCGCAATGAGGGCTTCTCCTTTGCCCACACAGCTGATTCTTGGAGGGACGTGGGGAGACTTATGCTGGTTAGGGAGAAGACATATGAAGAATTTCTTTTCTGTGTGGCAGCTGAGATTCAGACATGTCAAGGGCCCAAGGTCACAAACAGTGACCCTGTGATATGGCTTGGGGAGCCGAGGGTCTCTCAGTGCTGGGCTCACACAGCACTTGGTCTAGAGAGCAGGGTGCAGCCAACAGCTTCTGGAAGGGTTGAACACAATGGTCCTCGCAATGAGGGCTTCTCCTTTGCCCACACAGCTGATTCTTGGAGGGACGTGGGGAGACTTATGCTGGTTAGGGAGAAGACATATGAAGAATTTCTTTTTAAATAATCATTCTTGCTCTGCTAACCTCCTGTTTCTGTGATGTCCCACTTTTTTGTCTCAGGAAGTGCATTATTTTATCATCTTTTTATTGAAATATAGTTGATTTATACTATTGTGTTAGTTTCAGGTGTACAGCTGAATGATTCAGTATTTTTTCAAATTACATTCTATTCTAGGTTATTACAGGATAATGGGTATAATTCCCTGTGTTTGACAGCAGGGGTTCCCAACCTCTAGGATCTAATGCCTCAGTTCTAATCTGAGGCAGAGCTGATTTAATAATAATAGAAACAAAGTGCACAGTAAATGTAATGAGCTTGAATCATCCCGAAAACCATCTCCCCACACTGGTCCGTGGAAAAATTGCCTTCCATGAAACTGGTCTCTGGCGCCAAAAAGGTTGGGGATCACTGCTTTTCAGTATATCCTTGTTACTTATCTATTTTATATACAGTAGTTTGTGCCTGTTAACCCCAACCTCTAATCTGTCACTTCCCTTTCCCTCTGGCCTTTGGTAACTCTGTGAGTATATTTCTGTTTTGTATATAGATTCATTTGTATTATTTAGATTGCAGATATCAGTCATATTGCATATTTGTCCTTCTCTGTCTGACATTTCACTAAACATAATATTCTCTAGGTCCATCCACACTGTTGCAAATGGCAATATTTCATTCTTTTTTACAGCCGAGTAATATTCATTNTGGTATTCCCATCTCTTTCAGAATCTTCCACAGTTTCTTGTGATCCACACAGTCAAAGGCTTTGGCATAGTCAATAAAGGAGAAATGGATGTTTTTATGGAACTCTCTTGCTTTTACAATGATCCAGCAGATGTTGGCAATTTGATCTCTGATTCCTCTGCCTTCTTTAAAACCAGCTTGAACATCTGGAATTTCACCATTCACATATTGCTGAAGCCTGACTTGGAGAATTTTGAGCATTATTTTACTAGCATGTGAGATGAGTGCAATTGTGCAATAGCTTGAGCATTCTATGGCATTGCCTTTCTTTGGGATTGGAATGAAAACTGAACTTCTCTAGTCCTGTAGGCACTGCTGAGTTTTCCAAATTTGCTGGCATATTGAGTTCAGCACCTTCACAGCATCATCTTCCAGGATTTGAAAGAGATCAACTGTAATTCCATCACCTCCACTAATTTTGTCTGTAGTGATGCTTTATAAGACCCACTTGACTTCATATTCCAAGATGTCTGGCCCTAGGTTAATGATCACACCATAGTGATTATGTGGGTTGTGAACCTCTTCTTTGTACAGTTCTTCTGTCTATTCTTGCCACCTCTTCTTAATATCTCCTGCTTCTGTTAGGTCCATGCCATTTCTGTCCTTTATCGAGCTCATCTTTTCATGAAATGGCCCTTGGTCTTGGAGTATGGAATGAAGCAGTGCAAAGGCTAATAGAGTTTTGCCAAGAGAACACACTGCTCATAGCAAACAGCCTCTTACAACAACACAAGAGAAGACTACACTGACATCACCAGATGGTCAACACCAAAATCAGATTTATTATATTCTTTGCAGCCAAAGATGGAGAAGCTCTATACAGTCAGCAAAAACAAGACCAGGAGCTGACTGTGGCTCAGGTCATGAGCCAAATTTGGCAATTACTTGTTGCCAAATTCAGACTTAAATTGAAGAAAGCATGGAAAGCCACTAGACCATTCAAGTATGATCTAAATCAAATCCTTTATGATTATACAGTGGAATGAGAAATAGATTTAAGGGAATGGATCTGATAGACAGTGCCCAATGAACTATAGATGGAGGTTCGTGACATTGTACAGGAGATAGAGATCAAGACCATCCCCATGGAAAAGAAATGCAAAACATCAAAATGGTTGTCTGAGGAGGCCTTACAAATAGCTATGAAAAGAGGAGAAGCCAAAAGCAAAGGTGAAAATGAAGGATATAAGCATCTGAATGCAGAGTTCCAAAGAATACAAGGAGATAAGAAAGCCTTCTTAAGTGATCATGGCAAAGAAATAGAGGAAAACATCAGCATGGGAAAGACTAGAGATCTTTTCAAGAATATTAAACATAACAAGGGAACATTTCATGCAAAGATAATTGACATAATGTAGGACTATTAAGCATTCCTTTGGCAATACCTTCCGGTAATATCAAGACACTAGTTTTTTTTTATTATTAATTGATGGTACAGTAAAAGCAAAATGGATAGGATCAGATTCTTGCAGAGGAATACTACAAAAACAATCTTTAAGACCAATTATTTTTATTTTCCAATTTTGTGCTATCATAGAGGGTGACAGAATACCTGGTTGTGAAGCACCCAGGTTCGATTATAGCATTAATTTTTCTTAAATCAGTTAACATTCTCCTTTTTCCAGATTTCTTATTAATAACAAAGACAGGAGACTTCCAAGGACTAGTAGTTGAGGCAATATGATTAAAAGATAATTGTTCCTCCACTAACTGTTCAAGAGCCTGTAACTTTTCATGTGATAGGGGCTACTGCTCTGTATAAATAGGCTCATCAGATTTCCATGTCAATGTAAGTGCTGTTTTTTGTTGCTTGGCAGTGGCCCCCACTTAAAAACTTGTGTATTTTGAACAGGATTATATCTCATATTTGCCATAATTTGTTTAACTTGAGAAGATATGGTAGGAATTGTTACATAAGCTCCCCGTTGCATCAATAGATCTTGTCCCCATAAATTAATAGGGATATCTGCAACTAAGGGTTGTAAAGTTGCAGGCCTAAACAGGTAAAATATTCGTACTCTTTTAAAAATATTTTGCATAGTTCCAATTCCAGTTAACATAATAGGAACATCTGTTAAAGGCCAAGAAATAAATTGGCCAATGCTTTTTAGATATTATAGAAACATCAGCTCCAGTATCTACAAGTCCTGAAAATTGCTTATTATTAATATATAGAGATAATGTGAGTCTAGAATCAGATACAAAATTTTGCCAATATACTTGGTTTCCTGTACTTCTAACTCCTCCAGTTCTTTTAATATGAGATTTACTAGTAGTGATATAAAGTAATAGTAACAATTGAACTATATGATCTCCTGTTATTATTTGATAAAGATACTCTGTTTTCATCATAATAGAAATTTTCCCTCATAATCATCATCTATAATTCTCATTAGGACATGAACTCCCTTACTTGTTAAACTACTGCTTCTTAATAATAATCCCACCCTTCCTTTAAGTATTGGGCCTTTAATTCCAGTATGGATTTTATAATTTCCCATAGCTGGCATAAAAAGCAAATTATCAATGGTGGGGATATCTAATGCTGTGCTCCCAGATGTTGCAGGAAGGAGGTCAGCAACCCAGGTGTATGGTTTGGAAAGGCTGGATGAGGTTGCTGTTCACTGGCTGGGTACACAAAAGGAACAGTGTTCCAATTTGTTGGAGTTCATATTGTTTGATGGGCCCTGAGCGGGGTCTTTCTTCCAGTTTCCCAACAAAAAGGATCCATTTTTATGAAATTTAGATCTACACTGATTAGCCCAATGATTGACTTTATTACACTGAGGGCATAATCCAGGTGTCTTTTCATTTGTGGGAGTAGGCTTCTTAGGTGTATTTTTATTAGTCTTGCAATTTTTCTGCACATGTACTGTCTTACCACAACTAAAACATTTAACCTGTTGTGTTGGGAGTCACATTAGGCATTACTGACAAAATGGAGGCACAGCCCCAACCCCCTCTCCTCATCTCACAAGCAAGGACCCGGGATGAAGGAGTTAAGTCTTGTGATTCTGACTTGCTCTTCCTTTCGTTGGCTGAGTTGGCTGAAAAGAATGTTAAGGTGCTTGAAAGAAGCATGAGAAAGCACAAAACCTTTTACAGTTTTGCCCAGAAAATAATCTATAAAATAACCATTGACATTTGTTCAAGGATCTTTACAAAGAATGTCCCAGAATGAGAACAGGCCACAGCTTGAGGCCGCGGGAAGGATTATTATCTGAGACCTGTTTGTGAGGGGAATGTTTATGGCAAAAGAAGTTTGCTTGGGATTAATTAAGAATAGCCAGAAGCCTTTTTAGGAGATAATGATCTTAAGATGCTAGGGGCAAACAGGATTTAGAAAGATAAGAAATAAACTGATGAATTTAGCATGAGTTACAATGTAATCACAAGTTAAGTACAGTAAATCTGGGTGTGGGAAACTAAAACGGTCAAACCTCTGAACTAGTGCTTTTGTCAAAGTATAAAAGAGAACCTGAAGCTTGAAATAAACATGTAGTCCTGTACTGTGAGTCAGAGGCTACATCATTGTCCGCCGACAAACTTGAAATAAAGAGGCAGTCCAAGAAAACTGAGAGGCTGTCTCATCACTGATACCGTCCATCTCTTCAGGTTGAATCCTTGGCTGCTGGAGCTGGACTCTGGCACTGTTGATTTGCTTGTTGTTTCAAGCTGGTAATGGCTTGAGACAACAATGGCATCTTATAGGGTTCTGATCCAATATCATGACAAGCCTTAATATAATCCTCTAGAGACTTTCCTTGTGTTTTGAGAGGCTACAAAACCTTTTGACATTCTGAATTTGCATTATCATAGGCAAGCATCAGTAATAACATATCCCTCAATTCAGTCTGAGCAACAATTCTCACCAGATTTTGTTTTAATCGGGTGATAAAATCAGTGTAAGATTCTCCATTAGATTGTTTTACATTAACAAAAGAAGGATGAGACTGTCCCAGGGGCTAACCTTATCCCATGTCCTAACACAAATAAATCTAATTTGACTTATAAGTTGATCATTGAATTGTGATTGTCTCTGAACCCCTGATACACCTTGACCCCATTAATTGTTCCACAGCAATATTAAGAGGAAGATTAGCAGCTGCATTTCCTTGAGCCTGTTGAGAGGCTTCATCTTGCCATGATGGTCAGAATTGTAATTCCAATCATATGGAATGAGTCATTCAGACTGAGCCAACCCCTGAATAAGACCTGTGGTGTAAAGAGATGTAGTCCCATATTGTGTGCATGCCTGTTTAATCTCCTTAATAGGTTTAAAAGATAGAGGAATATGTTCAAATTGTACCCCACCTCGTGGAAGTTGAACATTAGCGGGGACCTCAGTCACAATAAAAGGCAAAACCAAAGCATCAAAGTCAACTTCTCACTTTGCTGCTTATACAGCTTGTTGGAAAAATGAGAGAGCAGGCACAGATGTCTTTGATATTGTGACTGTGGCTCTAAATACCCCCATCATCCTATGGTATATCAGGATCCAGTGGAGGGGGTTCCTGAACTATACTTGGCTCTGGCCAAGGAGCTGAAGGCTGTGAGACTGGTGATAAAGGTAAAGCTTCAGGATGTTGTCCAGTACCATAGTTAACATGGGATTTAGGGTGCAAAACTTGAGCCTCTTTCTCCCCTTCCAAAGGATTATGTTTCCCCTTATCCAGATTTTCATAAATATAAGGTGGCCAGGCAGGCAACTCCTGAGATATAGGAGGAGCAGAAGTATCAGATTCTGAATCAGAAAAGTCAGACCATTCAGATTGTAAAGGAGCCAAAGTAGTATAAATAAGATTAGAAAGAGACCACACACTTATAGGAATGGGTTCACTAGACTGATAGGCTCTACACAAACAATGTAGCACTTCTTTCCACTCATTAAGAAGCAAAGTCCCTTTTTCTGGGTCCAACGAGTAACAGTACTTATGAATTGCCTGAAATAATTCCCCAAAATTCTCTTCTTTAAATTTCACTCCAGAGCTACATAGTAAGGATTTTAGAAGCACAATATAGTCAGCATGCTTAGAAGGAGAGTGCCCCATTGTGTCCCTGATTGACAAATCACAGGGCTGTACTCGCCAAATACTTTCAATGAACTCTGATCTCTCACTGAAATTCCCCAAGTCTTCTGGCACTGTCAAAAAAGCCTCAAAAGCTACTTGCACCCACGGGTCCCTGTTCAGGTGCCAAATGTCAGGACCAGCGAAACAATGAACTGGCCCGAGAGAGTAGTGCTGCAGAAGAATAAGGAAAAATAAGACTCAGAATTAAAGTGAGGATCAGCGGGGCTAATGCCATTTGCAGGCAAAAGCCCAGATCCTAATCCTTGAATGCTTTTTATTGTTAAAATCTACGTCCTAGTACGTGCTCTGGAGATATGTTTTTTACAATCTCAGATCAGGGATAAAGATATACAATGCACAGTACTCAGTGCCAAACTGTCAGGTCTTTCATGACTTTGTTTAGCCCTTTAGCTAGTGACGACCTTTCTCAGCAACTCCCTCAAGGTTCTGGTTATGAGAACATTCACTAATCGTTTTCCATCAGTCACATCAATACTTCAAAATCTTGTTTTCAAGATATTTTTCCATGATGTACTTTTTACAGTTCCAAGTCCTTGGCTGGGGGTGATGAGAAAGTCATTCTTATTTTTCAAATAAGCCTTGTTAATTATAGTATATGCCTGTGCATAGCATATTCCCTACAGGAGAGGGCACATTTTAAAATTTTACTTGAAATGACTCCATGACTCATGTAACTGTTTTCCATAAACACACAATACCTTTATAATTAAAAAGCAAACCACCAGAGAAATGGAAAAGAAGCAAGTTAACTATCCATGATAAGTAGGCTAGAAGTAGAGTCACATGTGGAACATTATTCAGACATTAAATGAGTCACTTCTATATGTACAGACTGTATAATCACAAGGGATTTGATTTAGGTCATACTTGAATGGTCTAGCAGTTTTCCCTACTTTCTTCAATTTAAGTCTGAATTTGGCAATAAGTAATTCATGATCTGAGCCACAGTCTGCTCCTGGTCTTGTTTTTGTTGACTGTATATAGCTTCTCCATCTTTGGCGCAAAGAATATAATCAATCTGATTTCGGTGATGTCCATGTGTAGAGTCTTCTCTTGTGTTGTTGGAAGAGGGTGTTTGCTATGACCAGTGCATTTTCTTGGCAAAACTCTATTAGTCTTTGCCCTGCTTCATTCCACATTCCAAGGCCAAATTTGCCTGTTACTCCAGGTATTTCTTGACTTCCTACTTTTGCATTCCAGTCCCCTATACTGAAAAGGACATCTTTTTTGGGTGTTAGTTCTAAAAGATCTTGTAGGCCTTCATAAAACCGTTCAACCTCAGTTTCTTCAGCATTACTATTTGGGGCATAGACTTGGATAACTCTGAGACTGAATGGTTTGCCTTGGAGATGAACAGAGATCATTCTGTCATTTTTGAGATTGCATCCAAGTACTGCATTTCGGACTCTTTTGTTGACCATGATGGCTACTCCATTTCTTCTGAGGGATTCCTTCCTGCAGTAGTAGATATAATGGTCATCTGAGTTAAATTCACCCATTCCAGGCCATTTTAGTTCACTGATTCCTAGAATGTCGACGATTACATAGTGGAAGTGAGAAATAGATTTAAGGGTCTAGATCTGATAGATAGAGTGCCTGATGAACAATGAAATGAGGTTCGTGACATTGTACAGGACACAGAGATCAAGAGCATCCTCATGGAAAACAAATGCAAAAAAGCAAAATGTCTGGNGTAGTAGATATAATGGTCATCTGAGTTAAATCCACCCATTCCAGTCCATTTTAGTTCGCTGATTCCTAGAATGTCGACGTTCATCCTTGCCATCTCTTGTTTCACCACTTTCAATTTGCCTTGATTCATGGACGTGACATTACAGGTTCCTATGCAATATTGCTCTTTATAGCATCGGATCTTGCTTCTATTACCAGTCACATCCACACCTGGGTATTGTTTTTGCTTTGGCTCCATCCCTTCATTCTTTCTGGAGTTATTTCTCCACTGATCTCCAGTAGCATATTGGGCGCTTAATGACCTGGGGAGTTCCTCTTTTGGTATCCTATCATTTTGCCTTTGCATACTGTTCATGGTGTTCTCAAGGCAAGAATACTGAAGTGGCTTGTCATTCCCTTCTCCAGTGGACCACATTCTGTCAATATCTTGAAAGCATGTAATAAAGAAATCATATTATTCTCTGATTCTTTCTTTTATTTGATCCTAATGCCAAGAGAAGAAAAGATAGCTTCCTTTTCCTCTCCCAGATACTCCAAGTGCCAAGATTTTGCCTGGATGGGCCCCACAACAGTCAATACACATACGCACCAGAAAAAAAAAAAAAAAACCACACACACACACACAAGGGTAAAGTCCTACACAAAGATATATAGATCCCACCAAAGTTTTCCTGAAGACAGACTTAGAAAAATGCTTGTCAATGTCTCTGCTTCTTCCTGCTGAAAGTCATAAATTCAGAGTAAATGAGGATTCCTTCAAATTGCTACTCCTAGAGGGTGTGCAAAATTTAAGACTACTTCCTTTTTTGAAGAAGGTGATTTCATATAGACTCTGGGAGCAATATCAGATTCCCTGAATAAATAGGAAAGAAGCAATAGGAAGGAGCAGGATCCTACACTCAAGAAATTGCCTCCATCATTTAACTATATATGAGTACTGAAGTCCTTGTCTGAGGAGAACCACTACTGTAATGAGAGAAGTTTCAAAAAAGAAAAGCATGAGTTGACCCTAAAATATATCTCCAAAATATGAATCTTCCTATTGTGTCCTTCCCTGAGAAACACAGGTTGTTACATTTTAAGTATCGTCTTCCCAAAAACTTCACACAGTTGAGCCATTCTCAACAGGTGGAGTCTTCTCCTTCCTTAATCCCCCAGAGAGTGAGTCAATTCACTGAGTCAGTCATAGAACAGAAAGGAAAGGCTGAGGCAGTGAGATTTTTCTGGGACTGACACAGTGATGTCTCTAGTCAATAGCAGAGCTCACCATCATGACAGCCTCATTCTCTAAAATGCTGGGCTTTCTCCCTGCTTCTTTACGCCGTTCCTCATTGTGTTACTCGGTCACTTTCTCATGAAGACCACACTCCCTTCTGGAGTTCTCCTCCCTTTACTATGGTGAGCGGAACTTTCTACAAACTCTTGTATTTCTTCTGCTCAAACGAAGACAGTAGAAGACTGTTCTAATGTCTCCCTAAACACTGTCCATCATACTACAGATTTATAAATGTGACAGTCTGATGCAGAAAACAATGTAACAAAACCAGCTTGACCCTCCTCTGTGTGGACCCTTTAACTCTGCCACTTAGCAGCTGTGTGGTCTTAACCATTTTATGCCTGTTTTCTCATTTGTAAAATGGAGAAAGCAGTGATAACTCTAGCATGTAATTAAGTGAAGTCGCTCAGCCTTGTCCGACTCTTTGTGACCCCGTGGACTGCAGCCTACCAGGCTTCTCCATCCATGGGATTTTCCAGGCAAGAATACTGGAGTGGGGTACCATTTCCTTCTCCAAGGAATCTTCCCAACCCAGGGATCGAACCCAGGTCTCCCACATTGGAGGTAGATGCTTTAACCTCTGAGCCACCAGAGAAGATGTAATTATGGTCACATTTAGATAAAGTCATACACGTAGTGTTTCAAGATTGCTGTCCTGTCAGAAGGACATATAAGTGTATCCTCTTAATCATTTCTTGCACTTTCCCCTTGCTTGGCATTGTCCATTGGCTCCTTTTACATTCAAACTTACACCAGCGGAAATTAAGACCCATGGCTTGTCACTTCAGTGGTCCACAATTTACTGCTTAATGGTCGAATGCCATGTTGAGAATTCGTTTGTTATAAGAGTAAATAAAGTTCACATATTTAAGAACGTTGTCTTTTCACAGATTGCAGTCCAGGATCTAGAAGCAAACCTATAGGAGTGATTTTTCTTTTCAGTTGGTATGATTAATGTCTTATCAAAGTTAGCTCAATTTTTCTGATTAACATGGAAAGAAGGGGAAAAAAGGGAGGGTAAGGGGGTTTTAAAACAGGGGAGACAAACAAGAAAGAAAGAAAGAAGGAGGAAAGGAAGAAAGGAAGGAGAAAGGGATGGAGGAAGGAAAACTACTCTTAGGAAAATCATGAAACTACATCAAAATTCACCGTAAAACAGTCTCATTTCATATCCTATTAAACTCCATAGGGAGTGACATTTGCTATAGTCAGAAAAACAGATGGTGAAAGGAGAGAGGAAAATAAAATGCTTTGAAAACTGAGAACGAAAATGCCATTGCTACCATTTTGGGTCCCTCTGACGTGTTCCAATATCACGTTATAGCCTCTAAGACAGTCAGTCTCTTTATTATGAGCATGCCTTCCGACTTAAAATAGTTCCACGGGGCTGCTAAAGTAAGAAGTGAGCGGCGTCTGGATGTGTGGTTGTGTGAGGTTGCATGTGAGCCTGTGAGTGGGGCCCAGCCGGGGAACAGTGGGGGTCATTCAAACCCATGAAACAGGCGGCCCTGAGTGGGACACGTTGCCAGCAGCGCAGTGATTCATCTTCCTCTCAGGCCCAAGTACATCAAGTCCTCTGTTTTGCTCTTAGTTCACATTTGTCCTCTTTAAACCAATGAGTCATAAGTTGGAAATATGTATGAAATAAGCAAGAAAAATATGTCACTGAGTTATTTCTGGTTGTTCAATATACACATCCTAGGACGTCGTGCATTTGAAAGGCAAATTTTTAAACCAGAGAGGTTTATACAAAGCAGATAGAATTGGAGCTATGAGGAAAAAAAAAAGAGAGAGAGAGAGAGAGAGAGAGAGAAAGAGAAATCAGGTGCAGGAAGAAATGGAGCCTGGTAAAATGATTAGATTTAGGTGGAGAGAATGAAATATTCCTTCATGCTCTCAAAAGGATAATTTTCTTCAGAGGAAATTGCATAAATTCTTGGTCACTTGAATTAGCAGAGAACTCTTCTTGCCAAAGTTTAGTGCTGGGAAACAAATGACATTTGGACAGTTGCAAAGCCATCTCCTCTCTTGCAGCAAATATGAGCTTCATATCTTGTACAACTGAATTCTTCTATTAACACTTTCCCAGCCAAAACAAATTACCAGAGAAATCAGAGGGTTAAATGATGGAGGAATTTTATCAGGAGAAAATACAAAGCTGAAATCAGCCTAAGAATGGCCAACAGGGCCGTTTTCACGTATCTATCTATTCACAGATTACCTGTTGAACACCTGTCACGTGCCAGCTTGTAAGTATCCGGTGTACTGAGGATACAGCACATTTCCTCGTAGGCCTTGGGTTTTACAAGTCAAGACAGGTATTTAGCAAATAATAGAAATAATATTTGCTAGTATGAAGAGTAGTTGAGGTAAGGGCCTTGCTTGTCTGGGTTTGGGAGCAAATGTGTGATGCAGATGTGAAGATTTGAAATTTTGCTGACACCCAAGGAGGTGAAAGACGAGAAGGCAAGAACAAGCAAAGGGAATATCACTGCAAGGCCGTGAGGCTGGAAAGAGAGTGAGATTTTTGAGAAACAGAGAGAAGAGTGTCATTGGAGCACAGAGATGAGACTGCAAAGGCCAGAGGTCACAAGGATAAAACCTTCTGAACCATGCTGAAAACTGTGTACTTTCTCCAAAGAATAATTGTAAATCACTGGAAGCAGGGAGTAACATAAGACGTGCATTTTTAAAGATAGCCATCTTTTATGGAAAGAATTTAGTGGGAGAAAAGGGAGAGAAAATGAAAAATGTTCAGGAGCTATTGAAGTACTCCAACATCTTGATCCAAGATGATGGCCATGGAGAAAGGAAACAGACAGAAGGTTGTGATGAACTGAGAAAGTCTTATTAAGAAGACAGTGATTGTTTTCACACCCGTAGAGGATGGACCTGGATGGGAAAGAAAAAAAGGCAGGAGAGGAGGATGGTGTCTGTGAGTCCTCCTCTGTAAATTATAAAAAAGACTTCTTCTCTCTGTCACATATATTCTTGTAACTGAGACACTTCATTTTTCCTGCTCTTTTTGTACCTTTTCCTCCACTGTTTTATGTAGAGTGATTCATGTCACAATGCAACCGGTGTTGAAAGAATCTCTGCTCAGGGTCCTGGCAGAACAAAGGGGCCAGGGAGCGTGGCCCAAGCTGTATGTAATAACTGCTAGGACTCAGAAGACAGTGGGTGCCTCCTCCATTTTACAGGGAATAATTTTATCATGTTACATGGAAGCAATTTCCTCTTGTAGAAAAGCCATGTGCGGAAGGAAGTATGTGTTTATTTTCAACAGCCAAAGTGTACACACTTACAGACGTTCGTCACTTTTTTGGCTGCCCAGCATTTCACCTTCTTCTGTACATTTAGGAAGTTTCACATCTTACAAATCTTGATGGGAGGCATGTCCTACCATAGACACAAAAGATGCCAGATTCTCACCAGCCCAGATTTCCTTACAGCTGGGGAGCAGGCACCATACCTAGGCTGAGCTAATCAGTTGTACCCACCTTGTATTATAAATCAGGAATTAGGAAAAGAAGGGACAGCTGAAGATGTGCTTTGATGCACATGGTGGTGATAACATTGCTCTCTGCTTCTCAGAGATGCCAGGACTCGAGGGTCGAGGGCAGGTGGGACAGACTTCAGGGTGCAGATCTCAGCAATAGTCATCATATTTTCTCCAGACCACTTATATGATGTGCTTTAGTTTCTGGCTCTTGTTTTTTAAAGTTATTTATTTATGCATTTTTGGCTACACTGGGTCTTTGTCACTTTACATGGGTTTTCTCTAGTTATGGCAAATGGGGGCTACTCTTCTTTGCAGTGTGCTGGCTTCTCATTCATTGCAGTGGCTTCTCTTGTTGTGGAGCACAGGCTTCCGTAGTTGTGGCACGTGGGCCCAGGAGTTATGTAGTTGTGGCACAGGGGCTTATTTGCTCCACAGCATATGGGAGTCTCCCAGACCAGGTATCAAACCCATATCCTCTACATTGGCAGGCAGATTCTTAACCACTGAGTCACCAGAGAGGTCCCTAAATTGTGGTTCTTGCTACATCAAATCTCAGACTCTTTGTTCTGCTTCCCCAGTGATTCTGTGAGATTCTCAATATCTTTCAATTAATTTTCTTCCTCCATTTATATCTGGTCTGTAAACTAAAACCCTTTAGAAATGCAATATTTCACCTCCCACTCATTGGACAGTTTAACAAACTGAAACACTCTCCAAATGTAGATAGTTAATTTAACAATCTGTTATTATATCAGTATAGCTCAGATAAATTCAGAGAATTCCATAGACAGAGAGCCTGGTGGGCTATATTCCATGGGGTTGCAAAGAGTCAGACATGACTGAGCAACTAACACTTGTGAAAATGGTTCAGGTGATTGTAATCTTCATTCAGACATCTCAGTTTCTATTATTTATCATATACTATTACTTCCTTAATGTCATAAAAACACACCCTTTCCCCTCAATACACAAGTATGGGCCTTTGAGAAGATGATGAGCAGAGAGGAGATTTCAAACGCCAAAGCAATAAGTGTGACTCTTTGTGCTGGCATCTTGTCGATGTCCATGCCACCAGGCAGGCTCCCACTGACATTGCTGACGTAGAGACTAACCCCTCGCACCTCCTGCCAGAGCTCAGAAGGCCCATGACCTCAAGGAGGGATGCTTAGCCAAAGGCAACACAGAAGCAGCAACGAAGGGGAAGATTTAATGTTACCACAAGCCAAAATGGAGGAGACCGAAAGTATGTAATTCCAGGCTCCAATTCCCACACATTCCTCAAATGATTCTCTTTGGATATAATTTTTAAAAAAGATCCACCAGGGAGCTGGATACACTCCTCTACCAGGAGTCTAACCCGGCCTGATAATCCTGCGAGCATTTTCACGAAGGTGCCGACGTCCCAGGGAGGCTCTGGCATGACCTGGCACTGTTAATAGTTCTCATCCTCTCACCCCTTTCTTAGCAGAGCAGCCTTTGAAAGGATTTGGCAGAGCTCCACCAACAAAGTTCCGGCCCTACATTTTAAAGGCGGTCTTTTTTTAAACTGAAATAAGGTTGATTTATAATACTGTGTCAGTTTCAGAGGCACAGTAAAGGAATACATTTTTCCAGATTATTTTCCTTATAGGTTATTACAAGATACTGAATACAGTTCTCTGTGCTATACAGTAAATCCTTGTTGCTTATCTATTTTACATATAGTAGTTAATATCTGTTGATCCCATACTCCTAATTTAGCCCTCCTCCCTCCCTCTCCCCTTTGATCACCATAATAAATTTGTTTTCTTTGTCTGTGAGTCCGTTTCTATTTCGTTCATAGATTCATTTTTATTACTTTTTAGATTTCACATGTAAGCAATACCATATATTTGTGTTTGTCTGACTTACTTAGTATGATATTCTCTAGGTCCATCCATGTTGCCACCAATGGCAATATTTCATTCTTTCTGTGGCTAAGAGTCTATCGTGTATGTATACCACATCTTTATTCATTCATCTGTTGATGGACACTTGGGTTGCTCCCATGTCTTGGCTATTGTAAATAGTGGCTCAATGAACACTGAGGTGTATGTATGTATCTTTTTAAATTAGAATTTTCATCTTTTCCAGATATATGCCCAGGATTGAGATTATTGGATCCTATGATAGCTCTATTTTTAGTGTTTTAAGTAACCTTGATACTGTTTTCCATGGTGTCTGTACAAATTTACATTCCCACCAACAGGATAGGAGGCTTTCCTTTTCTCTATACCCTGTTCAACATTTATTATTCCTAGACTTTCTAATGGTGGCCATTCTGACCAGTGTGAGGTGATACCTCACTGTGGTTTTGGTTTGCATTTCTCTAATAATTAGCAATGTTGAGCATCTTTTCATAGGTTAAACTCAGTCTTTCACTCTTAAAGTCAAATCTATTCTATTTTCTCCCGATGTAGAAACCTCCTGACATTCCATTAGTTTTAGCTCTGATGCCTACCCAGTGTCAGAGGCATTTGGGAGCTCCACACCAACGTCCCAGTTAGTGGCATTGACAATGCTGGGGCTCAGGAAGTAATAGGAGTAGAACGAGAAGAAAGACTGTGGACTCAGTAGGGCCACTCCTGCTGGAAGAAACACGGGCAGAGATGTGGGCTCTGACTTTCAATTTTCTAACTAACACTCCCTTCCTAGGTGATTCCTGATCTTCCTCAAGTTTCATGACTTCAACTATCATCTACCAATAGCCAAAGGTATATTTCCAGCATGAATTTCTCCCTCAACTCAAGAATCATACACCCTTACTTACATCCACTGCTTACTGCACATATACACTTGGATGTCTTACAAGTAGGACAAACTTAAAATGAGCAAAAACAAATTCTTTCTATCTCAACACCCTCCCCTAAGCTGCTTATCCTCTAGTCATTTTTATCACAGTTAATGGCAGCTCTATTCTACCAGTTGCTCAGTCAAAACTTCAAACTTTACACCAAACTCATGAAGAAATCTTGTCAACTCTATCACTGAAATATATCCTGAATTTGACCTGTGCTTGACTTCCCTGTTGGATCAGTGGTAAAGAATCTGCCTACAATGTGGGAGACCCAGGTTTGATTCCTGGGTTGGGAAGATCCCCTGGAGGAGGAAGTGGCAATCCACTCCAGTATTCTTGCCTGGAGAATTCCATGGACAGAGGAGCCTAGCAGGCTACAGTCCATGGGGTCACAAAGAATCGGACACAACTGAGCAACTAACACTTTCACTACCTCATCCAAACTGCCATCTCTTTTCACAGGAACAATTTCAGTGACCTTTTAATTGGTTACGCATTCAAATTTTTCCTCTCCCACTCAACCTTCACTAAGGCTATTCACTTCCACTTACTAAAGTCAAGTTAAGACAGGTCCTTGCTGGTCAAAGCTCTCCTGTGGTTTAACATCACAGAATAAAATCTAAAGCGTTTATCATGATTCACAGACTCCCATTGATATGGCCCTCTACTTTCTCATCTACCTCCTGTCTTTCTATTTCTCTCTCTCTCTTTCCATTCCAGATACACTGTCCTCCTTGCTTTTTCTTATACCTACCACGTACTCTCCTAACTTGAGGTTCTGTGTATATTGTTGTTACATCTTTCTAAAATGCCCATCTCCAAATCATAACCTGTAATTTCCCTTACTTCTTTTGGACTTTCCCTGGCCCCCACATAAAATGGCCTCCTCAAAGAGTAATTCTGTTCTCTCTCATTATGCTTTATTGTCCCTCCTGCCTCCATACTTTTGGCTTTGTGTCTAGTTTCTCTTATTTCCCACCAG
Source organism: Aepyceros melampus (assembly GCA_006408695.1). NCBI lineage: Eukaryota > Metazoa > Chordata > Mammalia > Artiodactyla > Bovidae > Aepyceros > Aepyceros melampus. The sequence continues at coordinate 333,731 of SJXQ01000358.1, forward strand.
ATCGTACTTAATGTAAACAAAGCGTGTTTATCTGATTCACTGCCATGTCCCCACACTGAGGATATGCATCATCCATCCACAGCAAACTCTTACTCTGTAACAAATAAATCAAAGTATGTATGAAAAGAGATCTCTGAAGAAACCACAACATTTGAGGATTTAAGAAATAATCATAAGAGAAGCTCATAAAGAAAACTTGAGTAGTCTCTAAAGAGGAGCCAACTAAACCAGAAGAGCTGGTGATACTCAAGCCACAGGAAGCAACTATTTTGAGCAGGAGGAAGTGGTTAGCACAATAAAATGTTCCAGAGGAGTGGCCGGTGAAGTGTGAGGTGAATGGGGAGAGTGGCAAAGAATCAGGGTCAAGAAAGAAGAGGGTTTTAAACAAGAAATGGTGATCAGCAACGTCCAACATTGCTTATGAATTAAGCAAGATTAGATGGTCTTAAGTTTGTAAAGCAAAGCAAAGATCTCTGTAACTTGAATAAGAATGGCCAAAATGAGAGTTTAACTGCAGTGGCCCAATGAGCTGCAAGAAAAAAAGGAAAGTGAATAATGAGTAGAATGTATTCTTATCTTGGGGTACTTTTTTTTTTTTTTTTTCAGACAGAAAAGTTTACTCTTTCTATACAGGTGAGAATAATCTTGTGGACAGGAAAAAAAAAAAAAGTCCTGTAGTAAAAAGAGAATGGCAGAAATGATACTTTGAGTATTGGATTTCATTTCCTCTTGACTAGTCAAAGACGATATTCCTGTACTGGTCCTTGCTCGAAGACCAGGCTTTTGTTATTCATTAAAAATTCAAAATAACCTCACCCAAGCTTGCCACACTGCTTCTAATCTGCCTTTTCTCCTTTTACAACATGGGAACGGTCCTGTACACAATCAGACAGGCTGATGTATAACCCAGTTTATACATTAAGCATATATGGAGTATGCTGATATTTTCAATCACATTTCATTCAAAAGAAATTCCATTTGCGACAACTTCACTGATTTTATGATCCGCTAAAAGGTCCTGGTTGCAAAACACCAGTACAGGGTCTGACAACAGAAAGTGAGTAGCTGATGTGGGGTTAAAGACAAAATCTTTAGAAATGAGTAGGTCAAGGATTTGAGAGACCAGGATGACGGAAATACACTCAGTAGAGGTGTACTAAAATCAGAACATTACTGACAACACAAGGAAAGCAGCGAGCCAAGTGCTAAATCTGCTAAAGAACTGAGGTGATGTGGTCTACATGCCTCTGGGTGGCTGCCACAAACATGCACCTGTTTGTCAGGCTTCGGTGGCAATCCGTTCTTGGTGACTGCAACAGCTCCTACCACTTCAATTGTCAATTTTATGCTAATATTTTATAAGAATATATTTCCAGTGTTGCTCTGTCCTTTGAACCCCAGACTCACATAGCTGTCTACTGAAACAACATCTACAGTGAATCTCCCACTAGCCCCAACTTAAATACATCCAAAAGTGAAGAAATATCAATAACCTCAGATATGCAGATAACATTATCTTAATGGTAGAAAGCGAAGAGGAACTAAAGAGCCTATTGATGATGGTGAAAGAGGAGAGTGAAAAAGCTGGTTTAAAACTCAACAATCAAAAAACTAAAATTATGGCGTCTGGTCCCATCACTTCATGAAAAATAGGGGAAAAAATGGAAACAGAGACAGACTTTATTTTCTTGGGCTCCAAAATCACTGTGGACAGTGACTACAGCCATGAAATTAAAAGATGCTTGCTCCTTGAAAGAAAAGCTATGGCAAACCTATACAACATCTTAAAGAGATACCACTTTGCTAATGTAGGTCCATACTGTCAAAGCTATGGTTTTCCCAGTAGTCATGTGCGGATGTGAGAGTTGCACTATAAGGAAGGCTGAGCACTGAAGAATTGATGTTTTTGAACTGTGTGCTGGAGAAGTCCCTTGGACAGCAAGAAAATCAAACCAATCGATCCTAAAGGAAATCAACTCTGAATGTTCATTGAAAGGACTAATGCTGAAGCTGAAGGTCCAATACTTTGGCCACCTGATGTGAACAGCTGACTCGCTGGAAAAGACCCTGATACTGGGAAAGACTGAGGGAAGGAGGAGAAGGGGGCGACAAAGGACGAGATGGTTGGACAGCATCAGTGGACACGAGTTTGAGCAAATTCTGGGAGACAGCGAAGGACAGGGAAGCTTGGTGTGCTGTAGTCTATGGACCTGCAAAGAGTTGGACGGGATTGAGTGACTGAACAACAAAACAGTAAAGAAATCTCTCATTCCTTCCTATTGCTTGAGAAAGAAATCTCAACACCAATCTCAGTTTCTCTCTCTCACCCTACACATCTACTCATACACTGGTGAGTCTAGCCCCCATATAGCTCTCATCTATCACACTTCTCCACACTCTTCTGTCACAGCTTTACTTTAGGAGTAAGTAAAAAGGTAAAGCAAAAACCTGGGTTTCTGCATCAATGCCTTCATGAGTACTCCTGTCTGCTTTCTTCCCCATGGTTTCTGCAAAAAAGATGGATTAGATGGAGAAATGACTAGAAGGAGAGTCCACATCAGTTCAGTTCAGTCGCTCAGTCGTGTCCGACTCTTTGCGACTCCATGAATCGCAGCACGCCAGGCCTCCCTGTCCATCACCAACTCTCGGAGTTCACTCAGACTCACGTCCATCGAGTCTGTGATGCCATCCAGCCATCTCATCCTCTTTTGTCCCCTTCTCCTCCTGCCCCCAATTCCTCCCAGCATCAGGGTCTTTTCCAATGAGTCAACTCTTCGCATGAGGTGGCCAAAGTACTGGCGTTTCAGCTTTAGCATCATTCCCTCGAAAGAAATCCCAGGGTTGATCTCCCTCAGAATGGACTGGTTGGATTTCCTTGCAGTCCAAGGGAATCTCAAGAGTCTTCTCCAACACCACAGTTCCAAAGCATCAATTCTTCGGCACTCAGCCTTCTTTACAGTCCAACTCTCATATCCATACATGACCACAGGAAAAACCATAGCCTTGACTAGACGGACCTTAGTCGGCAAAGTAATGTCTCTGCTTTTGAATATACTATCTAGGTTGCTCATAACTTTTCTTCCAAGGAGTAAGCGTCTTTTAATTTCATGGCTGCAGTCACCATCTGCAGTGATTTTGGAGCCCCAAAAAATAGTCTGACACTGTTTCTACTGTTTCCCCATCTATTTCCCATGAAGTGATGGGACCAGATGCCATGATCTTCATTTTCTGAATGTTGAGCTTTAAGCCAACTTTTTCACTCTCCTCTTTCACTTTCATCAAGAGGCTTCTTAGTTCCTCTTCACTTTCTGCCATAAGGGTGGTGTCATCTGCATATCTGAGGTTATTGACATTTCTCTTGATAATCTTGATTCCAGCTTGTGTTTCTTCCAGTCCAGCATTTCTCATGATGTACTCTGCATAGAAGTTAAATAAGCAGGGTGACAATATACAGCCTTGACGTACTCCTTTTTCTATTTGGAACCAGTCTGTTGTTCCATGTCCAGTTCTAACTGTTGCTTCCTGAGCTGCATACAGATTTCTCAAAAGGCAGTTTAGGTGGCCTGGTATTCCCATCTCTTTCAGAATTTTCCACAGTTTATTGTGATCCACACAGTCAAAGGCTTTGGCATAGTCAATCAAGCAGAAATAGATATTTTTCTGGAACTCTCTTGCTTTTGCCATGATCCAGCGGATGTTGCCAATTTGATCTCTGGTTCCTCTGCCTTTTCTAAAACCAGCTTGAACATTAGGGAGTTCACGGTTCACATATTGCTGAAATCTGGCTTGGAGAATTTTGAGCATTACTTTACTAGCATGTGAGATGAGTGCAACTGTGTGGTAGTTTGAGCATTCTTTGGCATTGCCTTTCTTTGGAATTGGAATGAAAACTGACAAGTCACTTCAGAGTCCACATACTAGACTTTTATTTTTGTTATTATTCTTGCTACCCAATTTTTCAATATTTCCACTTTGAGAGAAATGCCCCACAGCAATTGAAGGGGGAGAGATTTTTGTTCTCCCCACTTTCCAGTGCCTAAGGAATGGGCACACAATTTAGGGTACACTAATTTGACACGCATACTCAGGGTACTTTTTTCAGCAGGATCAGCACTCATGGTGACATCCTAGACATGCTGTTCTGATATGTGATCTTGACTGAGGTCACAGCTGACTAGGCCCCTGTGGTTCACCTGCATTTTCTGAATCATGTCCTCCAATGAGCCTGCTGATTCTCTAAGTATTCCGAAACCTGTATGAAAGATTCTCTTCTGCTTGAGTTAGCCATATTGTCATTTTCTATTGCTTACAACGAAAATTCTGATGAAAACCAGTTAATAATAATTTAATTGTTTTGATAATTTAGGATCAAAGGGGATATTACCTGAATTTGAGGAAGGCTGTCATGATGGAAAGGAGAGAGAGTAGAAGGAGTTAAAATTCATAACACAAATTCAGAGTGGGATAAAGAAAATAAAGAGCCAAAAAGGATGGGTTTAGCCTGGATAAATGAGGTTTTTCCAGTTTCCAAATACAACAGAAAAGAGAGAAATGATAATAATAAAGGAGCTGGGCAGACAAGAAAGGGAGTATATTTGGGGTTGAGGTGATGAGAATAGTTACCATTCTATAAAAGCTGAGCTTGAGACTTTAAGATGATGTTATGGGAGACATAGAGCAGACAGATGGATAGAAGTATGAATCTGAGAAAATGTCAAGGATAAAGATAGAGAATTGAAGTCATCAGGAACTGAAATCATGAGAGGAAATGAGATCACTCTGGAAGAGTTCACAGCATGAGAACAGTGGGTCGAGGATGGACATCTGGAGAATACCATAATTTAAGAGATGAGCTTAGGAAGAAAAGCCTAGAAAATAAATCACATCATGTTGGACCATGGTTCCTTTCTTGATGAAACAGTATGACTTCAATTACTCTTTCTAATTTCCCTGGGCACGTAGAGCCCCTTGAAAATTATTTTCTTGTCTTTGGCAGCTCCTTCTCAATGAGTAATGATATCAAATAATTATCACCTGCCTGAAGTTTCTAACCCAAGATTCAAGCCCTACATCCTTTGTTGGCAACCTCTACCTACAAGGTTTGAAAAATAACGCACCCCCTTGACATTGTAGACAATTTTTTCAGAAGACAGTCTCTACAAGAAGCACACAGCAGGGACTAGCATTCTGTCACTAACATTCCCATATACATCTATTCTTTATGCAGGCTTTCTCCATTTTTCCCTAAGACCATGTTAAGTATATGGATTCTAAAGGAAATAGAGCCCTATTCCAGTCACTCAGTTAGGATCTATTTGATCAACAAGGGACTCTCCCAGCTCCTTCCTTGGCTTTTTGACCCCCCCCCTTTTTTTTTTCTTGAATCAAAACAATACCATTGGTTAAAATGCAGCTGTGTTGACATACAAAGCTGTTAACAATTATAAAACCACCTCTCCACCTTTCTCTTAGTTTCCACTGGCCTCCTTGGATTTACTTACTGCTACAACCCAGCCACTTTAATTGGTGTACAAGAGGTGATAAGAAGGAAAGTGAATCTATGTTCAATTCTTCCATCTTTCCCTCGCCTTGAGGTTGAGGAAGATGGAGAAAAAATTGTATTCTATAGAGTTATGATGGTTAATTTCATGTGTCAAACTTGTTGGACTAAGAAATACGCAGATAATTCAATGTCTCTCAGTGTGCCCAGCCATATCTGAGTCTCTGCAGCCCCATGGACTGGAGCCCATGGAATACTGGAATAGGTTGCCACTTCCTACTCCAGGAGTGTGGGTCTTTAGTACAGACCAGAACCTGGTGGACTGGAGTCGACGAAAAGAAAGAAAGAAAAAGAGAGAAAGAGGCTAGTATTCCCTGGGTTACACAGAGAACCAATAAAGTCCTAGGACAGGGCTTGTACTGCTTATGGAGGCACAGAGTATCCTCTCAAAGAAGTCTTGAAACCCTGGGCAGGAAAGTGGTCTTGAAACCCGGGCAGAAAACTGAGCTCGGCAGGTTTCTATGCTCCAGAGAACTAGCCAGAGGGAGAGAGAGAAAGAGAAAGAAAGAACAACACAGGGACCCAAGTCTCTAGTGGAACCAGGGTATTTTATTAGCAGAAATGCAGGCTTATATATCTTTAGTAAAATGATTACTCAGCTATTACAAAGGATGAAATCTCATCATATGCAACAAAATGGATAATCTAATACATACAAAGTCACTGATGCTGAAAAGAGTCATTGAAGGGAGTTACTGAAAGGAATCCAAGCAGGTACCCTTTCCCATGATCTCAGTCCTGAGAACTGCGTGCAGCTCTACTCGTTCCCAGAATAGGAACTGATAAGGAAGAGAGAATCCTTGAGAAATGGCACACAAAGGAAGAAAAGTGCAACATATTGGATTCCTTAAAGTTGAATGTCCCCTGACACAGGAGACCTTCCCGACCCAGGGATCAAACCTGTGTCTCTTGCATCTCCTGTTTTGGCAGGCAGATTCTTAACCACTAGTGCCACCTGGGAAGATTGCTCTCACCAATGAGATGGGCATTAGCCAATCTGTTAAGAGCCTGAATAGAACAAAAGAGCAAAGGAAGGGCAAACTTGCTTCCTGCTTGGTCTGGGACACCCATTTCCTGCTGTGGGACATCAGCACTCCTGGTTCTCGGGTCTGGACTGGAGCTGTACCACGTGCTCTCCTACACCTCAAACCTACAGATGGCAGACCCTGGGATTTCTTAATAGTGAGCTCATTCACACAATCTCTCACAATAAATCTGTTTCTGTATATCTGTTTATACACTACTGCTTCTGTTTCTCTGGACAGCCCTAATACAAGGACCAAGATAGGACTCTCTGTTACTGTAATTCTCTATTACTATCCAATGCAACAGGAAAAAATGAGAAAGAAAACAATAAGCCAAGAGTCAATACACAGGACCATGATTCATGGACTATAAACGCATGTAAGAATATCAAGTTCAGGGTGTAAGCATATCAAGTTCAGGGTATTAGGTTAAAACAAAGGTTCAAAAGTAAAATAAAAGTTCAAGTCACAAAGGTAAGAGTTTAGGTTAATATTGGGAGTAGTAGTCCTGGGGATTGACAAGAATCAGAAAAATGTTTACAGTTTATAGAAAGATGTAAGGTAAGGTTTGACTAGCTTAAAAGTCATTGGAATGGGAAACAGTATCAGTGAAACTCTGGACAATATAAAAAGAAGATAAGAAAGTAGAAAGACTGGGCAGAAACTGTTTGAAAGTTGTATTTTAAAAAGTAATGGGAGGAACTCCTTGGGGGTCCAGTGGTTAGGGCTCTGCATCCTCACTGCCAAAGGCCTGGGTTCAGTCCCTGGTCAGGGAACTAAGATCTCACAAGTTGTGTAATGTGGCCAAAAAAACAAAAAAACTAAGTAACAGGAGAAGTGTTTTACGAAGCTTTAGGAAGAAAAGAAAGTATGTTTATATCAATGGACACCAATGAAGAGACAGAATAATATTAATTACCTAAAATAATATCAATTAGTAAAAATACTAATATTAGTAACTAATAATTGAACTAGACCACTGATGTGACTATTTGTAAGCCATTTATGTCTTTGTCAATAGTGGTATCTGTATAGTGACAAGGATGGAAAGCAGAAATTGGTGGGTTATCTCCAGTGTTCTTGCCTGGAGAATCCCAGGGATGGGGGAGCCTGGTGGGCTGCCGTCTATGGGGTCGCACAGAGTCGGACACGACTGATGTGACTTAGCAGCAGCAGCAAGTAGACAAAAGAAAAATTGCAGAGATCAAGCAAACATTACATTTTCAGCAACTGCAGTTGTAAATAGAAAAATAATAAAATGATAGCCAGAAGGAGACTGGAGAAAGCAATGGCACCCCACTCCAGTACTCTTGCCTGGAAAATCCCATGGGTGGAGGAGCCTGGTGGGCTGCAGTCCATGGGGTCGCTAAGAGTCAGACACGACTGAGCGACTTCACTTTCACTTTTTACTTTCATGCATTGGAGAAGGAAATGGCAACCCACTCCAGTGTTCTTGCCTGGAAAATCCCAAGGACGGGGGATCCTAGTGGGCTGTCATCTATGGGGTCACACAGAGTCGGACACAACTGAAGTGACTTAGCAGCAGCAGCAGCAGCAGCAGGAGACAGAAGCTAAGGTTTCATTTTTTTCTTTTCAGAAAGAGATTTGAACACTGAATATGTTTTTCTATGACAAATAGGAAATTCAACTTAAATTGCTTAAACAACTAAAGTTATTTATTGAGTCTTTAAAGTAAAATGACCTAGAAGTATAGTCAGCTTTAAGACTGGTTTGATAAGTTTCTGTTTCTCTAGTAAAAGTGAGTTACTAGAGTCAGCAGTGGGATCCACTTCCTTGGAGCTCATTGTTTCCCCAGTGAGAGACTGTTGGTGAGAGGAGGGAAAAAGAGGTCTTAGATGCCAGAGAAATCCAAAAGGTGATTCCATTTCACTCCACACCTTTCGTTACAACAGCTGACATCCAGATACACCTTTCCACCTTTCTGGACTTGGCCACTGATGGGCCAGTGGCCAAGACTCTGTGCTCTCAATGTTTCCTGTCAGAGAACTAGATCCCACATGCCGCAACTGTATTCACATGTTGCAACTAAATATCCCACATCCCACAACAAGGATGGAAGATTCCAGGTGCCACAACTAAGACCTGGTGCAGTCAAATTAATATTTTAAAAAAGGAAGAATAAGACAAAGTAAAGATAACTAAAGATAACAGATATCACACACACACATGCACACACACAAATACACCTTTCATCTGAGATGCACACTTTCAAAAATATCAGGGAAACATATTTCCTACTTCCCCAAATGAAGTGAACTCAAACACCTTTCGAGTTACTGCCTCTAGGACAAGCCCAGGGTTTCTGTGGCAGGGGCAATCTTTTCCAAAAGGAAGGGTTCAAGGGTCTACAGATAACTAAGCAGCTGCCTACCACATAACATTCAGCATCTACTAGCAGAGGGAGAACAGTATCACTGAAATAAAACCTCCCACATGGGGGACTTCCTGGTGGTCCAGTGGGTAAGACTCCATGCTCCCAATGCAGAGGGCCTGGGTTCAATCCCTGGTCAGGAAACTAGATTCCACATGCTACAAACAAGACTGAAGATCCTGAGTGCCACAACTAAGACCAGACATAGTCAAACAAATATATTTATATTTATTTAAACCCTCCCACTTGGAGAGAAAGAAGAATGGAAGTCAACATGGCTCTCTACTTATTCTTCTTCTTCTTTTTTAAATAACTACTTATTTATGGCTGTGCTGGGTCTTAAGCTTTTCTCCAGTTGCAGCAGGCGGAGGCTACTCTCTAGTTGTGGTGCTCAGGCCTCCCATTGCAGTGACTTATCTTGTTGCGGAGCATGGGCCCTAAGGCACGTGGGCTTCAGTAGTTGCAGCTCCCGGGCTCTTGAGAACAAGCTCAATAGTTGTGGCACACAAGCTTAGCTTCTCCGTGGCACATGCGATCTTCCTGGACCTGGGATCAAACCCACATCTCCTGCTTTGGCAGGTGGACTCCTTACCACTAAGCCACAAAGGAATCCCCTCTACTCATTTTTAATTAGACCAGTTCCTAGGACAGCTGTTGCACTGTTCATTTCTCTCCATGGCAACATCAGAGGCGGACAGT
>SJXQ01000358.1:343551-359017 GCA_006408695.1 Aepyceros melampus
GGACAGTAGAATGGCGGCTTTGTCTGACAGCTGTCTCCTCTAGCAGTCAACATTCTCAAAGTGTGAACTTGGGGGTCTATGAATAGATGGAATTGATAAGATAAAAGTTACTTTTGACCAGGCTTGTTTGGGTTTTACTGGTAATGCTGCTGCTGCTGCTAAGTAGCTTCAGTCATGTCTGACTCTGTGTGACCCCATAGACGGCAACTCACCAGGCTCCCCCGTCCCTGGGATTCTCCGGGCAAGAACACTGGATTGGGTTGCCATTTCCTTCTCCAATGCATGAAAGTGAAAAGTGAAAATGAAGTCGCTCAGTAGTGTCCGACTCTTCAAGATCCCATTGACTGCAGCCTACCAGGCTCTTCCATCCGTGGGATTTTCCAGGCAAGGGTACTGGTAATACTGCTCTCTAAAGAAACTGAGAAAGATTCTTACCGATTTGTTTCTACTCTGTAACAGGGCTAATAGTTAAAGCCATAGATGTTATCTGATTAGAGTTGTTAAACCCAGACCTGAGCCTAGACGCTTCTGTTTCCAAGTAGCCCAGCTTTGGTTTCTCCCATACTCCTAACTCTCAGTGTAATAGTTTTTACCCAAAATTATAAGACTGACAAAGCAAATGTAATGGGCCCCTTGCCTCCGGGATGGGGCAAGACCAAGAAGGCTCAACAGAGGAACTGGAGGAAGGGTGGTAAATCAGGTGCTTCCTGTACCCTAAATCTATCTTTTACCAAGTCCCCTCTCTCCCTGCTTCTGCTTACACTAACCTCAGCTTGGGGCCAGGAATTTTGTATTTCCAACCCTAGGATAAGCCAGATAACCAGATTTCAAGTTATGCTTGATTACACTCTGCAGGCAGAAGACAATCCTTAACAAAATATCCTTTCTCCTCTCACCTTCTATGAGGCCTAATTTCAAAAGAAGCCTATCTCATTATTATCACAGACAGTACAGAACATTAAAAGAAGACTTCAACACACTTAAGCATTCTGACCTTTCTTACATGATCCTTGTCGCTAAGTCAACAGGGCATAGTTTTAAAAACTCCTTTTTAATTATAAAAACTCCTTTATAATGACAAATAAGAAAAGCCAACTGTCCAGCACAAGGCAGAGGACAAAGCAATTCACCACCTCTTCCTTCCTTGTTGCACTCAGTTCCACATTTTTACTCACAACATACTATTTTCTGCTGCTGAATTCAATAGCAGCCTAATTCGTTAAGACTCATTATGTTGCCGGAGAAGGCAATGGCACCCCACTCCAGTCCTCTTGCCTGAAAAATCCCATGGATGGAGGAGCCTGGTAGGCTGCAGTCCATGGGGTCGCTAGGAGTCGGACACGACCGAGCGACTTCACTTTCACTTTTCACTTTCATGCACTGGAGAAGGAAATGGCAACCCACTCCAGTGTTCTTGCCTGGAGAATCCCTGGGACGGGGGAGCCTGGTGGGCTGCCGTCTATGGGGTCGCACAGAGTCGGACACGACTGAAGTGACTTAGCATTATGTTGCAACAAAAAAGGTGGGCATGCTTTCTCAGGTTTTGGTTTTGGTTTCAGTTTGCTTATCTCATGTATTTGAAAAAGTTCAGAGACAGAACAGCCCTCAGTTAATCTGTGATCTGGGCTCCATTTCTCTGGTTCTGTCTTAGGTCTGCTCATCTCTAGGCAGGAACATCATTTCCTGGGCTGATACCCCTAATGGCAAGAAAAGATATGCAGCCTTCACCTCTGCATAGCACAGAGATCTTGATTTCCAGAATTTTGTGTCTTTTCACATATTTACTACTGAATTAATCTCTAGGTTCAGGTGGGGAACATGAGGTGAATGATGAAACCTCAGCAACATTTTTCAGAACTGAATTAAACATTCAAGAACCACACAGATTTGCAAAATCAGAAACTAGCAGCTTTCGAAGTTGCAATAAAACTATAAATTTGGGAGACAATTAAATAATGCTACTAAAGTATTCAAAAAGGAGAAATGGAAGACTTTGTAAAGCAGGAATTATTCAAAGGAAAAAGATCCTCTCATTGAAACAAAAATTAATCTAAACCAAAATGAAAAGGATTATCTTCAGGTAGAAGAAAGACATTGCATATGGTAACATATTAATTAATTAATACTCCAAATTGTATTTTACATTAATCATCACCACTGCCTGCATTTCCAAAGTCAACCTGTCTTGCCTGGAAACAGACTTTTAATTCTGTTTCAGTTGAAACTTTTATTGACATAATTGTAGACTCACATGCAGTTATAAAAAATTTTTAAAAAAGAGGTGAAGTATACAGCTTAACCAGTTTCTCCAACAGTGACATTTTAAAAATTATAGTGGAATATAGTAGCAGGATATTTACATCGATACAACCCACCACCTCTCTTGGATTTTGAAACCAATTGAAGACAATTAAATTGATTGATAATTTGAAGGAAAACCATATAAAATTCAACTAAGGAAGTGTTTGTCTGATGGCCTCTCCTGCTTTTGAGAAAAATGGCTATCATCAGATAATGAAGTATATGGGAAAAATTGTGAAGAAAGAATTTTGCAATAAAACATACAGAGAAATAACAGAATTTTTCATGAAAATACTTGCAGACGTAGTAGTCCATATTCAAACAGTGCTCGCCTGCATGCTTAGTCGCTCAGTTGTGTCTGACTCTTTGTGACCCTATTGACTGCAGCCCACCAGGCTTCTCTGTCCATGAGGATTCTCCAGGCAAGAATAGGGGAGTGGGTTGCCATGCCCTCCTCCAGGGGATCTTCTCAACCAAGGAATCAAATCCATGTCTCCTGTGTCTCCTGCATTGCTGGTGGATTCTTAACCTGCTAAGCCATCAGGGAAGCCTAGTGTTCTTTTATTTGAAGTATGTATATCTGTTGTGCTTTTCTAGTAACAACCCTGAGAACAGGTGATAAAAGAATTGTGACAGCATTTCAGAGTGGGTTGCTCTTAAATCAAGGTGATTAAAATGGATTATTTCTAAGTTTCCGTGATTTATAGTTACTTAAATTACTTTGCCTTGATTAAAAGTTCTTCAAACATGTAGTCAAATTAATTAAAATAGCACTGTACTTTAGTGCCAAAATAAATGCAGAGTGAGAAATAAAAACTTTAACATGAATGAGGTTCAGCAAAACAACGTTAAAAAAAATGTGAGAACTGACAAGTGAATTTTTCATCCAATGTAGGATACTGTAGAAAGCTTTGTGCTGCTTTATCAAAGAATCTGAATGCATCTATAGATATGAACATTTTGAGGCTCCAATAGAATTTTAAATATTTATTTATTTTTATTTATTTGGCTGCATCAGGTCTTTGTTGTGGCATGAGGGATCCTGGTTGTATCATGCAGGCTTTTTTGCTGTGCTTCTTAGTTGTGGCTCCTATGTGCTGTGTACTGTGCTTAGTCGCTCAGTCGTGTTCCACTCTTTGTGACCCCATGGGCTGTAGCCCACCAGGCTCCTGTATCTATGCAGATTCTCCAGACAAGAATACTGGAGTGAGTTGCCAGGCCCTCCTCCCAGGGATCTTCCCAATCCAGGGATTGAACCCAGGTCTCCCACATTGCAGGTGGATTCTTTACCATCTGAGCCACTAGGGAAGCCCAAGAATTCTGGAGTGGGTAGCCTATCACTTCTCCAAGGGATCTTCCCAGCCCAGGAATCAAACCAGCGTCTCCTGCACTGCAGGTGGATTCTTCACCAGGGAAGTCCAGTTGTGGCTTTTGAACTCAATAATCATAGCATGCAGGCTCTCTAATTGTGTCAGGCTTAGTTGCTCCACAGCATGTGGGATCTTAGTTCCTCAGACAGGAATCAAGCCTGCATCCCAGCATTGCAAGGTGGATTCTTAATCACTGGACCATCAGGGAAGTCCCCATATTGATTCTATATTCTCCCAATTTCATATCTCTAAAATGTATTTCTAGATTAACTTTACTTATCCAAAGTGTTTATTGAGATTATTATATGTTTGGCAGTCTCCTGGATCCTGGGGTCTACTGGGGAACAAAACAGACATAGTTCCTCCACTCTTAAGCTTACATAAATGCAAGGGGGTAGGGCAGAAAATTTTAGAGAGAACAAAAATGTTTTCCCCAAACTTTTTAAAATCTGAAAGAATATTTGAGCAAAACTCTACATCTTCCTATTAGGATAGACTCTTCTAACTGTTAATATCATTTAATTATTCTTAGGAATAGTCACTTACCACCTGGGTTTGTGTGGCTCTTTAAGGCAGGCATTGCCTCCAACCTGACTCCACATGGTTTCAGTGGTTTTCAGGAAGCCTTACAATGTTGGCCCTAAGCAGCAGTTTTAGTTGAATTACTTTCCCAACATCTGTCTGCCATTGTATTGAACCAAGAGCAACAGTAGTTCCCCTCCCCAAAGCGTTTAGGAATGTAGCAGATTTAACTGAAGATGGGGGAAGATATATAAGAGGTTTTACATTCAAGCAGGGCATCATTCAAACTAAATGCTGCATGCACGTTACTCAGAAGTCCTCTGGCTACTGTAACGGCTGTAACTTTTTTTTCCCCCCAAGACCATTTTATCCAATTTAGGACTTCAACCTAAACCATCTCTCTGGCCTTTCCTTCCTCATGTGGTGCTTTCTCCCCTTTAGCCATTCTTTCTGTGTAACCTTTGATCTTCCTCACGCTCTTCAGCCTCTTGTCCAAATTTAGTGAGAGACCTACCTTTGCATAATCCAAATTTATCAAATTTTGTATCATCCTGCTCCTCTGGAATGTTCTCAATAGCAAATCTGCCCTTCTGTTATTACACAATGAGATATTTTCATTGTAGACTTGTACTTTGTACAGAAAGAGTTGCTTCAGTAGACTTCTGGGTGAAACGTGAAAAATGCATGTCATATGACCATAGAGAGGCATTCGGTGCCTGAGAGCAGGGCAGAGGACAGCAGAAGTTACTCTGTGCACAAGAGAGTTAAAAATAAGCACTCAAAACACATCAGGTAGCAGTACAATAAGTTAAAATTTGTCCTCAACATGAGCCCTGCCACTCCACAGTTTTGTTTTGTTTTTGGATACTCTGTCTCAAGCGAAAAGTAAGAATAGAAAAGCATCACTCACTCTGGGTACATCCCTCAGAGTATAGGGTGTGAAGATATGACAACCCAACACTACTTCAGAAGAAAACAAGTTTAGGGCAGGGAGGGCTGACGGTAAGTCATGTGGATGAGTTAGAAGTCGGACTTGGTTGCAAATAACAAAGAACCAAACAATGACCAAAGGAAGGGTGAACATCTCTCAGATAACAAGAATCTCACTGCCCTAGGAATCCAGATGCTTTCACTTTTCTGTTCTGCCATTCTTTAGCCTATCACTCTCACCCACATGGTCCTAAAACAACTGCTAAATGTTTGGCATCACAGACAAGAAAAAAGGGTGCAGAAGGAAGGATAAAAGTCCCTTTCTTCTAGGTTTGCCTTTTAATTTGGCAAGAAGAGGAAGAAAGGTCTCCCTCACAACTTCGTTCCCCACCTACTTGCCTAGAACTATATTATATCAGTACTCTGGCTTATAGGAGATGGGATCTTTTTTAATTATTTATTTATTTGGCTGCACCAGGTCTTAGTTGCAGCACTTAGGATCTTTAGTTGCAGCATGTGGGATCTAATTCCCTGACCAGGGATCAAATCTGGGTCCCCTGCCTTGGTAGCATGGAGTTTTAGCCACTGGACCACCAGGGAAGCACTAGGAGATGGAATCTTGAGTGTTCTTTTTTTCTCTCGATTTTATAGGAAAAGTCAATAGAGAAGGAGTTTGGAATGTGTGTTGACAGAGTTAATCTATTTGCACAACTGGAGTGGAAATGAGTAAGAATCCCTCACTACTCCAAGAGCTAAGGAAGGATTTGCACAGTGAAGTGGTCAGATGCTCATCTGAAAGGCACATTCATCTCAGGGATTCCCATGTCTACTCAGGAACAATAATTGTAACATACAGTGATATCAAATGAGGTGAAAAGTATTCCTGCTGAAGTGACTTGATAAGTTCCCGATGTTGATATGGTGTATCTTCCCAGTAACTAAAATATATGTATGTGCATATTGTGTGTGTATGTGTGTGTGTGTGTACAGAAGGAAGAAGGGCAGGAAGCATCCCATGGAGGCAGAAAACCCTTGCACTTTACTCAGCAACAAGACAAGCTGGAATTGCATTTCAAATACTCCCAAGTATCAGGAAATAAGAGCACAGACCTGGGCTGTATTCCATACAAGCCAATCTGGAGAACACAAAATAATTAATGGATTATGGTTTTACATAAATAATCACACTAACTCCGACCTACAGCAAACTTGGTCACACATTTGTTGGTTAAGTAACTTCATTAAGTTTTGTTTTTTTTTTAAAAGCACAAGTTCTAATCATTTTTTTCCAGAAAATTTCAGATAAGTGCAGCAAAAGACTGAGGGACATGTATTGCAGACATATATTAATAAGCATTTTAATAATTTACTACCATGAAGTTTGAAAGTTGTCCCTGTTTCACATAATAATCTAGGTGCCAAAACAAAATTAACCATAGTAGAGATAAATTGTGTTGCAGTGGTTAAGAATGTTCACTTCAACTACAAGTGGTAAGGGTTCAATGCCTGGTTGTAGAACTAAGGTCTCATAGGCCCTGTGGTGTGGCCAAAAAAAAAACAAGTCTTCATCACACACAAAAAAATTTTAATGAAAAATTTCTGATGTTAATTTCTGCTTTTGAAAGAACATCAATAACATTCCCACCACTCTAAACAATATACTTTTATAGGAGCAATTGTTCCAATTTTTCTTAGATTCCAATATTTCAAAAGCTCTAGACATGATCTTGGAATTGGGTACTTCCATAATACTAAGACTCTTTTTAATAAAGACATGTATATAATGGTGGGTCAGAACATAGGAACAATGTAATTTCACATGAACACTTTGGAGATTCATCACTCATAGCAGAATTTGAGGGGAAAAAAATAGCCACAGAAGGAATTAACTGGTTTTGTTGAACCTACTCTATCAGGTAAAGGAAAAGACTAATTTGGGTTATTACTGAAATGATCTAGGTCTTTCAAAAGCAAAAAAAAAAAAGACAATTATTTTCCTTGATTCAGTTGAACAGTAAAAGCACTGCATGGAATATCTCAACTTTAAGTAGTTTTAAACAATGTTCTTAATAATTTATTAATGATTATAAATAATATTCATCAATCTAAAACTTCTACTCCTAGAGGTGTGTCTTAAGGGAATATCCTATAATGCTGGCAATTCCATTTGCAGATACATTTACTGCAGTGGTTTCTTTTTTTTTTTTTCATTTATTAAACACATTAAATTCAGACTAAAAATCTGGCACAGGTGGTCTATGCATCAGTAATACAGAGGTAAATAAAATCTAAATGTTTGTCCTTGTGGAATTCCTCCTAGTTGGAGGTAGGCACAATAGACATAAATACGTGCATACAAACATAAGTACATATAATATGTTAGATGATGACAGCTACTAAGGAGAAGAGAAAAATGACATCAATAAATAAAACTGGAGAGATTCTGTGAGTGGGTTGACATGTTAGTGTTGACAGAGAAAAAGCATGAGAAAGTGGAGTTCAAGTAAAAGCACTCCTGGCAGAAGGCGAGCTGGGAAGGTACAGTGAGACTGCCAGGTTCAGCAACCAGAGAAGAGATCAGAAAGGCCAGAATCTGGAGAGACCACATTCTAGGAGATGAACTCAGAGAGGTCCCTGGACACCACATCACTTGAAGTCTCATGAGCCCTCATTAGGACTTTGTCATTACAAACTTGGCCACAACAAACTCCTCAACTGAAATTAACAGTATATTAAGGAAGAATTCATATTTTTTTCAGGATGATGAGCCATGATAGTGATATTCATACAAATGTGTGTATGAATATTTCCTAAAGACATTGGAAAATGTCATGATAGAATGTTAGGTGAATGAAGTTGCATATATTATAAAGTTCTTTGATTTGGGGATTTTCCTGGTGGTCCAGTAGCTCAAGGGCTTCCCTGATGGTTCAGTGGCAAAGAATCCATCCACCCACCAATGCAGACGATGCAGGTTCCATGCCTGAATTGAGAAGGTCCCCGGGAGAAGGAAACAGCAACTGTCTTCAGTATTCTTGCCTGAGAAATCCCATGACACAGGAGTCTGGCAGGCTACATTCCACAGGGTCACAAAAGATTCGGACACTACTTAGCAGCTAAACAACCACCACCAGTGGTTTAAACGGCAGGGCTTGCAGGCTTGGTCCCTGATAGAGGAACTAAGATCCCACATGACACGTGGCATGGCCAAAATAAGTCTGAATTTAAATATCTTTAAGAAATAAAAATGCTAAAGACAATCATTGAACTAAATTTATTAACATATAAAATAGCAAGTAGTAAGATTATTGTTTTGCTTTCATTGGTTTACTTTTTCCCCAATTTTCTTCAATATGCATATAGAACTTTCATAACCAGAAGATAATTTCAGGTAATTTTTGAAAAGTAAATACATTTTTTTATATTTATTTAGCTGTATGGGGTCTTAGTTGCAGGATGCAGAATCTAGTTCCCTGACCAAGGATTGAACTTGGGCCCCCAGCATTGGGAGCATAGTGTCAGCCACTGAACTACCATGGAGTCCTGAAAATCAGATAAATTTTTAAAAGGTGTGATGCCCTGAAGTAACTGGCTCTCTACAGCAACATTTCTAGGAAAGCTGTAACTGCGTAGCCCAGTTATAGCAGCTCTGGCCTCCCTCTCCCTGTATCATATGAGTGGTCATACTTTTCCTAGTGACTGTCTTCTGTGCTAACATTTTAATTATGTGGAGAAATACCTGAAGAAAAATAAATAAATAAAACCTGGTTCTTGGCAAAGACTATTTAGTGCTGGAGGCAAGCACAGGCTCAATTTTGAGGCTGGATCTGAGGGAACTTTCTTCACAGTTTAGAGAAGAATGCAAGATTCCTGGCATGGAACTGCTTATTTTTCTAAATGGAAGGGATTTGTTGCAAAAGACAATATAGAATCTCCCACAGACCCAAGGAGGAGGCTTCCAATGAGATCTATACCTAGTGGTAAGCTAGAAGCACCTGTACCTAGCAACCAGCCTCTTTCTGTTTCAGGGCATGTTGATTTCCAAAATGAGAGGGGTGAGGAGAAGGGCAGTAGGGAAAAGAAAGCATGAAGCAATCCACTTGCAGACATTGCTTCAACCCAGGTTAGGTTCATATCACCTCAAGTGCTATTTGGTAATAGATCTTATTAGCAACCCTTCTCAAAGGGGAGGAAGGAATGGAGTTGAAAAGTGTAAGCATATTTAAACAATAACTTTGATCAGGGCTAATGAGGAAAAACATCATAAATTTAGCCCAAGGAGACACAGGTTTATACAACATCACATCAGCATTGTGCACTTGGAAGAGCAGAAACACGGCCAAGGACACAACATGGTGGAAGGTCCCCAGTGACAGAGTCTTTCCAGAGGAACATCCACACAAACCATGTATATTACATTCAATTCTCTACTTCACCTCGTATAAATGGATGCAACATTAAAGTCTGTTGACCTTCCGAGTACAATTAGAATAGTAGCTTATAACTATAAAATCCTCAGTTTTGTCTCACTTGCCATTCAACATGTTCTACTTAATTCATCATTCATTGGGTCCAAAACTACCCTTATTCCCACTGAAACGGAGTCATCATATTTCTAAAAAATCATCAAAAATTTTAAAAAGAAAATATGGATGTGACACTGAGGCTCACGGGGATGATGATAATCAAATTCTATCTGATCTTTGTAAAATGTGTCTTTGGTCTTGTATGCAAGGTACTGAAATTAAGCCTCAGGCTAGATCTTTTCAGGTTGTATTATAGAGGACTTAAGAGTTCAATGAGGAAGCTGATGCTGAAGTTACCATGCCTTTTCAGTTAACAAGTCAGGTTTTCTTTAATAAGAATAGTAAAGTCTTTTATCACCTCAATATAAGGTGAGGAAAAAAAAGAGTTGTCATTTTCTAATTTAAACATAACTGTGTATACACAAATCCAATCCAAATTATTCATATCAGAGATCAGATCTGTCCATATTCAATAGAACAGGTCTTGGTGGTTTAGAAGCTAAGTCATGTCCAACTCTGGCAACCCCATGGACTGTAGCCTTCCAGGCTCCTCTGTCCATGGGATTCTTCAGCAATAATACTAAAGTGGGTTGCCATTTCCTTCTCCAGAGGATCTTCCTGACCCAGGGACCAAACCCAGGTCTCCTGCATTTCAGGCAGATTCTTTACTGACTTAGCTACCAGGGAAGCCCTGTATACATACATTTATATATATATATATATATATATACACACACACATATATATATAACTTTATATTGCATCTAACACAACAAATCATTGTATATTATTATGTTATATGCCACTAAGGAAAAAAACGGTTCCAATTAAACTATGACACAATTCTTTTTTATCCCTTAGAGTGCTTTATACTAACTGAAAGAACTCTATTACACTTATTTAGATACAGATTTTTACGGTATATTACTTTTGTGCATATGTGAAAAAATAGACATTAGAAAAATACATTTTAGAAAGGTATTTCCAAGCTCTGCATTCAGAGGCTGCTCTTCTCAATCACATTTTGATTCAGCCTCATTTGCATCTGTGACTTTCACACAAGATTCCTTGGTGATATCAAGACTATCACGCACATTCCTTAAAAGAGCACTCTATCAGTGTCTCAAGACTTTTCTTCTGTGATACTGCCCCTCATATTGTAGATTTTCATGCTGATTCTCTGGATCTTAAACATCAAGGTTCGAAGGAAGGGGTTCAGACCAGTTACATGAAGGTAATTACAACTGTTTCATGACTGTATCAATTTGTTAAGGTGTCTTCCATAATTAGAAGAATCTGAACTTCAGAGATACTAAAAATGTAAAAAAATATGAAAAGACTTCCCTGGTCATCCAGTGGTTGAAAATCTGCCTGACAATGCAGGGGGCAAGGGTTCCATCCCTGATCCAGGAAGATCCCACATGCTTCAAATCAACTAAGCCCATGTGCCACCATTACTGAGCCCAGTTGCCTTGTTCTGCAATAAAAGAAGCCATCACAATGAGAAGCCCAAACAATTCATTTAAAAAATCTTAAAAACAGCTTCTTAGAATTGATGAAACATGGAAAATGTGTTTCTTTATTTGGTAATTATACATTTTAAAAATTTATCAAGATTGGTCCCAAAGTGATTTTTTATGGCTATCTAATAAATGAAGAGGAACTAAAAAGCCTCTTGAAAGTGAAAGAGGAGAATGAAAAAGTTGGCTTAAAGCTGAACATTCAGAAAACTAATATCATGGCATCCGGTCCCATCACTTCATAGGAAATAGATGGGGAAACAGTGGAAACAGTGTCAGGCTTTATTTTTTGGGCTCCAAAATCACTGCAGATGGTGACTGCAGTCATGAAATTAAAAGACGGCTACTCCTTGGAAGGAAAGTTATGACCAACCTAGATAGCATATTCAAAAGCAGAGATATTACTTTGCCAACAAAGGTCCATCTAGTCAAGGCTATGGTTTTTCCAGTGGTCATGTATGGATGTGAGAGTTGGACTGTGAAGAAAGCTGAGCACCGAAGAATTGATGCTTTTGAACTGTGGTGTTGGAGAAGACTTGAGAGTCCCTTGGACTGCAAGGAGATCCAACCAGTCTATCCTAAAGGAGATCAGCCCTGGGTGTTCTTTGGAAGGACTGATTTTGAAGCTGAAATTCCAATACTTTGGCCACCTCATGGGAAGAGTTGACTCACTGGAAAAGACCCTGATGCTGGGAGGGGTTGGGGGCAGGAGGAGAAGGGGATGACAGAGGATGAAATGGTTGGATGGCATCATTGACTCAATGGACATGAGTTTGGGTGAACTCCAGGAGTTGGTGATGGACAGGGAGGCCTGGTGTGCTGCGATTCATGGGGTTGCAAAGAGTCGGACCCAACTGAGCAACTGAACTGAACTAATAAATGCTTAAAAATAAAGAGGTACAATGGACATATTGAGAGTTATAAATATAATCCCCTACCTGAAGGATTTCCAAGTTTTTCAATTCATAAAAAGTTTCATTTGATACATATTTCAAATGTCAAGTAATAATTACATGGTCACATGACTACAACCATTACAAAGGAACAAATTTATTTATAACATATAGTCAGTAACCATTTTGTCCCAAAAGTAAACAGGTAAAAATTCATGTTTGCCCATATCCTGTTAACAACACATTTGATTCCAAGAGTTTATATTAGAGTTTTAATAAATGCTATATTCTTTCTTGAAAAAAATTTTAATGTCATTAAATAAGCAGTGAATCTGCAAGCACTTTTCAATACTATAAGTAGTTTAATTGGGGTTATGTTTTACTTAAATACATTTTAAACATATTTATTTAATACCAGTTGGGCTTCCCTGGTGGTTCAGTGGTAAAGAATCTGACTGCCAATGCAGGAGACACCCTTGGGCTGGGACTATCCCCTGGGGAAGGAAATGGCAACCCTCTCCAGTATTCTTGCCTGGAAAATCCCATGGACAGAGGACCCTAGTGGGCTTCAGTCCATGGTGTCACAGAGTGAGATATGACTTAGTGACTAAACAACTACAAAATTTAATACCAATCTTCTGACCATGGTGTTTCTATAAATTTGATGCTTGCTCCTTGGAAAAAAAGCTATGACAAATTAGACAGCATATTAAGAAGCAGAGACATCACTTTTCAAACAAAAGTCCATATAGTCAAAGCTATGGTTTCCATGGTCATGTACAGATGTAAGAATTGGACCATAAAGAGGCTGAGTGCCAAAGAATTGATGCTTTCAAACTATGGTGCTGGAGAAAATTCTTGAGAGTCGCTTGGACAGCAAGGAGATCAAACCAGTCAATCCTAAAGGAAACCAACCCTGAATATTCATTGCTGATGAATATAATTCCCTTACAGCAGAAAGTGAAGAGGAATTAAAGAGCCTCTTGATGAATGTGAAAGAGGAGAGTGAAAAAACTGGCTTAAAACTCAACATTTGAAAAACTAAGATCCTGGCCTCTGGTCCCATCATTTCATGGCAAACAGATAGGGAAACAATGGAAATAGTGACAGACTTTATTTCTGGGGACTTCAAAATCACTGTGGATGGTGATTGCAGCCATGAAATTAAAAGACAGTTGCTCCTTGGAAGAAAAGCTATAGCAAACCTAGACAGTGTATTGAAAACAGAGACATTACTTTGCCTACAAAGGTCCGTATAGTCAAAGATATGGTTTTTCCAGTAGTCGTGTGCAGATGTGAGAGCTAGAAAATAAAAAAGCTGAGCACCGAAGAATTGACACCTTAGAACTACGGTGCTGGAGACACTCTTGAGAGTCCCTTAGACAGTAAGGAGATCAAACCAGTCCATTCTAAAGGAAATCAACCGTGAATATTCACTGGAAGGACTGATGCTGAAGCTCTAATATTTGGCCACCTGATGCTAAGAGCCAACTCATTGGAAAAGACTCTAATGCTGGGAAATATTGAGGTCAAGAGGACAACAGGCAACACAGGATGAGATGGTTGGATGGCATCATTGACTCAATGGACATGAGTTTGAGCAAACTCTGGGAAATAGTGAAGGTCAGGGAAGCCTGGCATGCTATAGACCATGGGGTCGCAAAGAATCAGACATGATGTAGGGACTGAACAACAACAGCAACTCTTAGGTTACTCAAGAACATTCAAAATACTAGTAATGTATAGGATTTACGTAATATTTCACTTTACACATCTCTTATGTAATATTGCATATATCAGGGTTAATAAATTACTTAGTGCCCACATGCTGAACTTGTAAATAAAGTTTTGTTGGAACACAGCCATGCCTGTTCATTTACAGTCATGTCTCTGGCTGCAAGAGCTAAGTTGTTGAGTTGAAGTAAAGACCAGCTACCATGTAACCAAAAATACTTATTATGTAGCCACTTCCAGAAAAGATTTGCTGCTCCCTGTTGTGGAGCAAGGTGATAGCTTATGGCTCCCCTTCACACCCTTCACACTATAGGTCACCTTTAAGCTGACTTATTTTCCATTTTAACCATGAGAAAATTAGATTTTCATTTAATTGTAATGTATTGTTTTTCCATGGGGTAATACTTAAGAAAACCTTCAAATACTCCTTGAGGTAGAAAGGGAGCTCAACTGCAAGGCAATTGTAAAATTCCTTTGTGATCATATGTCAGATAAAGAACTATAATCACCATTCCATTGCAATTCAATTTACCGCCACCAGTACCTGACCCATACTCACAATGTAACAACTAAGATATTGGTCTAGTCACTTCTACTACATTGTCAGGGAAGAATCTCAACTCATGGCATTCTCAAATGTCAAATATGCTTTTCAAGTGGACAAACTGAGAACATAGACAAAATTTCTAGTGGCTCCTGTCTTTGTCTGCTCAGTCCTCCTTACCTTCTGGATACGTGGCCCATACCCGTAGCCTCAGGATCAAGAATCAGTCTGTGACCTGCTGCTGCTGCTACTGCTGCTGCTGCTAAGTCGCTTCAGTTGTGTCCGACTCTGTGCGACCCCAGAGATGACAGCCCACCAGTCTCCCTCGTCCCTGGATTCTAGACTAATTATAAAGCTTCATCCCAGTGTCCAGAATGATTGATCCAACAGGAGGGAAAATCCCCAAACCTGGCAAATCAAAGTACTTTCCAAAGTAATCTGAAGTTTGAAGAAAATAGTTTTTTTCCAAGTTTGATCTGAGAACTGTAATTGAGGCCCAAACTTCCATTATCCATTCTTAAACAAGAAAGTCATTAGATTGAGGAGGCCCACATAAATAAACCAAAACCTAAGCCTCTAATGCCACAGATTATGAAATTGAAACCTAAAGACGACCGATCACAAACAGCCAGCTAGGCTTTCTAAGTTTTCAGTTCAGTTCAGTTCAGTCGCTCAGTCATGTCTAACTCTTTGCAACCCCATGAATTGCAGCATGCCAGGCCTCCCTGTCCATCACCAACTCCTGGAGTTCACCCAAACTCATGTCCATCGAGTCGGTGATGCCATCCAGCCATCTCATCCTCTGTCGTCCCCTTCTCCTCCTGCCCCCAATCCCTCGCAGCAACAGAATCTTTTCCAATGAGTTAACTCTTTGCATGAGGTGGTCAAAGTATTGGAGTTTCAGCTTTAGCATCAGTCCTTCCAAAGAACACCCAGGACTGATCTCCTTTAGAATGGACTAGTTGGAGAAAAACATCAATACAGTATACTTACACATATATATGGAATTTAGAATGATGGTAATGATAAACCTGTACGCAAGACAGCAAAAGAGACACAGTTGTATAGAATGGCCTTTTGGACTCGGCGGGGGGGGAGAGGGTGGGATGGGTTGGCAGGAGTGGCA
>SJXQ01000358.1:359087-376277 GCA_006408695.1 Aepyceros melampus
CTATGGAAAACAGTGTGGAGATTCCTTAAAAAATTGCAAATAGAACTGCCTTATGATCCAGCGATCCCACTGCTGGGCATACACACCGAGGAAACCAGAATTGAAAGAGACACGTGTACCCCAATGTTCATCGCGGCACTGTTTGTAATAGCCAGGACATGGAAGCAACCTAGATGTCCATCAGCAGATGAATGGATAAGAAAGCTGTGGTACATATACACAATGGAGTATTACTCAGCTATTAAAAAGAATACATTTGAATCAGTTTTAATGAGGTGGATGACGCTGGAGCCGATTATACAGAGTGAAGTAAGCCAGAAAGAAAAACATCAATACAGTATACTTACACATATATATGGAATTTAGAATGATGGTAATGATAAACCTGTACGCAAGACAGCAAAAGAGACACAGTTGTATAGAATGGCCTTTTGGACTCTGTGGGAGAGGGAGAGGGTGGGATGGGTTGGCAGAGTGGCAATGTAACATGTGTGATATCATAAGCGAAACGAATTGCCAGTCCAGGTTTGATGCAGGATGCAGGATGCTAGGGACTGATGCACGGGGATAATCCAGAGAGAGGGTGTGGGGCGGGAGGGTGGAGGTGGGGGTCGGGATTGGGAGTTCATGTACACTCATGGCTAATTCATGTCGATGTGTAACAAAATGAATACAGTATTGTAAAGCAAAACAAACTAAAAAATAAAAATTAATTAGAAATTAAAAAAAAATTAAAAGTGGGGAAGATTCACCAAACCATCCAATTCTTCCTTCCCACAACTGAATTCAGGAAGACATTTTTGCACAGCAATCGCAAACTTTACACAATGTTTTATAAACATTGTCTTCAAAATCAATGAAAAAGTATGTGATAACCTATTTTTTAGTTTAAGAAATTATGTTGTGCTTAAGAAGCTACAAGAATCAAAACATTGGCCTAGAATTTGGGTATACATAGTCATGTATTTAAAAAGGCACCTTCAGAGAGGACTGAAATGCATTTTTAAAAATTACTTTGGACTTTGTAATAAATAGTTTATTAAACTCTTAAAAAAAAAAATAGAATGGACTAGTTGGATCTCCTTGCAGTCTAGGGGACTCTCAAGAGTCTTCTCCAACACCACAGTTCAAAAGCATCAATTCTTTGGCGGTTAGCTTTCTTCACAAGCTTTAGCCAACCAATAATTTGCTTACTTTGCTTCTGCCTTTTCTCTATAAAAGTCTTTTCTTGAGTTGTTGTTAAAGGAGCACTTCTAACCATTTCTGGCTTGGTGCTGCCCTGTTCCAACTGATTTTTGCTGACATAAACTCTTAAGATGTTTAATAGACTTCAGTTTTTTTATTGACATATAGTTGATTTAGGGCTTCCCAGTTGGCACAATGGTAAAGAACCTGCCTGCCAATGCAGGAGACATAGCTTCAATCCCTGGAAGATGCCTGGAGAAGGAAATGGCAACCATTCCAGTATTTTTTTTTTTTTTTTTTTACCATTCCAGTATTCTTGCCTGGGAAATCTCATGGACAGGGGAGCCTGGCAGGCTGCAGTCCTTGGGGTCACAAAGAGTCAGACAGGACTTAGCAACTAAACAACAAGACACATAGTGGATTTATAGTACTGTGTTAGTTTCAAGTGTACAGCTAAGTGATTCAGTTACATATTTTTTTCATATTATATTCCATTACAGGTTATTACAAGATATTGACTATAGATCCCTGTGCTACACAGTAGGTCCTTGTTGGTTATCCATTTTGTATATATTAGTTTCTATATGTTAATCTCATACTCCTAATTTATTGCCCCTACTTCCCTTTCCCCTTTGGTAACCATAAGTTTTTTTTCTGTGTCTCTGAGTCTATTTTGTATATAGATGCATTTGTATTATTTCTTTAATTGTTATCTTTTAACATATTCTGAGCTGTGGTTCCAGGTGGCCCAGAAAAGAGAGAGAGATCAAGCCAAATGAGAAGCAGAGATGAGAAGAAGAAGAAACAGAATCCCCGATAAGACTTTAGGTCCCTGATTTCAGTCCCTTCTCAAGAACCCCCTTCCTGTCCTTCTACAGTTTAGGTAGAGGAGCCAACAAGATGCTCCTCTTTTTTCTTCCAGTAGCTCAAGCAATATCACTTGCAACCAAGACACTTGACCAACAGGACCAGATAGTCATTGGGGAAGGCCACCTATTTCATGGATGTTGATCCCAATATATCTTCAAGCCAAGAACAACAGAACCTAAAATAGTACCCCTATTTTCTTGTAGAAGCTTTTCCTCCCTTTTCTTCTTATATTTAGGAAACAAACAAAAGATTGAAGGGGAAAAAAAAAGGGCAGAAAAATATTAGTACAACAACACTTCAGCCAATTGACCAGGCAGAAATGTAACCTGCTGTGTGCTCTTCAGAGTGGCTTAACTCTAATCACACGGCCCACCTCTCCTTTTCTTTCTCCTATCTTTATGTCTTGCTTCACATCTCATAAATGTTTTATATCTGAAAGCTTAAAAAGTGATTCATGCAAGATCTGCTATAAGCATTTAGCTCAAGTATCAAATTCATTTGCCTAGTGATGGATAAAAGAAGAGGAAAACCATCTTCTGTCTCAAGGAAGGCCAAACTGGAAAGTGAGGCAAAAAGCAATATACAGAAGAACCAAACTTTTTTATTTTTTACTTGGCCGATCTTTCCTGCTGTGTGCATCTAATGTTTTGCCTCTGAGAATAGAACTTATTAGCAACCTCAAAATGAAAAAAGAAGACAGGATATTTTTCAACAAGGGTCTCTGCTTTGCCAAACATCCCAGAGTTTGTCTCCAAGGACTTGAAAAGAAAGGAAAGAATGAAGAACGGAAACCATAAAGCATGCGGTAAGGCTATCATCTAATTACCGAATGAATGGCACAGTTGTTTTGTCTGATTGCACTAAGCTAGTTATCCACTGCTAGCTTCATTGACAAAAAGGGAATCGACACAAATTATAGGGAAATTCAAGCACTAAAGGAATGTTTTGGTTCAGAGGTTTGCAATGACTATTGGCTTCAGTTTTTGGCAAAATCTGTCTTCGCCGTAAGGAACTCGGCTGTGCTGGGTCAGCCTGCAGCATTCCCGAAAACCTGGAATAGGATAGACTTCCTTGTCATCTGTATCCCATCAATAAATTAAAGTGATGTTCTCCAGCTCGTGTTTGTTTCTTGGCAGGCTAATCTACAATCAGAAAAAGAAAAGCCTTTCATTTGTGGACTCCAGCTAAAGGAAGGAAGCCTTTGTATGCGGATTCACCGGAGACCAAAATATTAAAAAGTGGAAGAGGAAAACCATATGCTGCAGTTCTCCAAAGGAAGCAGCTCAGAGTTCTGGTTAAAGAAATGCTTGAGTTCATGACACAGTAAAATAAATCTTTTACTACCAGAAGAGGGTATGCTAATAATGATATTGATACTTCTGGGATGTTACAATCATTGACATGTTAACTAGTATTCCATTTTCTCTATTGTTTATATCAGAAAACCTAGAAATTATATATTTCAAAGAAACCTGAAGGAATGGTACATTTTAGCGTAATGCTTCCAGATTTGCACTTCATTTAAGAAAGAAGTGAGGAATCCAGTGGAATCTGTCTGGAGAACAATATTCATAAGCTCATGGCTCCCTCTCAAAGCTAGCTGATTCTTTACAGTCACAGCAATTAAATCCAGATTAAAGTAGACGTGAGGAAAAAATTGCTGTACTGATTATATGAGCTTTTTTGCATAGTCTATGACATAGTGCAGTGTTAGGAACTCTTCATTTCTCCTGGTTTTTCAGGGGTTGACCTTGCCCTTGTATCATCTGTGAATAAGTACACTAATGAGCATAGAACTGATGTGGTCCTTCAACTGCCTGTAGGAGAGAAAGCGTTGGGATCGTCTGATCCTTTTTAGATTGATCAGCTTTGTGTTTCATTTCCTTTTTTATCTTATTCAAAAAGCCAAGCAAGAATTCCTACTTCAACACCTGTATCCTTCAAAGAATATGACTCTGGGTGCAAATTTTCAGTATTTTAGGGCCTCATGTACCAATGATATGGCTCCTTACCAAAGCAAATTAATTTTGCTTTCTTTTGTAGTGGAGTCTTTTATAAAAACTAGCAACAGATTAAGTGCAAGGGGCATGATTGGTAAGAATGCTTGACGAAAACTTGGCAGAGGCATTTCATTGGACAGAAACGTGGATCTGGCTTCTGTTACTCAGTAGATAACTGAATGAATGTGTACTTACCTAGTTTACTGGAAAGAGGACTACATTGCAAGTCAGGAGAGTTTGTTCCCAGCTCTGGCCTTGCTGTGTGGTAAGCAATAACACTCTCCAGAGCTGGACTTTGAATCCTGGCCCAGTCACCCATCATTTGTGTCACTTGTGCTGGTCACTGTAGCCTCTCTGAGCCTCAGCATCCTCATTTCTAGTTGTCATTGTTCAGTCGCTCAGTTGTGTCCAACTCTGTGACCCCATGGACTGCAGCACACCAGACTTCCTGCCCTCACTATATCCTGGAGTTTGCTCAAACTCATGTCCATTGAGTTCATGATGACATCCAACCATCTCAGCCTCTGTCACCCCCTTCTCCTCCTGCCCTCAATCTTTCCCAGCATCAGGGCCTTTTCCAATGAGTCGGCAGGATAAAAACAATACTCATTTCACACAGTTGTAATTTATCTGGCACATAATAACCACTATATAAGAGTCTGTTCAATAAAATTAGTTATTCTGCTACTGACAGTAAAGATCAAATCTTAGCCTTTCAAAACTTGGGTTTTTCATTGGCAAATGGAGATAAGAACTAGTGTTTCTTACATCAGATCAAATGTGAGGAGTTTGATTTGTGACTTTAGACAGATTACTTCTTTTTACAGGAAAATTACTTTCTAATAAAAGAAATCATTAGTTCTCTTGAATTACCTTTCATCACAATCCTCTGTTGTTAATCATTTGGACAACAATGAAGAGTTTATTCTTCTTGGGAAATCTCCCATAAGTCAGAGACATTTAATTTCCCTTCTAAACTCATCTTTTCCCTGGACCTCAAGTTTGAGAGTTCTTAAAACAACTTCCACGGACTTTCCTGGTGGTCCAGTGGGTAAGACTCTGAACTTCCAATGCAGGGGACCAGGTTCAAACCCTGTTCAGGGAACTAAGATCCCTGATGCTGTTTGGCAAGGCCAAACAACAACAACAAAATTCTTAAAAATTCCTCCAATTCAATCCACTTGAAACTTGACACCCACAGAAGGTGAGTGCCCAGTATATGGTTCTCCCTTGAAAACAGCAAACCACCTGATTTCTAGACAGCTCTGTTACAAAAATCTCTCCTAGCATTAATGGTTAAAAATTTCACAAAAAAACAAAAGGTAGAAATATACCTCATATTACACACAACAGTATTTTCTATCAGATCAATGAGTACTTTGTCTTTTAAAAATCCATTAAGTCATAGAAAACTAAAAGAGAAATTTATAGTTATCTTTGGAGAGATGATAACTTTTTAAGGTTAAAATAAATAGAAACAACTAAAGAAAATAATTAACAAATTTAACTACACAAAGACTAAAACTTTTTAGGGAACAACCAAATCTAAAATGATAAGACAGACAGTTATTTGGCCTAGAATATGGATGAAAGGAAATTTGATAAGTAAATAAATAATATTTAAAATATTAAATAAAAATAAAAAGGTCTCCTGGTAACAAAAATATGCAATATTTTAAAACAGTAAGATATCATTTTAAGCCTAATAACAATAATTGCCTTTAAAATTATCCACCAAGGTTTTGCCTAATCATAATTATTAATTATTGCTTTTAAAATCAGGTAATGCAAAGTTGATAATATATACCCACAGAGTGTTGCTGGCAATATAAACTATGCAATCTTTAGAAAAACAATTTGGCATTACACAGGAAAAGGAACTGCATTCATATTCTACTAAACAAACCCTCCTTGTGGCAATTTTATTCTATATAAAAATCCAAGGGAAAAAAGGGACTTATCTATATATTTATATACTCAAAACAGTATTATTTAAAATGGTAAAATATTAAAACTCAGTTAGTGTCCAACCCTATAGCTCCTCAAAAGAATACTTAAAAGTCATTTTAAAAGATAAGTATGGAACATATTAAGCTAGTCTTTGTCATTCTTCCAATCATTTTTAAGGACTGCTTCCTAACATTCTGGAAACCATCTCATTTGAAACTCAGTGTTTATAAATTCTCCTCTCTCCCACTGAAGCAACTACTCAGGTCTGCCCTGAGAAAATTCCTATTTCTTCAGGTCAGAGGTGTTACTGGAAAAACAATCAGGTCCAATGTGCAAAAGAAATTTATTTCTGGAATCAAAATATTTTCCTTCTGCTGAAATCTCTATATCAACCACTAGTACCACTTAACTATTGAAACCAAAATTGTAGGAGTTATCTTCACTCTTCCACCTCCCTCATCTCCCTTATTCAATTGATCAAGATCTGCAGAAATGAACTAATCTCTCTTCTCTATCTAGACTATTTTCAAATATCAGCAAAAAAAAAAAGGGAAGTCTGTAGAAAAATTGATTTCATATGAAAATAACCCTATTTATAAAATTAAAAATAATTAGAAACAGAAATAAAATGTACATGTTAAAATATAATTTCCAACATCAAGTCCTGAAAAATAATCATGAATAATTACAATAAGACAAACAGATCAAAGGAATTAAGAAAAAGAAAATAAACACCAATGATAAAGACATTCCAACATAAGACTAACAGAGGTTTCTGAAATAGAAAACCCAATTATTAAATTGTCTGAGACAAACCTCTTTAATCATTTCCATCTGAAAAGAATGAGAAATAAAAGTCTGTCAGTGATGGTAAGGATCAAAATATCACTGCTATTCTGATAAAGGCTAAATGTGTAGCTTAGTTGTGCAGTTAAATAGATCTGCCATCTGAATTGCAGTAGTTGGCACATTGACCCTTCCCATTAGGCAATGATGATTTGGGGAAGACATCCCACCTGAGAGGTAGGAGGACAGGATGCTTAATCAGGGATAGCCTGACAACACAAAGGTGAATATCTGCTTCCTAAAGGACTGCTCACTCCCATAAGGAAGAGGGGTAGAGCTGACTTAATTTATCCCCAAATTATTTTTCCAAAATTATCAATGATATGTCACTCTTAACTTCTCAGGAGAGAGAGGATAAAGAGGTGAACAGAGGCTATGAGTTACACTAATTGAGCACACATTTTAAGAAGGCCAATGCTCACTCTCAGTGGAAGGTCTCTCAAAATGTCTTTCTGGTGGGATTCTCAGAATTACTCTCTTGTGCATCTCCCAATGGTTCCCTTTCTGAGTAGGAATGTTTATAGCAGTTACCCTATCCCAAAACCATCACTGAGTATTGGATGTGTAGAGAAAAGAAAATTCACCACTTTAAAGTCTCTAGGTCAAGAAGCACATTTCTAGACCAGCTATAGAGCCCCCAGCACATCACTAGATACCCTAGACATTGATTTGGTGTCCTTACTCTGTGGGACTTTTTGGTTGTTTTCCTTGGGGTAAAAAGTATATTTTGGGCATAAAAATAAGAATCAAATACTGTGTTTCATAGAATGACCATGGAAGATGTTAGGGTGTGTTCTGCTTCTTCTCCCCTCCCAGGCAAAATAGACGATGTGATTTCCTTCTCCAGTGGCACTTGTTTAAGCCAGTAAAAGGTGCACATAGTGCTATATATTCCTTCCATGTGGTAGCTCTAAGCAGTATGTAATTTACCACGTTCCCTTTTGCATTTTTACCTGAGTGATTATGGATGCATTGACATGGAGTGTCTATCAGCCTACATCCCTGAAAGATGCAATAAGCAGGGGCCCTCTAACTCAGGTATAACATGTAGCAAGTGAAAATAATACTGAAAAGCTGTGTTATGTTGTGTGAACAACCACAGAGATTTGGGGATTGTTACTGCAGCATTCTGAAGATCAGCCCTGGGATTTCTTCGGAAGGAATGATGCTAAAGCTGAAGCTCCAGTACTTTGGCCACCTCATGCGAAGAGTTGACTCATTGGAAAAGACTATGATGCTGGGAGGGATTGGGGGCAGGAGGAGAAGGGGACGATGGGGGATGAGATGGCTGGATGGCGTCACTGACTCCATGGGCGTGGGTCTGGGTGAACTCTGGGAGTTGGTGATGGACAGGGAGGCCTGGCGTGCTGTGATTCATGGGGTCGCAAAGAGTCAGACACGACTGAGCGACTGAACTGAACTGAACTGCAGCATAGTGCATTCTGATGTATATATCGCTTTCTTGCCGAGATTATGAATTTGCATTACCTGGTCTTATTCAGGACACCTTTTTATCCTTTCAAGTATACTCAGAATCTCTTGATTTTTCTTCATGCCCGTGTTGAACTTAATATCAATTATATCTGGTGAGAGAGCACCCACAAATTCGTGCGAACAGGCATTTTCAGCCTTGTATCTCAGTGGGTATTGTTTTTTGTTATGAAATGGCTTGGGCATTTTTTAAAGCCTCCTAATTAAGTTTTCATCTTGTCTCCACATTTAGCTGGAAGAATCGTCCTTCCAGATTCCTAATCTGAAGCAACTATTTATATTTAAGACTGAGCCCACAGGGTCCTAATAAAGAACAGTGCCATGAAATGTTCCAAACCTCGAGAATGTGTTTCTTTCTCCAATGTCTTTTTGTCAATTATGTTTTTATGCCCCTCTATTCCTCTCAGGAAGATTAAGCTGAATTTGTATCAGTCTATCTAGCACTGACTACTTGGGCCTGAAACTTATAAACCCCAAATCTCAGCTGTCTTGCAATTCAAGAGAAGCAATTCCTAGGGTAAAGGTATGGCCAAAAGTATATTTAAAGGGCCTCTAAAGAACCTGTTTCTCAATCTTTGAAACTTTGTTTCTTGTATCAGTCACTTATCACTGTGTAACAAATCATCCTAAAATATAGAGGCTTAAGGCACTATTAGTTATTATGAAACTATGTATCACCTTAACTGTTTTGTTGCCCTGGGTTTAAGTGTTCTCATTTGGATTCTCCATATGTTTATGGTCAGCTGAGAGACCAGGGGCGAAGTGGTCTAAGCTAGCATTTCTGGGGTGACTCATTTCTGCCTCATGTGGTGTCTTATCCTTTAGCAAACCTGTTCACAGACTTGTTTTCACAACAATGGCAGAATTTCAAGAGAAGAAGTAGGATCACTCAAATATGTTTCCAAACCTCGGTCTATATTATATTTGCTACTATCCCATTGGCTGAAGAAAGTCATGTCTAAAAGAGCAGAATCAGATAGGGAAAGCATTATTAAAGGACATAGATACAGACAGCATGAAAAATAAGGACTATTAGCGCACCTCGGTTAGTATGCTTGGGAAAGGCTGTTGCTGCTGCTGCTGCTGCTGCTGCTCAGTCGCTTCAGTCGTGTCCAACTCTGTGCGACCCCACAGACGGCAGTCCACCAGGCTCCCCCGTCCCTGGGATCCTCCAGGCAAGAACACTGGAGTGGGTTGCCATTTCCTTCTCCAATGCATGAAAGTGAAAAGTGAAAGGGAAGCCGCTCGGTTGTGTCTGACTCTTAGCGACCCATGGACTGCAGCCTACCAGGCTCCTCCATCCATGGGATTTTCCAGGCAAGAGTACTGGAGTGGGGTGCCATTGCCTTCTCCTAAGTTTACCTAAAAATCTGTACTAGTCAGCACTCTAAGACCATTCCTGAAACCAGCTCACAGATGTGGTTCTGTGATTGTTCTGTGTGGTTCTAAGTGGCTAATGACAACTCACTTACTAGGATCTAGTTCCCTTTGTCTAGGCCCACTTGGCTTCTGTGTGCTCTTGCCAAGAAACTCTGTCTCCCATAAGTCAATGGTCTCATAGCCCTGCACACACTTGACACCTAAGGTGTCTCTGTACACTCTTGATAAGAAAGCAAAATGGCCCATGGGCAGTTTTCATCCTTGTTTTTAATCTTGAAATCTTCCATGACTTTTAGAAATTGTTACTTCTCTATGGATCAAATCTCCATAAATTAACAGTTGCAGACTGTCAGAGATTGAATATTTACATCCCTCCAATATTCATCTGTTGAGTCCCTACCACTGAATGTGATCATATTAGAAGGAAGGGTCTTTGGGGGTAATTAGGTTTAGATGTGGTCACGAGGGTAGAGGATGGCATCATCGACTCAATGGACATAAGTTTGAGCAAACTCAGGGAGATAGTGAAGGACAGGGAAGCCTGGCATGGGGTCACAAAGAGTCAGACATGACTTAGGAACTGAACAACAATGAGGGTGGAGCACTCGTGATGGGATTACTGTCCTTATAAGAAAGAGACACCAGAGACCTCTCTGCATGTGAAGATACAGCCAGAAGGCAGACATCTACAGGCAAAGAATAAGGTCCTCATCACACACTGAATCTGCTAGCACCTTGATCTTGGCCTTCCTACCCTCCAGAACTGTGAGAAACAAATGTCTGTTGTTTAAGTCCATCAGTCTATGGTATTTTGTTATAGCAACCTGAGCTGACTGATACACAGACCAAAGTCAAATACCACAAGCCTAAAAACAGTAGAAATAGACAGTTTGCACAATATAAACTTTTTCCAGTGCCAAGATCAAAACGATCTACATACACATTAAGATCAAATGTCCAAAGCTATACCAAAAGCTTCTTTGGGTGTAATTTTTATTGGCAAGTTTTATTCTCTGTTATATCTAGCAATATTTCTGACCTCTATACCAAATGCTAAGAATTTCAGAAGGTCTTAAGAAATAGCACCCCTCTCTCCTGCTGAAGTTATTACACAATTTAAAAAGAAGACATATCAGCACTTCCGCAACCAAAATATTGCCTTTATGATTGATAGAGGCAAAGCTAGAGGACAAAAATTAGTGTGACAGCCAAACGTGCCTGCTAACTGAACCCTAGAATTAGGCAGACTCCTTTATTCAGACATACACAGTACTGATGAGAACTCCATTCTTCCTGATGGGAGCTGGGTGGTCTGATCCAGAGAGAATTACTACATGGAAAGCAGAAGTTATCCTGCTTCCTGATTCTTCCTTCCCTCGGGCTTTTATTCCCCCACAAGAAAAAGAGTGGTAACCAAGCCAAGCAGGTTTAATTTATTTCATCCAAACTCTAGAGCTCAGATGCGTCACCGATTGCTCTCTGGGACAGATTAAGTTAGGGGCTGAAATTACACTAATCAAGTTACCTCTACACTGAAAGATATATCAGAAATGGGAAGTACATATTTCTCCCTCAGGTCAACAAACTGAATTTAAAAAAATACAAAGATGTAATAGGAAAAATTCCCTGCATTAAAGGAAAAAGAAAATATGTATATTAAATTAAGCACTATGAATCCCATTTCCACCATGAAGAAATTGAATGAAGGACATACATAGATATATGTCTGTGAGTGTACATCTATATCCTTGACACGAGCAACTGGATATCAATGGGTTAAAAAAATAAAACTTGACCTTAACTTCACACTTTACACAAAAATTTACTCAAAATGGATAGTGCACTTAAATTATAAAAGCTAAAGTATTATTATCACAAGACAGGACAATGATTGTTGAGGAACCTTAAAATGTCCTTAGCTAGTACTGATTTGGAGTATTATTCCCAGTCAGAAGTATCAATACTGTTTGGCATTTATTGTCATTTATTCATTCATCTATGTCACTCTTTCTGGGGGAGTTCAAAACACCAGAAAATAAAGTGTTTGTTCTTCTTCAGCCATCACATCTGCTGATCTGTCCTGAAGTTAATCCTGTAGAAGAGGTAACACAGAACGTCAGAGGTGGTACCCTCATGGTACACTGAGACATGTTGCATTGGTTGAATTATGGCAAGAAAGTGGGGAGATTGCTATGACTGGCTCCCCAGACACCTTATCTGCATTTAAGTCCTCTGCCCAGATAGAATTCCTCTGAATTAAAATTTTTTTCATCAAGATATAGTGGATGTATAAGGTAGTTCAATCTCCTGCAATGCAGGAGACCCAGTTTTGATATCTGGGTTGGGAAGTTTCCCTGGAGAAGGAAATGGCAACCCACTCCAGTGTTCTTGCCTGGAAAATCCCACGGACAGAGAAGCCTAGCAAGCTATAGCTCATGGGGTCGCAAGGAGGCAAGGAGTCGGACAGGACTGAGCAACTGAACCATCACAATATTATATAAGTTTCAAGTGTACAACATAGTGATTCACAATTTGTGAAGGTTATATTCCATTTATAGTTATTACAAAATATCAGCCCTATTCCCGGTGTTGTACCATTTATCACTGTAGCTTATTTCTTTTATACATAGTAGTTTGTGCCCCTTAAGCCCCTACCCTTATCTTGCCCCTTCCTTTTCCCCGCTGGTAATCACTAGTTTGTTCTCTACAGAACTCTGAATCCTTTAGGTTCTTGGTAATTCTGCTCTTACTTTAGTTATTCTTATCAGAAACAGCACAGAAAATGGGGAAAAAAGGCAATAAGGGTGTTATTTTCACAACCATAAAAGGCTATCTAGTTGAGGATCTTCTGACTTTTTGCCTGCTTTCTGTTGCCAAACAGCACAACATTTATTAAAACATACTAAAAGCCAAGTAGGCTTGTTGCTGGCCACAAAATTCATTTGAAGAATTGAAGTGGAAGATTACAGAACTTGAGAGCTATGAGAATTACTTTCTGAGGAAAGCTAAACAGTCAGGAAAGCACTGAAGCTTTTGTAACCCTGTCTGAAATCAGTGCAAGTGTGGGGAGCTGCTCCAGCATGTCTGGCCTGTGTTCCCTTCCCATGTTACCATATCAAAAGCAATATTAGCAATGATTTACCAGTATCAAACATCGATGAGATGTGTGCAATGATACACTAATAATTAGATTTAGAAACCACTGTGTGGATTTTTATCAACAACTGCATATTCTATTTCCTATAAGTCATTTTCATCCATGTTTTAAAAGTCTTTTTAAAAAATGTTAAGGATTTTCATTTATCTATGTATTGTTTTCTATATCATCGCTTGATGAGCCAGATTTGTCTCTTTCATACAGAGAAATCCTAGACCCTTCTGCCTGGCTTTCAACAGAGGGTCTATTAGCAGCAGCAAAGGCAGTTGGTGACCTCCCAGTTAGGAAGTCTCTCCCTCCAGCCCCTAGATAAGGACTATGGGCATTTGCTCACTATCAGGCAAAGTCCTACACTGATGATGTTTCAAGACCAACCTCACTGCTGGCTGATTTTATAGAGAAATTCAGCTACACTGTCAGCAAGTGGATTTAACATATTCGAAAAGATGTGGCATTTTAAAAAGTTATTTTTTTCTTTTTTCACTGTTATTACAGCTTAAGAAACACTGTAACAATTTGTATATTACTTCTTATACAAATTGTCTCTTGCTATATCTAACTGAATTAATGACGATGCTTGCAACAATCTTCCATACATGAAGATAACTATTTTGAGGAATGGATTAAGATGTGGTACATATATATAATGGAATATTACTCAACCATAAAAAGGAATGAAGTTGGTAGAGATGTAGATGGATCTAGAGACTGTCATACAGAGTGAAATCAATCAGAAACAGAAAAACAAATATGGTACATTAATGCATATATATGAACTCTAGAAAAATGATATGCTGCTGCTGCTGCATCACTTCAGTCGTGCTGACTCTGTGTGACCCCATAGACAGCAGCCCACCAGGTTCCCCCATCCCTGGGATTCTCCAGACAAGAACACTGGAGTGGGTTGCCATTTCCTTCTCCAGTGCATGAAACTGAAAAGTGAAAGGGAAGTCGCTCAGTCGTGTCCGACTCTTTGTGACCCCATGGACTGCAGCCCACCAGGCTCCTCCATCCATGGGATTTTCCAGGCAAGAGTACTGGAGTGGGGTACCAAATGATATAGATGATCTTATTTGCAAAGCAGAAATAGAAACACAGATGTAGAGAACAAACCTATGTATACCAAGGGGGAAAAGGGGGAAGTAAGATGAATTGGGAGATGGGGTAGATGTATATAGAGTATCCATACAATGTATAAAATAGATGACTATGACAACCTACTGTATACCACAGGGAACTCTACTCAGTGCTCTGTGGTGACCTAAATGAGAATGAAATCAAAAAGGGAAGGGACATGTGTATACATGTGGCTGATTTGCTTTGCTGTACAGCAGAAACTGGAATAACATTGTAAAGCAACTGTACTCCAATAAAAATTAATTTAAAAATGAATAAAAAGATAACTGACTACTTTGGATTTGAAAGCAACTTTATATATTGTATACCTGTACATAATATATGTGAAGTAAATATTTTTACCCCTTTTTTAGAGATTAAGAAAAAAAGATCCATTTATATGCGCAAAGAACTCCTAGCTAGTAACTTGGATTTGGGTTTTCTGAGCAAGTCCACCAAGCTTTGCACCTCTACTCAAAAAATAACATAACCACTTACATTTTCATAACACTTGAAAATACTGAAAACAGTTTGCAGGCATGATGTCATTTGATCCTAGAAAGATGTTATGAAGTATAATAGAACAAAGCATTATCTCCATTTTATAGATGTAAAAACCAAGGCCCTAAGGATAGATATGGGGGGTAAAATGACTTCTCTAGGATCAGACAACTTACTTTTTTTATGAGATCATATTTATTCAGAACTTGCTATAGAAAGGGAGTCAGCACCGTAATATATCTACATATATCCATTCTCCCCCCCAAATTCCTCTCCAATCCAAGTTGCCACACAACATTGAACAGAGTTCCAAGTACTGTACAGTAGGTCCTTGTTGTTTATCCATATTAAATACAGCAGTGTGTACATACGCATCCCAAACTCCCTTAACAATACCTTCCCTCCATCCTTCCCTCACCCACCCCAAGCACCCAGCAACCGTAAGTTTGTTCTATAACTCTGTGAGTCTCTTTCTGTTGGTGCAAGTAAGTGTATTTGTATAAGAGCTCAACTTTCAAGTAGAAACTCAGAGATAGAAGCCAGGGAGTGAACCTCCTTATCAGTCATATTCTGGTCCCCCTGGATTAGCTTGTGCATTGTCTCTTAGTCAGACTCTTCTCAGTCAATCTAATTAAATTGGTGATGAACAGTTTTGCCTCTGTGCATGAAGAAAACTGGATTGGGGATATTTTTATAAGGAGAAAACTTCTTTGGAAGAATTCTGTTCCATAGGATTTTTTAAAAAATGACGACTAATGATGACAGTGATGAGGATGACTGAGATAAAAATAATTGTCACTTACTTCCAATGTTTTTGTGTGATTCTGTTTAACTTTTCAATTATGCAAATGTATGCCCAACCTGTTTAAAGTATGGTTAGTGTGAGGTTTTGCTTTGTTTCACAGAATTGACGATTGTATCATGAGCATTATAGATTAATATTAAAGAGATATATTTAAATAATTCAAGCTTTTATTTTAAAACTTTATTATTTGACATAATTGTCATAAAACACTTTACAGACATAGAAAATTCTGTCAACAGGTTGAAATGATCTAGGATTGGGAATTCCTTGCTGGTCCAGTGGTTAGGGCTCTACAATTTCATTGCTGAAGCCTGGGTTCAATCTCTGATTGGGGAACTAAAGTCCCGCAAAGCTCACAACATGGCCAAGAAAAGAAAATGAGCTAGGATCATTCAATATATAACTCATGTCTTTTTGACATAGAGAGATGATATAACAGTTATTTATTTGGTGTCTCAGACAGTAAAGTGTCTGCCTACAATGCAGGAGACCCAAGTTCAATCTCTGGGTTGGGAAGATCCCCTGGAGAAAGAAATGGCAACCCACTCCAGTACTCTTGCCTGGAAAATCCTATGGACGGAGAATCATGGTAGGCTACAGTCCATGGGGTTGCAAAGAGTCGGACACGACTGAACGACTTCACTTCACTTCATAGTTGATTTATAATATGTTCAGTTCAGTTCAGTTCAGTCGCGCAGTCGTGTCCGACTCTTTGCGACCCCATGAATCGCAGCACGCCAGGCCTCCCTGTCCATCACCAACTCCCGCAGTTCACTCAGACTCACGTCCATTGAGTCTGTGATGCCATCCAGCCATCTCATCCTCGGTCGTCCCTTTCTCCTCCTGCCCCCAATCCCTCCCAGCATCAGGGTCTTTTCCAATGAGTCAACTCTTCGCATAAGGTGCCCAAAGTACTGGAGCTTCAGTTTTAGCATCATTCCTTCCAAAGAAATCCCAGGGTTGATCTCCTTCAGAATGGACTGGTTGGATCTCCTTGCAGTCCAAGGGACTCTCAAGAGTCTTCTCCAACACCACAGTTCAAAAGCATCAATTCTTCGGCGCTCAGCCTTCTTCACAGTCCAACTCTCACATCCATACATGACCACAGGAAAAACCATAGCCTTGACTAGACGGACCTTAGTCGGCAAAGTAATGTCTCTGCTTTTGAATATACTATCTAGGTTGGTCATAACTTTTCTTCCAAGGAGTAAGCGCCTTTTAATTTCATGGCTGCAGTCACCATCTGCAGTGATTTTGGAGCCCAAAAAAACAAAGTCTGACACTGTTTCTACTGTTTCCCCATCTATTTCCCATGAAGTGATGGGGCCAGATGCCATGATCTTCGTTTTCTGAATGTTGAGCTTCAAGCCAACTTTTCCACTCTCCTCTTTCACTTTCAACAAGAGGCTTTTTAGCTCCTCCTCACTTTCTGCCATAAGGGTGGTGTCATCTGCATATCTGAGATTATTGATATTTCTCCCAGCAATCTTGATTCCAGCTTGTGTTTCTTCCAGTCCAGCATTTCTCATGATGTACTCTGCATATAAGTTAAATAAGCAGGGTGACAATATACAGCCTTGACGTACTCCTTTTCCTATTTGGAACCAGTCTGTTGTTCCATGTCCAGTTCTAACTGTTGCTTCCTGACCTGCATACAGATTTCTCAAGAGGCAGGTCAGGTGGTCTGGTATTCCCATCTCTTTCAGAATTTTCCACAGTTTACTGTGATCCACACAGTCAAAGGCTTTGGCATAGTCAATAAAGCAGAAATAGATGTTTTTCTGGAACTCTCTTGCTTTTTCCATGATCCAGCGGATGTTGGCAATTTGATCTCTGGTTCCTCTGCCTTTTCTAAAACCAGCTTGAACATCAGGGAGTTCACGGTTCAC
>SJXQ01000358.1:376475-415074 GCA_006408695.1 Aepyceros melampus
GGGAAGCCTGGTGGGCTGCAGTCTATAGGATCGCACAGAGTCGGACACGACTGAAGCAATGCAGCTGCAGCAGCAGCATTTTCTACTATATAACCAAGTGATTCAGGCTATATAGTAGAAACTGCTGCTGCTGCAGCTGCATTGCTTCAGTCGTGTCCGACTCTGTGTGACCGTATGTATAATTCTTCAGATTATTTTCCATTACAGTTGATTACAGAATATCGAATATAGTTTCCTGTGCTATACAATAGAAACTTGTTGTCTGTTTTGCATATAGTAGTGTGTATCTGCTAATCCCAAGCTCCTAATTTACACTGCCCTCCCCCAATACTTTCTTTTCTATTTGGTAACCATAGGTCTGTTTTCTATGCCTGAGTCTGTTTCTGTTTTGAAAATAATTCATTTGTATTATATTTTAGATTTCATATATAAGTGGCATCATATGATATTTGTCTCTCTTACTTCACTTAGTATGATAATCTCTGGGTCTATCCATGTTGCTGCAAATG
This sequence comes from Aepyceros melampus, assembly GCA_006408695.1. Taxonomy (NCBI): domain Eukaryota; kingdom Metazoa; phylum Chordata; class Mammalia; order Artiodactyla; family Bovidae; genus Aepyceros; species Aepyceros melampus. Next base: position 376,985 of record SJXQ01000358.1, read on the forward strand.
GCATTATATGGCTTTTTATGGCTGAGTGATATTCTGTTACAAACACAAACACACACACACACATCCATACCACATCTTCCTTATTCATTTGTATGTTGGTGGACACTTGGGTTGCTTCTTTATCTTGGCTGTTGTAAACAGTGTTGCGATGAACTCTGGGATTTCTTTTCAACTTAGCATTTTCATATTTTCTGGAGGACCCTCCATCCTGTTTTCATTGTAGTGGCTGCACCAGCTTACATTCCCACCAACGGTGTAGGAGGGTTCCCTTTTCTCCATGCCTTCTCCAAGCATTTAGTATTCAAAGGTTTTGTGATTCTGACTAGTGTGGGGGCTTCCCTGATGACTCAGCAGGTAAAGAATCTGCCTGCAATGCAGGAGACACAGGAGACACAGGTTCAGTCCCAGGGTGGGAAAGATCTCCTGGAGGACGAAATAGCAACCCAGTCCAATATTCTTGCTTGTAAAAGCCCCTGGATAGAGAAGCCTTATAGGCTACAGTCCAAAGGGTCAAGAGAGTCAGACACAACTGAGCATGCACACGCCACCAACTAGTGTGAAATGATACCCCGGTGTAGTTTTGATTTGCATTTCTCTAATAATTAGTAATGTTGAGCATCTTTTCATGTGCCTACTGGTCATCTGTATGGCTTCTCTTGAGAAATGTCTATTTAAGTCTTATGCTCATTTTTTGATTGGGTTGTCTTTTTTTGTTGCTATTGAGTTGTATAAGCCATTCGTATATTTTGGAAATTAAGCCCTTGTCAGTCCCATTGTTTGCAATTGTTTCCCAGTCCATAGGTTGTCTTTTCAGTCTGTTAATGGTTTCCTTTGCTATTCAAAATTTATACTTTTGATTATGTCCCATTTGCTTGTTTTTGCATATGACAGTTATTTTCAAATAAAGCTGTAAAGGATGAGATCAAAACACTTCCTTCCATTTAATTTTCCACTAAAACAAAAAAATTGTGTATTTCAGCTCCATAGAAATATAAACATCTTTGAAATTTGCTTGACCAAGTAACAAGTGTGCAGATAGCACACCTTTGTTGAACAAAAATACAACTATGACTCTGAGGGTTTTAAAAATGTGCTAAAATTCTCTCCAAACATTAATATCAGTGAATATGAGGATATTTACAGAAAGATAATGAGGGTATAGCATTTCCCTCTTTTGTTAAAAGGTAAGCTTTATTCCTGCCAAAATGAATTCCTATTTCTCCCCAAAATGGTGTGTGTATGTGTGCACATGTGTGTGTGAAAATGTTTCAACTACTGGACACTAGTCACATATACATTTTTTATATCATTGCCCCATTAAGGAGTTAAAAGTATATTATTTGTTTGCTTCCCTTTAGCCTTTAGTGTCTGATTACTAGGCCATAGAGCTACATGGATAATAAAGGTGAAATCGCCAGTGAAATTTTTTTAAGAAAAACAAAAAAATCCAGCTGATGCCAAAGCTCTGAGAGTTCCACGTTGTGCAACAAAGCCACTGGCTTTGAAACAGTGCCACAATTCCAGCACCTTGTGCCGATTCTACATTTACTCAGGGTCATTTGGGCAAAAGTAATGAAAAATATTAAAGCAATGTTTATGTAGCAGATATGCAATATCAATCACATTATGTTCATTGGTGATAAGAGTAAGGATTGGGTTGTTTGGGAGAAAAGTGACGTTTTCTCTTAAGTAGTGGAAAATTACCAGCAGACAGTGTGTTTGACTTCTCTACTTTTTTGTTTTGTTTCATTTTGTTTTTCTCTTTTAATTCTACTTCTTTATTCTTTATTCAACCAGTTCCACTGTTCAGTATTATGATAGGAAAAAAAAAAGTATTACCAGAAATCTTTTGGAGAAGTGATCTGAATTAAAAAAAAAAAAAAAACATGGTGATGAACTATAGCTTATAAACTGTCTAGTCTATTATTTCTATGATGAGATAAATGAGCGAAGTGAGCAATAATTATGCTCAGAAAATGCCTTACTAGTTGCCCTGAAGTAGAAGATCCCTATTCAGCTCCTACCTCTCCCAGCCTTACTCTGATGACAAATTCTGTGCATGTATGCTAAGTTGCTTCAGTCATATCCAGTACTTTGCAACTCCATGGACTGTAGTCCACCAGGCTCTTCTGTCCATGGGATTCTGCAGGCAAGAATACTGGAGTGGGTTGCTACTCCAGTGATCTACTCTAGGGGATCTCCTCTAGAAGGTCTCCTCTAGGGGATCTTCCCAACTCAGGGATCAAATTCTCATCTTTTATGTCTCCTGCATTGGCAGGCAGGTTCTTTACCACTAGTGCCACCTGGGAGAAGCCTGACAACAAATTCTAAAGGCTTATAATTACAAGTGAAAATCTTGCAGTTCTACTTAGCAATAGGGCCTAAGTCCTAGATCCACCAAGAGGTTCAAGTTGAGAGTAGTCTTGTGGCCCCAAATATAGTTTTCTTTGAAACCCACTGAGCTGTTGCTGTTCCTCAAACCCCAGCAATGCTTGCTCCATCCTAGTGACTAGCTTTGCTGTTTATTCATTAATCATTTAGTTGGGTCCTAATTCCAACCAAACAAACTCTTGTGTCTACTGTCAGCAAACACTAGCCCTTGATACCTTATTTTCTATTCCCAAACTGAATACCATTCCCTAAAATAAAGGGCTCTCAATGCTTATCAATCCCCAGCCCAACCCATAGAAGCCTCAGTGGGTTCACATGGCACATGTGAAAATAGTATTTTGAAGGTACTGAATTCCAACAGAGGAGCTAGAAAAGAATGTCTTCCACTGAAAATAAGAGAAACCTTTACCTATTTTTGAAGGGGAAGAAACAGAACTAACTTGCCGCCTACATCGTTGCCCTAGGCACTTCTCACAGGTTATCCCATTTAATCCACAAGCAGATATTACACAGACCTTACAAATGGGAAAACTGAACTTGACTCAGAGTCCAAACTGAAAAAGGAGTAAGTGATTAAATCAGGATTCACACTGTTAACAGCCTAACTTCACAGCCCATGCTCCTTCCAAGAGCACTATCTTGCCTTTCAAAAGAGAAGCCCAGGTCTAGGTCAACTATTGCTTGGGCTTCTAAAGGAGGAACAAAGAGAAATTATTCCTGCTATGGGCTGAACTGTGTTTCCTCAAATTCACATGAAGTCCTGGACCCAGTACCTCAGAACATGACTGTATTTGGAGACAAGGCCTTTAGAGAGGCAATTAAGTTGAAATGAGTTAATTTCCCATGGCGGGGGCAGGGGGGCTATAATCCAGTATGATTAGAGTCCTTATCAGAAGAGATTAGGACAAATTGAGAGACACTAGGGACATGTAACTGTAAGGGTGTATTACACGCACAGGGAAGAAATATCACATGAAACCACAGCAAGAAGGTGGCCATCCTCAAAGCAAAGAGAGAGGCCTCAGGGGAGATTAACCTTGTTAACACTTTGATCTTGGACTTCCAGCCTCTGGAAACATGAGAAAAACCTGTGTAAGCTGCCTTGTGGTTGTTTGGTCGCTAATAGTGTCTGACTCTGCAAACCCCATGGACTGCAGCATGCCAGGCTTCCCTGCCCTTCACCGTCTCCGTAAACCACATATTCCATGGTATTTTGCAATAGCAGAACTAGCAAACTAATTCATTTCCCACGTTAGGGAGGGCTGGACCTCCTAGCCACTTATGTAGGATGGGTTTTTTTGGGGTCATGGTTGAACAATGCAATTCACCTCTTCTAGGCTCGAGATGTGATTTCTATAGAGCTTTCTAAATCAGTCTCCTTTCTATTAGGTCTTCAAATACTTTCTTTAGGTACAGAAAAACACTTCAATGTGTGTGACTGAAGATAGAGATATAAAGTACACACGACAGAGATGTGGACAATAAGCTGATATGATTGGCACCCTCCCAGCCTGGGAAAACTCAGCTTTCCACCCCAAAGCTGGGGGTGTGGCAGGCTGGAGATTAAGCTCTATAAAAACTCAGGAACAGCAAGATTTAATATGCTTCTAGATGAGTGAGTAGATGAAGGTGCTGGAAAGGTGGCACACCCTAAGTGGGCATGGAAGCTCCACACCCCTTTGCCCACACCTAGTCCTATGCACTTCTCCCATACAGCTGTTTTCTGAGTTGCATCCTTTTAAAGTAAACCATCAAATGTAAGGGAAGACTTTCCTGGGTTCTGTGAATCATTCTAGCAAATCATCAGAAGTATAGGTGGCACTTGGTCAGAAGTATAGGTGGCAATCGGCTTGGCGGCTGACATCTGGGGTGGAGGTAGTCCTGTGGAATTGAGCCCTTGATTTGCATGATCTGATGCTATGTCCAGGTAGACAATGTCAGAATCAAAAGTTAAATTTTTAAGATATTCAGTGTCCACTGAGATTATAGGCCACTCAGTCAGTGTGCACTGAGAACTGGAGAATTACTTGGTGTGGGAAAAATCTGTATCGCTGGTGGTGTCAGAAGTATTGAGAGTAGAGCAGAAAAATTAAGTTTTACCTTACACTACTCTAAAAGAAACCCACGTACCAGAGGGTCTGCTATCAGCTGCATCTTCCACAACACTGAGACTCAGAAACTCATATTCTTCTGCTTCATCTGTGTGCTTTTTTAATAGTTAAGATGTAGGATGAAATATTTAATAAGTACTCCCAAGACTCACTGACTTCTACATTGCGTGTGTGTTTGCTAAGTTGCTTCAGTCATGGCCAACTCTTTGTGACTCTATGGACTGTAGCCCTCCAGGCTCCTCTGTCCACAAGATTCTCCAGGCAAGAATACTGGAGTGGATTGTCATTTCCTTCTCCAGGGATCTTCCCCACCCAGCGACTGAACCCACATCTCCTGTGGCTCCTGCATTGCTAGCAGATTCTTTATCGCTGAGCCACTGGGGAAGCCCCCTTCTTCTATATTACTTATCTTGATATGACTGATGCCTTTAAATTAGCACATTGGCTTTTGATGTTCTCTAAAGCACACAGAAGGAGAAGGCAATGGCAACCCTCTCTAGTACTCTCGCCTGGAAAATCCCATGGACGGAGGAGCCTAGTAGGCTGCAGTCCATGGGGTCGCTAAGAGTCGGACATGACTGAAGCGACTTAGCAGCAGCAGCAGCAGCAGCAGCAGCAAAGAACATAGAAGTTAAACTGGAAAATCATTTCCCCCTAATCCTTCCGTTCCAATTCTCTAGGGTGGTGGAAGAATGATCTAGAGTCGTTACTACATGCTTAAAATCTGTTTCCAAAAGATAGATAGGGAAAATTACTTAGATATTGAAGAAGGTAGAAACCTCAGTCTCCTCCCCAGCCAATTGTTACAGGGACGAGAGTTGACTTGTAAGCACACTTGCTGGGATTTGTAGGGCTTCACTCTGCCAAGCACAAGTGTGTTGCTCTCTGCCTGCCCCTGACCTGGGGCACTTCTCCTAAGTGTAAGCTTGTACTGGAGCCTGTGGGAGAGGCAGAGAGGGCAGGAGGGAGATGAGGAACAGAGGTCAGAGAGGAAAATCAGCCCTCAATGCCATCAGCAGCTTGCTCTCCCTAGTCAAGGGAAGAGTTCCATCATGCACCATGCTCCTGGTCCCCTGGACAAGCTCAGTGGATATTGCCAGGGCAGCCAAGAAATGCTTCCATCATAATCAAGCCTGGAAAGAGGACTCAGCCCCTGAGAGAAATGCTTTTTCCCAGACTCAAAGGGAAACTGCTGGCCTAGTGTCTACTTTCCTGATACCACAAATACATGGGCATCAACTTTGTTGCACTAGGACTCAAACCTTTATTACAAATTATCAATATCATAGTTTTCAGAATAGCATGGTGGTGGTTAGTTGCTAAGTTGTGTCCAGTTCTCGCAACCTCATGGACTGTAGCCTGCCAGGCTCCTCTGTCCATGGAATTCTCCAGGCAAGAATACTAGAATGAGTAGCCATTCCCTTTGCTGTGGCATCTTCTGGACCCAGGGATCGAACCTGAGTCTTCTGTACTGCAGGCAGATTCTTCACCAAGTAAGCTACCTTAAGATATGACTTTATTAAAGAAAAGCATATTCCTTTATTAAAAAATCAGCCCCACCCATCATTCTTATTTTTCCTCCACCTTACTAGGGAATGAACTAAATTCTCTTTAGGCCCACAGTGCATGAAGGTATCTCTAGCTGGTGAAGGAGACTCTCCCCACCCTCTTCTCTCTCCTTTCACCCCTGGCCAAGACTGCTGGCAGGATCTGCTCAGTTACACCACTTGAGAAGTCATAGGAGAGCTATGTGGTGACAAGTGCTAGAGGGCAGCTACCCCTGACAGCCGCCTCCAAACCCCCACCAGCAGTTCCAGACATTCCATCTCTCTGGGAAGTGCAGCCAAGATGTTTGGGTGAACCAGGTAAGGTGATGTGGAGAGCAAAGTTAGTCTTAAGTACATGGTTCTTTTTCAGGGAAGTCAGAAGAGGAATTAGAGGGAGGGAGAGAGAGCCCCTCAGCAGATGTGTGCTGTGCTTAGTCACTCAGTCATGTCCGACTCTGCAAGATCCCATGGACTGAACCCACAAGGCTCCTCTGTCCATGTGGATTTTCCAGGCAAGAATACTGGAGTGGGTTGACATGCCCTCCTCCAAGGGATCTTCCCAATCCAGGGATCAAATCCAGGTCTCCCACATTGCAGTAGATTCTTTACCATCTGAGCCACTAGGAAAGCCCAAGAATCCTGGAGTGGGTAGCCTATCCCTTCTCCAAGGAATCTTCCCCACCCAGGAATCGACACAGGGTTTCCTGCATTGCAGGCAGATTCTTTACCAGCTGAGCTACCAGGAAAGCTCACCTCACTAGGTGTTTATCCAATAATAGAAGAAAATATGCTCCTACTGCAATTCTAAAAAAAAAAAAAAAAGAATTCTTTAGAAAAATCTCATCCTCAAATGTATATGCTTATTTCCTTTCATACAACAGAAAACAGGGGGAAAAAAATGTGAACGGACAAAATGACATCTCCCAAATCATGGAACATCTGAAAGTAGGGATTAAAGGGGGTAGGGGATGGTCTTCTACTGTAACTGAGCAGGACCCTACGGGGTCTTCCCAGAACCAACTCCCCACTCCCTACCATGTACTCCACCTGCCCGTTATCCGTAGAGAAACTTTAGCCTCCTGGGACTTCCCTGAGTCCCATATATTAAATTTAGTCAGAGAAGGGGGGAAAAACATGCAGAAAGAAAAGAAAACAAATAAGACAAAACAATAATACTTTAGCCATTAAACAAAGTCAAAGATCTTTAATTCCTCCTCAAGGGCTCTGCAATGCAGGAGACCTAGGTTCAATCCCTAAGTCTGGAAGATCCCCTGGAAAAGGAAATGGCAACCCATTCCAGTATCTTCACCTGGAAAATTCCATCGACAGAGGAGCCTGGCAGGCTATAACCTAAGTAAATAGCATTTAGTTAGGTTAAATAACCTAAGTAATAGCATTTCATTGCACAAATTGAAAGATATTTTGTGTCCATGGGGTCACAGAGTCAGACACACCTGAGCGACTAACACACACATACACGTAAGGGTAAAGAATCTGCCTGCAGCACAGGAGACCTAGGCTTGATCCCTGGGTCGGGAAGATCCCTTGGAGAAGGGACTGGCAACCCTCTCCAGTATTCTTGCCTGGGGATGGGCAGAGGACCCTGGTGCGCTATAGTCATGGGGTCACAAAAAAATCAAACACAACTGTGTAACTAACTTTCACTTTCAAGGGCTCTAGATAATATTCTGAGCCATGACCTTAGAGCGGTTTTGCAGATACTGAAACCCCCACCAGGTGCAAGAAGTTAACTATATGCTGCCCATAAGCCTGTGGACCCTAGACGGGCTGGAGCTAGCAGGTTGATGATAGTGACTCCTGATCACCTCACCACCAACCAATCAGAATGTTCACAAGCTGATAACAAACCCCCTAAATCCCATCTCTCTCACTCTGTCTTTAAAAATCTTTCCCTGAAAGCCTCCAGGAGTTGGGACCTTTTAAGCACTGGCGGCCTGCATTCCTTGCTTGGCGACCTGGAATAAACACTACTCTTTGTTTTGCCACAACCCAGTCAGTAGATTTGCTTTACTGCAGGTGAGCAGACCTAAGTAGTCTGGTTTGGTAACGACTTTCCTTTCCCTTTTTTTGGTCATGCAGAGTGGCACGTGGGATGTGAGTTCCCTTGACCAGGGATCAAACTCATGTCCCTGCAGTCCAAGACCACTAAGGAAGTCCCTATTTTTCTTTCTAAAATGTGTCATTTCTAATCCACTAATAAGAACCAAATATCTGGAAACATAATAGAGAAAACAGATCATATTCTCATCATAAAGCAGAGAGAATAAAATCTGGTGATACCCATTGTTAATTACAGAAAAAAAAATTTCATTTAAAAATAGATTTAGCTTAAATACAAAATGCCTTACCATACCCTTATAAATTAGAATCTAGAGCAAAAATAAGCAAATGGAAAATAATTTGAACAAATGTGCAGTTTAGGCCTTTACAATAATGTGTTGCTTTCTGTATATCATATTATCCCTGCATCATCACACAAGAAAATTTAACTGAACCTGCGAAAAATGACTAATTCTACCTATTTCTGAAAAATAATGAATGACAGTTGTTAACATTTAAAGCCAAATGTTAAATATGCCTTGGATAAAACTGAACAGCAGTTTAAAATTGATTATATCACCACTGTTACTATGATTTACAGTTGGCAATCCTCTATACATCCAATAGCAATGGAAACTTCCCAAGGAGCCTATACATGGATGGAAAAACCCTGCACATGTGTATCAAGTAACATTTTCAAGTCATGCTACCCAAATATATGTATTATAGTATGTTGGATGTGCATTTTAAACTTGATCTCAGTTTTTTAAATTGTTTTTATTTTCTTTCTTTTTTCTATGCTTCCTTTTTTAAACCTATATATGTATATTTTCCTTCCATTTAAAAAATAACCTAAGTAATAGCATTTCATTACACAAATTTAAACAGCACCAGAGTCCCTCAGACAGTAGGAGATCAAACCTGACAATCCTAAAGGAAATCAACCCCAAACATCATTGGAAGAATTGATGCTGAAGTTGAGCTCCCATACTTTGACCACCTGATGCAAAGAGCTGACTCTTTGGAAAAGACCCTGATGCTGGGAAAGACTGAAGGCAAGAGGAGAAGGGGGCAACAAAGAATGAACTGGTTGGATGGCAACTCTGGAGATAGTGAAGGACGAGGAGATCTGGTATCCCGCAGTTCATGGGGTCGCAGAGTCAGACACAACCCAGCAACTGAACAACAAGAATATACAACAGTAGAAAAGGAAAGTCCCCAGCAAGATCACTAGTAAGACCAGAGCCTTCCATGCAAACACTGGGTTTAGGCTGCCTGCCTTCAAGCTCCTCCAACTCAGCTACTTGCTACCAGTGTGATGCTGGCATAGTTACTTCTATCTGTAAAAAGAGATAAGAAAGGTAAAAATCCTTTCTCAAAATGTTATGAGCAATTCATGTTGATATTTGGCAGAAACAAACAAAATTCTGTAAAGCAATTATCCTTCAATTAAAAAATAAAAAAAAATCTTTAATATGAGCAGTAAATAAAATCATCCACATGAAACATATAGTAGGTCCCCAGCTACACTTACAGCCCAATAAATACTAGCTTATTGTCATCATCATCACCACCATCATTATCATGTTTAATGGGCAACTCTTCAATGGTTTGATTTAATTTTCAAAGTTACTTCACTACTCCTAGTGACTTGAAGATCTCAGTTCACTTTCCCTTGACAGATTCTTAAACCTATTTCTGTAAAGTCACAGGAACCAAGTTCAGTGGATTGTAACTAAAGCCCAGGATAAATATAAGCAGACTATTAAGACAATATCTGCTCTCTTTTCCTACTAACTCTTAGAATTTTCCTCTCACCAAGCATTCATTTCCTGTCCCTGAGAGTTCTATTCGCAAACAGATTTTCCTGGACAATTCTGTCATAGATTAGAAAGGCTGTGTAAATACATCATTCTCAGTTGGTATCCAGTGGGAATCTACCTTCTCTGCTCCTCAAGTTCAACATCTTCTACCCTTAAATGCATTCACTCTCTACATTCCACTGGGGTCTCCACAAACTGCTCAATACTCCCCCCTTCTTATAATCCCTTATAACTATGTAAGGTACTATAACACCTTGAAAAACCCTGTGGCTGGCATTCCACCTCTGCTTCCTCATGCCTGACATGTCCTGACACTCCTCCAGTCTGCAGGTTGCAAACATGAGCTGTGTGTCACAATCTATCCTGGTGTATGTTTCTACAATCAGTTCTGCTAGAACGCTTATTGTGAAAACGTGAATTTGTTCCAACGTGACTGACAAATGAGGGAAGGCTGTAGCACAACGCTAATTTTGTATTTGTGCCAATTTCATCTCCAGGCCAACACAGAAAACTGCACCTAGCTGAACTGAGCTTTGCACAAGTCAACAAAACGCACGCATGCGCACATCCCTTAAGAACAATGAACTCTACCTTTGCTATTTACTTTACTGTTGCAACTTTCTCCCAGCTTCCCTGATATCTCAGCTGGTAAAGAATTCACCTGCAATGTGGGAGACCTGGGTTCCACCCCTGGGTTCAGAAGATCCCCTGGAGAAGGGAACAGCTACCCACTCCAATATTCTGGCCTGGAGAATTCCATGGACTGTATGGGGTCGTAAAGAGCCCAACACGACTGAGTGCTTTCACTTTCACTTCCCAACTTTCTCCTTGTGCTCTTCCAACATTCCATCTGAGTTCAGGTAACCTCCCAATCACAAGCCACAACCCCGCTGACTGGCAATCAGCCTCATGCCCTCCCTTCTCTTTCATTTTTTCCCCTTCTTTCCTCTTCAGCCTATTTTGTATTTTTCCTGTCTGTTCTCTGTTATTTTTCTCCTTCTCTTTCGCTCAGTCTTTTTCTACTTTCCTAACAAGTTCTCTTCCTCTGACACAGAGAGTGGCGGCCGGGGGAACAAGGCAGGCGTTGGAGGCGGGCAGTTGTAGAGCTCCACCGCTACAGACAAATGAGACATTTTCAGGGTCAAGCACCACATTTACTGTAATACTGGCATATTTCTTAACCATTCACCATGGACAAAACCATGCTACCATGTTTCTTATGTTTCTTCATATGTCACTGAGGAAACTGTTGAAAGTCTACTCCAGTGCCAGCCCTGTGGCTTCTATTACATGATTTTGCACAGTAAGGCAAGTCTTAGGAACATATCTGTTGGCTGTAACAGAATTGACAGTATCTATCTCTCTATGATCTATTGAGCTTTTATCAGAGTGTCAAAGAAATGCATCATTATTCAAAAAAGTTTACAAACTATTGGTCTACAGGAGTTTCCTTCAACAGAAATGTGAGCCATATATGTAAATTAACATTTTTCAGTAGTAAAAAGTAAAAAGAAACAGAAATGAATGAAAAATTAATTTCAATAATGTTTCTTTAACCACTGTTGTCATTTCAATGTATAATACAAAAATATGCAAATAAGCTAGTTCACCATCATTTTCTTTTTTCCCCCTGTACTAAGTCATTGAAATCTAGCATGTATTCAGGACATTTCAGCCACATGTGACTAATGGTTACTGTTAACAGAGAAGGTAGGTCTAAAGAAGTCTACCTCACTGATCAGAAGAGAATTAAAGGCAAAGAAGATTCTGATAATATAAATAAAGCAAAAAAGTAGCTTTGGCTAAAAAGGACCTGAAATAATCTACCAGCTCTTATATGCATCCTAGCTTCATTTAGATCAATGCCTTGGCTGTGTCAAATTTTATGTGGTTGGTCCAAGGGTGGAAAAAATGCACTTCCATTTAAGTACATATCTATTTGCTGGGGAACTCCTGAGGTATAAAGAGAGTTTTCTCTTTCCAGACTGCTTCTCCTGGACTATAAGGTTTATGAACACATGAGTACTCTTGGACTAAAAGTTCTTCTAACAGTAAAAAACCATGGCTTTTAAAACCATGATCATGAACAAAACAAGAAAAAGAAACACCTATAATTTTAAGTTGATTCATATAGGACTAGTAATACATAAAGTATATATCAATAAAGAAGTCCATTCATAAATAATCTAATTTAGATTTTCAGTGTGGAGAAGGAAATGGCAATCCACTCCAGTGTTCTTGCCTGGAGAATCCCATGGACGGAGGAGCCTGGCGGGCTGCCGTCTATCTGGTCACACAGAGTCGGACACGACTGAAGCGACTTAGCAGCAGCAGCAGCAGCAGACTTTCAATGAAAAGTTTTATACATTCAGTTGCTTCTAAATATTGAGTTGATTATCATCAGCAAAACACACTCATAGTATTTGAAGTTTTTCAGGGCAATTCATTCTCCAAGGGAAATACCATACAAAACCCAAATATGTAAAATCAAAGCTCCTTTCCCTCCCATACTCTCATGTAGAAACTCAGGGGATTTGCTCTATATAGCATATTAGAAAAAAACAAACAAAGTCCTAACATCCCTGCCATTTAGAATAATCTGGGTAAAATCAAGTTAAAGTTCTAAGAGTAATGCAAAAGATCTGAAAAAAACAGTCCTGCACATAAGAAATTTAAAATATATCACCTGAAGAGACAGAACTAAAAATAAATATATAAAAAATTAGAGAACAATTATGTGGGACTAATGGTAAATATAAATGTTCATTCAAATTTGATGGAGAAATCAAAAGCTTTTCAGACAAGCAAAAGTAAAAAGAATTCAAAATCACCAAAACAGCTTTAAACAAATGCTAAAGGAACTTCTCTAGGCAAGAAACACAAGAGAGGGAAAAGACCTACACAAAATAAAGCCAAAATAATTAGAAACTGGCAATAGGATCATGCGTGCATACGTGTTAAGTGGCTTCAGTCATGTCCAACCCTGTGTGACCTTATAGACTGTAGTCCACCAGACTCTTCTGTCCATGGGATTCTCCTGGCAAGATTACTGGAGTGGGTTGCCATGCCCTCCTCCAGGGGATCTGCCCCACCCAGGGATCAAACCTGCATCTCTTAAGTCTCCTGCATTGGCAGCCAGGGTCTTTACCACTAGTACCTCCTAGGAAGTCCCAGTGGGGGTGGCAGGGGGAGAGAGAGAGAGAGTGTGTTAGTCGTTCAGTGGTGTCCGACTCTTTGTGACCCCATGTGCTGTAGCCAGCCAGGATCCTCTGTTCATGGAATTCTCTAGGCAAGGATACTGGAATGTGTTGACATTCCCTTCTCCACAGCAAGATCATACATATGGATAATTATCTTAAATGTAAATAGATTAAATGCATCAACCATAAGACATAAACTGGCTGAGCAGATGAAAACATATGCATGTATGCACATCACTCTACTTAATCCCCCAAATTGTGTGTAATTATTTTATATTGTTAGGTTAATCATGTTTCCATTATAGCTTGCAACTGTAATTATCTTTTATTTTTTGTCTGGTTATTTATTGTGAAAACTGATAAACATCTTTTACTATTGTGATAAGAAATGGTGAAAATCGCAAATTTTAGATTGTATGTATTATTCCACAATTCAAAGAAGTTATGTAATATACTCAAACTCATTTAACTGTACACTTTAAAAGGGTGGATTGTATAGTATCTGAATTTATACCTCAATACATAAATGCATGTTAAGTCACTTTAGTTAGCATGCCAAGCTCCTCTGTCCATGGAATTCTCCAGGCTAGAACACTGCAGTGGGTTGCCATGCTCTCTTCCCTACCAAGGGATCAAACCCAGGTCTGGATCAAACCCGAGTCTCCTTGTTTCCTGCACTGTGGGTAGATTCTTTCCCACTAAGCCACCAGGAAAGCCCTTATACCTCAATAAAGCTGTTTAAAAAATTCAAAGCAAGGGTGTTCTTACTTTAATCTCTAACTTCTAATGCACAGTGACTTTTTAAGTAGGCTAAGAGTGCATTAGCCCATATATCATGGTTTGAGATACAAGGGACATAACCTCCCATCCAATAACATCTCCTAAAATTCCACTGGGCCATCATCTGTGTGGCTTGAAGGTCTTAACCAAACATGCACTTGTATACAAACCCTTTCCAGACTTAGGATGAAGGAATTTGCTAGTACATTGGGATCGGTATCAAATCAGCCTTGACCCTAACTGCTCATAGCCCAAACAGAACAGGGATCCTGCCAAGAATCCTCCTGAACTCAGAGTCCAGCAGCGGGAACTGAGTCCTGTCTTTGCTGTGATGCACTGTCTGGTACTCCAGGTTCTCCAGCACTGGGGTCCTACAGGATGTATGCGGATGCCCTCAGGTATGACCAGACCCCCAACACTCATCACCGCCTGTACTCTTTCCAGAGCCCAGAATTCCCAGGCCTAAATTCCAGTAGCTGTGGCTGATCTCAGCTACTTGAAACTTCTTGTCGCCAACATTGTCACTTGCCTAAATCTCTGCCTTGTGTTCTCCATGCTGTTGGAATGATCTGACTATGGTATATGGCTCATCCAGTGATGGGTAAAGTTGATTTATGAGACCTGGTTTTCTGCCCTATTATTTTCTTTCTCCTTCACCATTCCCTGAGCACCCTTCACAAAGGGAATGACTTTTTAAAAAGGAGAGCAGTCCACACTGCTAAATTTAAAATGGATAACCAACAAAGTCCTACTGTATAGCACAGGGAACTCTTTTCAAAGCTATATGGCAGCACGGATGGGAGGGGAGTTTGGGGGAGAATGGATACATATATATGTATGGCTGGGTCCCTTTGCTGTCCACCTGAAACTATCACAGCACTGTTAAATGGCTACACTCCAATATAATAAAAAAGCTTTTTTTTAAAAAAAAAGGGAAAGCAGTTCTAAGGAAATGCAATGCCTGTCCTTCCCCACTAAATAGCACCTCCCACATTCTTTATTGCCTATTGCTTGAAAAAGTGAAAGTCCCTCAGTAGTGTCCGAATCTTTGGGACCCCATGAACTACAGGCTGCCAGGCTCTTCTGTCTATTGTGTGGAGTTCTCTAAATTCTTCATTTCTTTCCCAGGGGCCTGTCTAAAGGTGACCCTTCTCCAATCTACTTTATCCTCCTACAAAAGCCCTCTCCCTGAAACCTTCCATTAAAAATGCTTCCTTTGAAAGTTCATAGATTCACCAGAGCTCCCTATTAAATGCCTATATCCCTAAGGGAAACAGTTTCATATATTCTATCAGTTATTACTGTAGCCAGCATCTACCTAAAGGCAAAAGCGAGTAAAAAGAGTTGAATATGTACAGACAGAATCTTCACATTAAACCCCTTTAAGCCATAGAATACCATATTACATATATAATACAGAATACAATAAAAGATTTAGGAATGATTTAATACTAATATTTGATAAATGAATAGTATATATAATTCAACATATTCTGATCCATGAAAGTCAGGATTCCCCCACTCCAAAAAAAAACCTGATGAATTCAAAGAATTCTAAGAATCTTATAGTTTAGATATCGATATTAACTAAACCAAGAAAATTTCAAATATCTTTTATATAAGAATTTATAATTACAGTAATGATATAACAAGGTATTTAATTTTTAAAATGGCTTGTGGACTTCCCTGGTGGTACAATGGATAAGAATCTACCTGCTAATGCAGGAGAGTCGGGTTCGATCCCTGGTCCAGGAAGATTTCACATGCCATGGGTAAGCTGGTATGCCACGGCTACTGAGCCCACTCCCTAGAGCCAGTGAGCCGCAACTGCTGAAGCCCATGCATCTAGGTAGAGCCTGTGCTCCACAAGAAGAGAAACCACCACAATGAAAGGCCTACACACCCCAGCTAGAGTAAACCCCGCTTGCTGAAACAGAGTAAGCCTGCACACAGCAAGGAAGACCCAGCGCAGCCAAAAATAAATAAATAAAAAATAAATAAAATTTAAAATGTTCATGTCTGAGCCACCAAGGAAGCTCAGAATAAAAATGGCCCATGATAATGTCACTCCTCCCATCACTTTTGCTTACTAATGTAAAGATGTTCCATCAACGGACTACTAGAGTTAGTTGGATAAAATTAATCCCCACTCAAAAAGTCCCAATAAATTAGGAATCATTGTGTTTTATATCTTACTATATGATATGAAAAAGGAGAAATTGAATTATCTAGCCCAACTTCAGTATCACTGTTAAATATCAGGAAAGAACCCATTTTCACAAACTGCTTTAACACTTGCTGCCAATCTAGGATAAAGCTCATATGGGGAAAGGGTGCTTAAAGATCAAAGAATCAACATAGTTTTCATTGTTATCTTTTTACTCTCCCAAGTTGGCTGGCTAATTCTTACAGGGAAACCAGCAGAGGGAGCGCCAACCATTGCCTTGTGTATGTGTGTGCTCTCAAAACAAAAGAGACACTTTTCCTTGCGGATTTTTAGACATTTTAACAAGATTGGCAAAAAACCTTGTAAAACACAAATATTATCAGTGACTACTAAATTTTGCCTTTAAGTGTTTATATTAAATCAGTAGTGAAATGTTTTCATTAACGTTTTAAGAAAGTAATACATTTTTTAAAAAGCAACACATATTTGTTGTACAAAGTAAAACAGCAGAAAAAAAGTTTAGCAAGTTAATAAGTTCCTTATTGAAACATAATCATTACCCTGTGTAAAAGAGATACACAGTGGGATTTTACTATATGATGCAGGGAGCTCAAATCTGGTGCTGTGTGACAAAATAGAGAGCTGAGATGGGGTGGGAGATGAGAGGGAGGTTCAAGAGGGAGGGGACATATGTGTACCTATGGCTGATTCATGTTGATGAATGGCAGAAACCAACACAATATTGTAAAGCAATTGTCCCCCAATTAAAAATAAATAAGTGTATTTTTTAAGTTAATAAGATCCTGCCTCCCCTTAGATCCTGTGTATTATAGACAGACTGATACATATGTTTTCATACCATTCTTATTAAAACAAGTAAAATATATGTATTTGTATATTTTAAATATATATTTATGTACATATACTATATTTTATATATACATATATATTTATGTCCCTCATGCAGTAGTCTTTTCATTTTTTTTAATGAGGGGAGTCATGCTAAAAAAGCCTATCTATAGGTAGCAAAATAGAATAATATATTTTAGAATATACGATACAATAAAAAGTAACAAACACAATGTCAGGCCATATAAAAACCATGTATGTATATAAGATCAAAAACATACACCACCAAAATGATATTGCTGCCCTTGGAGTGAAAAGAATCAAAACCCATATGAATCGATGTGTAGATGTGGAAAATCCAATAAGCAAGCCGGAATATACAGCACCCTTCTTAAAAGGCCATGAGGAATGCTAAGTGAATTAATGTTTGGCTTGTAATTTATATTACCAAGCTTTTCACAGAATAAAATGAAAACAATAGCAATAAAACTCAGCCACTCAAGGTTTTAAAAATGTGTGTGCTTAGTCACTCTGTCAGGTCCGACCCTTTGTAACCTATTTGACTAGAGCCATTGGACTGGATCCATAGCCCTCTAAACTCCTCTGTCCATGGAATTTCCCAGGCAAGAAATCTGAAGTGAGGTGCCATTTCCTTCTCCAGGAGATCTTCCTGGCCCAGGGATCAAACCCGTGTCTCCTATGTCTCTTACACTGCAGGCAAATTCTTTACCCACTGAATCAAGTAAAACATATTAAAATGCATGCTTTAAAATTCATGATACTTCACACACTCTAATTTGAAGTAGGAGATGAAATCACTTTTGACTTAAAGCTACACTTTATGCAGTTGTACAATTTACTGAAAAGGGAAAAGGATGAAGCCATGACTGTGGTCAGAACAGGCCCTCCATCCTATCTCACTGAGAGAATCCTTGAATTTCACTATAGGTTCCAACCCTTCCAATCCCATCTCTTTGAGACAACCTCTAAATATGTGGTCCCAGGCCCCAGAGACCCATCTTGCCACCTGGTAACTGTCTCTAAAGGCTTACCTTTCTAAGTCCAATATATTTGCAAAGGCATCCCCCTTCCTGCCCCTCCCCATCCAGTCAACTCAGGATGCCCTCCTATTTTCTCGGTGTCTTCACTCACCCACATTGAACAGAGTCTTTTAGAGATGTTCTTCACCTTTGCTGATTTCTACACACCTTGATCTCACAGCACATTGCAATGAAAGAAACATTGCAGGGATAGAGGAAAAGGGAGAAACATACAGGAAGAGAGAGAGAGAAAGATAAAAAGAGCAAATGATAAGGATAAGGTAAAAACTGACAAGGGTAGGAGGAAAATCCCCTATCTACAAGATGATAGAATAAATTACTTCTGGGAGTAGGGAGTAATTAACCAGCTGCAGCTTCCTTTCCATCTCCCCCTACCCGCCCCCCACAAAAAAAAAAAAAAAAAAAGCAGAAGAAAAGGTCATTTTATCTGATTTCGTTTTCCTTTTGCTAGGGGCTTCAAGCATTTGGAGATTCCTTCAACAACCACACCTTCCTGATAAATAAGAGAACATCCCACACTGATTCTCATTGGATAGAAGAGGAAAAGTGAGGAATGGGGAGGTCCAAAGCCTGGCTAAATGTCACATGGCAAGACAGTTGCAAAGTGAGGAGGATAAGACCCTGGGTTCTTGACTCCAGCCCTTGACTTTATCTACAAAGTTAACAGGAGCAGTCTAGATGCGTTATCTCGCCCCCTTCTGTCTCAAAGGCTGAGTGACAAACAGCGCTTAGTGTGATAGTGAGTGTAAATGACAGCGCAGGAAGTCCCTTCTCAGGGCAAGCTGTGAGACTGGCAGCTGAACAGGAGGCCAGAAAGCAAGTCTGCACAGAGCACTTTCAGCCTACACTCGCTATCTCGCCCGCCCCTACTGTGACCAGAGTCCACAGGGCCAAGGGGAGGAGCTGTGAGGCTGAAGGAGACACCAGAAGGTTCAAAGGCCACTTAACTCAGCAATTCCTGAGCATCTCTGAGCGAAACAAAAGGCTGTGACTTAATAAGAAATGATTCATCTACAGAGCTGAGTGTTCTATATTATTTTAAATATCATATTTATAACGTAATTCACTTGCAAATTATAAGACCATTTATGAACCATACTATAATTACTGTGCAAATTCTCAAATTTTCTGACATGGTACTAACCTCAGGATTCAGCTCTTTGGAACATGTTAATACAGTTCTCCAGGAATTCCATCCAGTCATGTATCACATGCTGGAAGCTTAAATGCTGAAAGCAAAGAAATATTACATCAAAACAGGTTCAGTATGAGTATCAGCAATATATGGAAGAATCATTTATATGGAAACCACACCCACTGCTAAACTCACACTTGTATCAGCCAAGATATCTGTATATTTACAAAGTGCATAAGTTTACTTATACAGCACAAAAATGGGTTTATTGGTGCTATTACAGCATTGTTATAAATAAAGGAAATACAAAGGAAAAGAAATTTAAAAAGAAATGACTAGAAGTATAAAAGAAGCCTGCCATGACCTAATTCTACTGCAAGTTGAATTTCATCATTATCTTCCTGTAAACATAACTTTCATTACAAGTGTTTTATTACAAATGAATAATCTCTTCAGCAAAATTAAGAAATATAAATTTACTATAAAGGTCAAAATCCCTATGTATAATTTATAATTTATCACCTAATGCTAATATTATAATCAATGTTTTTTCATTTTTTGTAGAGTGGTCAAAATATCCTGTAAAAGAGATGTTTTACATATTCTGAATATCTAATCCTGATTGTTTAGGATTATCTAATATTAACAATATCTAATCTATTGTTTAAATAGATTGAAATAGACCTAGGGCACTAAAATCTGACAATTTCTCAAATACACTTCTTTTTTAATTCTCAAAGTCCACAAGTCATGAAAAGCTGACCTCTAAGGTACACACTGACAGATCATTAAAATATTTTCACTTAAATGGATTTCTATTGGAAATATCAAGGATCTGTAAAAGAAAGGTAAACAGTAATCATCACAGAAGGCCATTGCTTCATGTTACTTATATTTTTAATTACTAAGGTCAATCAGAGGTTAGCCGATTTTTCTAGAATCTGAAGGGCAAACACAGTCAAGGAAAGACACACACAAAGGAAACACAAAAATAGGCACAAAGAGAGACGCAAAAAGACCAAAGAGCTCAAAATGTACTTTCTTAAAACACCAGACTACTTCAGTTGTGACATATGCGCTAGCTCAGGGTTCCTAAATCAGCAGACTGGAGAAAAACTGCCCTGTCATCAGAACTCCAAAATAAATGGATCTCTGGAGAAAAAGAGAAAAAGAGATGTGGTCTAAAGCCAAACTTTTCCTGCAGAACAAAACAAATTTTAGCTGTATAAGAAGTGGAGCGTCTTGACCACTATGTTAGAAATTACACCAAAGATCTTCTAAGGACAAAACACTAAACTCGTTTTCCTTTCATGAAGGAGGAAAGCAGAGATAAGGGACCCAAGACAGCACACAGAATGCAAAAAGGAAAAGCCGAAATAAAAAAAGGCCGATGAAAGCATAACATTAAAAAGAGAAGTGTTTAGCTGTTAAATCATCCAAATTGCTTTGCCAAATTTTGACATGCTTGATTTCCTGTAGTAAAAAAATCTTTTTTTTTTTTTTGGTCTTTGAAAAAAAAAAAAAGTGAGGAAAAATAACCAGCTGTTCCTTGTATAGTTCAGGAAACAAGTTTGATTTATTACTTGAAGGTTATTTTTGAATGAGTCGCTTGTGGCAGCCAGAGTGCAAGGAAAGTCACTGAGGCCTGTCCACTTGAAGGGCTCAAACTGCTTCCTGAACAGTCCTTCACTCCGCACCTCCGACGGCTGTTATTGACAACGTGTGACTGGGGCCTTCCAGGATTTTAAAACAGCAGGGGGCCCAGCCAAACAATCAGGCTGTCAATTACCTTTTCCCCTGTTGTGAAAAAGGGGGCCCCTGGACAATGAACTTCTCAGCCGGGAGTCATGCAGCTCCCAGTCTGTAACCCACTACTGCCCCCGCATTCAAAACCCAGAAAATGGTCAGTTTTGTCTGTTGTGTCTCAGTTTCAACCAGCATTACTGCAAGGTAGAGATGTCTCCAGGGAAGGATTTTTCAGTTCTTGCTAGGGCAAAATTGACTCTCTACATCGCTTTCTCCCGTCTTTGTGGACTTTCTTTTTTTTCCCTCTAAGATCCGAAAGGATTCAAAGAGCACCCCTCCCCTCCCAGCTCCCCCCAACCCTTGTCCTCTGGGAACACCCAATCCTCTCCACCTAGATTGTGCCTTTGCAAACTTCCTGTGGGCATTGATGACTCGCTGTGAGGACTGTCCATCATCCCGCCCCTTTGTCCGGCAGTCACTTCCATTTGAATTTGACTGACTGAGGAAGCCTGAGTTATTTGTAAAGAACAACAAGGCTTTTCATTCATAATTTTAGTAGCGGGACAGGGTGCTAATGACTGAGCTTGAATAACTCAGAAATGTGGTATTCAAGGCAGGAAGAAGCCCAAACAACTGCCAACTGAGGGAAAGAGAGGATGTAGGTGAAAAGTGCCTGGGTAAAAAATCAGACAATGGGAGGAGGGATCACACATGTATACAAATACAAATCTAGGTTTTCAAAGGTGAGACAGTCAGAAAGATGGAAGCAGGAAGGAGGGCAGGGAAAGTCTAACAGGATTTCACTAACTTTGGGGTCAAGTTACATGGCAGAGTTTATGGAATCCAAAACCCATAAAGTGTCTACAGAGGAAGTGATCTTTTCCTCCACTGGTGGTTCTCCTACAAAAGCAAAAAAAAAAAAAAAAAAAACTGGTTTTCACTCTCTTTTGGTACACTTCATACGTTCAGACAAAGAGAATTTGTTTTGCAAGGGTACTCGGCTTGGCAATCCAGTCTGAGTTCCAAGGGAAGGGAAGTCGCTCAGTCGTGTCCGACTCTTAGCGACCCCATGGACTGCAGCTGACCAGGCTCCTCGATCCATTGATTTTCCAGGCAAGAGTACTGGAGTGGGGTGCCATTGCCTTCTCCTCTGAGTTCCAAAGAGCTTGCTTATTGTCAGGGGGGTCTCATCAATTTTATGTACGTGCAGCCTACATACAATATATATAATAATTTTGTCTACCTGCAGCTTCCAAGGAGGAGAGATTGTACAAATATCAAATTCTGATTTAGTTGAACTGTATACCTGAGTATTATGTCTTCTTTTTCTTGCTAAAATAATACAATTATAGTTGGGCTTTTTTAAGTTAAGAAATTTAAAGTCTCATGTTGGCTTTTTAATGCACTATTTTTACTTAGGATTATAGAAAACAATCCAAAATAACAATGTTGCACATTTTAATGCAGAATGATACAAGATGCTTTTTTCCAAAACAATATAATTCCCTAAGTGAAGAATGTTTCAATCATTACGAGAAAAGATTTACTATGTCTCTTTTGTTAAAGCAAGTCAAATAAAGGTTAAAATGAACAATAACAAATCCTGATTTACTTAGAGATCAACAAAAACAGTCAGGCAGTAGGACTCTAGCTCTACCTCCACTGAATCTATTAGGACTAGTGGTCCTAGAGAGCTCTTGGGGCTACTGAGGTCCAAGATCAAAGTTCAGAATCTGGGCAGGGTGCTTACTTAGCTCTAAGTAATCAAAATATTGGTCACCCACAAGTCCCATTCAGAGACTGTAGTTCTAAGGCTCCTCTGTCCATGGAATTCTCCAGGCAAGAACACCGGAGTGGGTAGCCATTTCCTTCTCCAGGGGAACATCCTGACCCAGGAGCAAAGCCAGATCTCCATCTCCAGGCAGATTCTTTACCATCTGAGCCACCAGGGAAGTCCTTCCAAGTTCCTAAGTTACAACCTAACCCAACAAATGTTCTTGAAAATTGAGGAACTAACTGTAATCACTCTGCAGTTAAAATCCATTACCCATATCACTCTGACAACCATTCTGTTCTGATTAATGAGGAAACTAAGGCATGAAGATCCTCTAATACTTGCCATCTGTTCCACCTGAGTACCCAACAAAGGCAAAAGACAATGAACAGAGCATCTTGAAGCACTCCAAAACTAACCTAGCATAGACTTCAAGGGAATTTCATCACCATCATCACCACCACCACCATCATTTTGGGCTTGGGTTTTGAGAATGTACATCCATCTAAATAGAAGTTAGATGGACCATGTTCATCTTGTAGCTTCCTATGCCCCCTGCTATATCCCCCACAAATCCTTTTGTTTTCCAGCTTTATTGAGGTATAATTGACAATTAAAATTTTATATATTTAAAGTATACAACACAATAATTTGATACACATATATATATATCATGAAGGGCTTCCCTGGTGACTCAGCAGTAAAGAATCTGCCTGGAATGCAGGAGCCACAGGAAAAGTGAGTTCAATCCCCGGATCCAAAAGATCTCCTGGAAGAGGAAATGGCAACCCACTCTAGTATTCTTATCTGGAGAATCCCATGGACAGAGGACCCTGACAGGCTATAGTCCATGAGATCACAAAGAGTTAGGAACAACTGAAGCAAATTAGCATGCATGCATATATCATGAAATGATTCCAATACCAAGTTAATTGACACATATCATGAAATGATTCCAATACCAAATTATTTGACACATCTTTCACCTCATAGTTACTTTGTGTTTGTGCATGTGAGAATGCTTTATATCTACTCACTTAGCAAATTTCAAGTACATAATGAAGTATTATTAACTTTATCCACCATGCCAGACATTAAATCCTCAGACTCTGTATTCACTCTATAACTGAAGGTGCGTACCCTTTGACCATCTTCTCCCCATTTCCACCAGCCTCTGGCAACCACCAGTCTACTCTTTGTTTCTGAGTTCCATCATTAAGTTTTTGAGGGCAGGACTAAATAATCTGCCCCTAGACTTGGAACAATTGTTTGAGTGATACCTCAATCATACTCTGGTGATTCTAGATTCAAAACCAGGTGAGGACCACAATACTCATAAATCTACTACCTCCAGGGACTCAAAACTTAAGCCCTGGTCCATGAATGACAGATGCCATGACTGTTGTTCAGTTGCTGCTGCTAAGTCGCTTCAGTTGTATCCGACTCTGTGTGACCCCATAGATGAAAACCCACCAGGCTCCCCCGTCCCTGGGATTCTCCAGGCAAGAACACTGGAGTGGGTTGCCATTTCCTTCTCCAATGCATGAAAGTGAAAAGTGAAAGTGAAGTTGCTCAGTTGTGTCTGACTCTTGGCGACCCCATGGACTGCAGCCCACCAGGCTCCTCCATCCATGGGATTCTCCAGGCAAGAGTACTGGAGTGGGTTGCCAGTGCCTTCTCCGGTTCAGTCGCTAAGTGTGTCCAAATCTTTGCAATCCTATGGACTGTATTACATCAAGCTTCTCTGTCTTTCACTCTCTCCTGGAGTTTGCTTAAATTCATGTTCACTGAATCAATGATGCTATCTATCTATCTCATCCTCTGCACCCTCTTCTCCTTTTGCCTTCAATCTTTCCCAGCATCAGGGTATTTTCCAATGAGATACCTCTTCACATCTGAAGAAGGAAATAACAACCTACTCCAGTGTTCTTGCCTGGAGAATCCCAGGGACTGCGGAGCCTGGTGGTCTGCCATCTATGGGGTCGCACAGAGTCGGACACAACTGAAGTGACTTAGCAGCAGCAGCTCTTCACATTACATGGCCAAAGAATTGGAGCTTCAGCATCAGTCCTTCCAATGAATATTCAGGGTTGATTTCCTTCAGAATTGACTCAGAATTCCTTCGGAATTGCAAGGTTTGATCTCCTTGCCCTCTCAAGAGTCTTCTGCAGCATCACAATTGGAAAGCGGTGCTCAGCCTTCTTTGTGGTCCAACTCTCGTATGCCATAACTGGCTAGGTCCAAATTCAGGCCAAAGGACAAGGTACATGTATGATGTTTTTCACCCCAGACCTCTCTGTCACTTGCCTTCATTCTCTCACATGGTGATATTATCAATAACTGGATTTCTGGGGTACCAAAAAACAAAAGTGAAGAACTAAAAATCCTTAATTTCACCTTTGATGATTTCTGTGCTGTAAATAGATTTACCATGGCTGATTTTCTGACCTAATGTCACTAAATGTAGGGATGAGCAGAGATATCCATAATCAGCTCTTGCATGCAGATGTGAGCCTTTCTAGCATTTTCATCTACCCATGCTTTGCTTGGTATCTACTGCATTTTCTAGTTCTCAATGAGCTAGGAAACTCTATTATGGTTTCATTACAATAATACAATGACTTTCATTTATTTAAGAGTGATTACAAGTCAGATTTCTTCTAAAACTCCACCTGCTTTACGTATTTAACTCTCATGATGAAGCTTGGACATAGGAAATAATTTTACCCTCAATTTATGGTAGAGGAAACTAAGGCAGTGGGTGACTAAGCAATAAGGTCCCTCTGAAACCAACCTAAAATGGGCTCTACATGAAGGATCTTGTCATATAACCTTTGTAAATCTCTGCAAGTAATGCTAATGTATAGTCAGGGTCAAAAATCACTGATCTAGAAAATAAAACAAGGAATCCTTGCTATTGGAAAAAAGTACAATTTTCCAATTGAATGTGGCTAACTGGCTTCCCTGGTAACTCAGCTGGTAAAGAATCTGCCTACAGTGCAGGAGACCTGGGTTTGATCCCTGGGTCAGGAAGATTCCCTGGAGAAGGAAATGGTAACCCACTCCAGTATTCTTGCCTGGAGAATCCCATGGACAGAGGAGCCTGGCAGGCTACAGTCCATGGGGTCACAAGAATCAGACACAACTTAGCAACTAAACCACTACCAACTGTATGTTAGGTCTCAGATAAAGCTCAATTCACACTTCTACTTGGCTCTGTAAACATGCAACATACATTAAAAAAGAAAAAAAAACACACCTTTGTTAAGATGTGATAGTTTTTTCAAAAAATATATTCTGAATAACCTATCTCAATATATAAGGTAGCAGTACATTTTGAGATGACTAGCTTTTACTTTGAATACTATGCAGATGACCACCACCCTTATGGCAGAAAGTGAAGAGGAGCTAAAAAGCCCTTGTTGAAAGTGAGAGAGGAGAGTGAAAAAGTTGGCTTAAAGCTCAACATTCAGAAAACGAAGATTATGGCATCTGGCCCCATCACTTCATGGGAAATAGATGGGGAAACAGTAGAAACAGTGTCAGACTTTGTTTTTGGGGGCTCCAAAATCACTGCAGATGGTGACTGCAGCCATGAAATTAAAAGACGCTTACTCCTTGGAAGAAAAGTTATGACCAACCTAGATAGGATATTCAAAAGCAGAGACATTACTTTGCCAACTAAGGTCCGTCTAGTCAAGGCTATGCTTTTTCCTGTGGTCATGTATGGATGTGAGAGTTGGACTGTGAAGAAGGCTGAGCGCAGAAGAATTGATGCTTTTGAACTGTGGTGTTGGAGAAGACTCTTGAGAGTCCCTTGGACTGCAAGGAGATCCAACCAGTCCATTCTGAAGGAGATCAACCCTGGGATTTCTTTGGAAGGAATGATACTAAAACTGAGGCTCCAGTACTTTGGCCACCTTATGCGAAGAGCTGACTCATTGGAAAAGACCCTGATGCTGGGAGGGATTGGGGTCAGGAGGAGAAGGGGACGACCGAGGATGAGATGGCTGGATGGCATCATGGACTCAATGGACGTGAGTCTGAGTGAACTCCAGGAGTTGGTGATGGACAGGGAGGCCTGGCGTGCTGCGATTCATGGGGTCGCAAAGAGTCAGACACAACTGCGCGACTGAACTGAACTGAACTGATACTGTTACTTACTTTGCTTAATTTGGGGTCACCAGATAAAATACAATAATGAACAAACTTAAAAAAACTATTTGTTGTTTATCTGAAATGCAAACATGACTGAGTGGTCTGTGTTTTTATTTGTTTATCTGGCCTTCCTTAGTGTGCTCAGTTATGTCCTACTCATTTTGACCCCATGGACAGGAGGCTGGCAGAGCCTTCCCAGGCTAGAATACTGGAGCAGGTTGCCATTTCCTCCTCTAATGGATCTTCCTGACCCAGGGATTGAACCCACATCTCTTGGGTCTTCATTGGCAGGTGGATTCTTAATCTGGCAACCCCAAATTAATTCGAGGCCAGAAATTTCATGTTCTGAATCAAATTTTTACACAGAACCATCTTCCATCCTTACCTCTCCCCATCCAAGTATTATTATTATTCTTCCTTCAAATTTAGCTTAATGAGCATGCCAATAAGATACATGGCTTAACTATTTGTACCACATTATCCCCAATGGTTTTGAGCTTTAATGTTAATTTATAATTTACTATTATGAAAGTCAAGAAGCTGTCTTAAGCAACTGAACACAGCCAGAAACCATAAATGAAAATAGGCATGAGCTCATGAACAAATTGAAAATGTCTGTATATGGGAAAAACAAAATAGAACAACAATACCACCAAAGTTTGAAAGACAAATGCAAAATGGGGGAAATAATTGCATTTTAAAATGAGGAAACCAAAAATAAACAAAGGAACAACACTCCAATTAAAACACGAACAAAAGATGTGAAATTGAAATCACAGAGAAAAAAGCTACTGTCCAAGATATATTAAAATGTAGGTTGAAATTCAGAACTAAACAAAGAAATACAAAATGAAACACTGAGATATCAAGGTTTACCTATTAGATAAGCACAGGTGAAAAATTGTGGTAAAATTTACTATTGGTAAGACTTACGGCCAAACAGTCTTTCTTAACTAGAATTAGAAATTTAAACTGGGGTTTCCCTTACCACTTGGTCCAGTGGTTAAGAATCTGCCTTGCAATGTAGGGGACACTAGTTTGATCCCTGGTTTGGAAAGATCCCACATGCCACATAACTGAGCCCGAGGGCTGCAACTACAAAAACCCATGCACTCTAGAGCCCTGTGCTCTGCAACCAGAGAAACCACGGCAATGAGAAGCCAGTGCACGTCAACTAGAGGGGAACCCCCTCTCTCTGCAGTGAGAGAAAACCCGTGCATGCAACAATGAAGACCCCACACAGCCAAAAATCATTAAAAAATATATACATGAATAATAATTTTTTAAAAAAAGAAATGAAAACTGAGAAATCTTTTGGGAGCTATTAGCAATAGTATCAAAAAAATAATATGCATAAATTTGACTAAAATTCTACTTCTATGAATCTGTCCTAGCAGGGTAAGATAAATGCATAAATATATAGGAACAAGAATGCTTACCACAACACTATTTATTCAAGCAAAACAACTGAACTCCAAGCCCTCAAAAAGAGAAAATCGAATGACTAGCAATAAAGTATCTTAAAATAAATATTCATCAAATAGTTTCCATGAGTGGGACTTCTACTTCTTCATAGTTTTCTGAATTGCTTGATTTTTATTTTATTCTTACAGTGAACATGTAATTCAGAAAAAAATAAAAAATAAAATTAACCCATTTGTCATTTGGGAGACAGTGATACAGAAAAAAGTAGAGCAAGGTCAGTTATCTTTGGATAATTCTGGAATATAATGTATTCATTATAAATTGATAGAAAGTGATGATCAAAAGATAGCAGAGATTTTTGGTAAAATCTCAACCGTTTTACTGCAAGCATGCTAAACCCCTCCCAATCTTGATAATGTGATTTATAACACCTGCTGAGCTGCAGTGCTAATGACTGCCACATGGATGGTGCCCTTTGCCTCTGAGGCACCTGGGGCCTAGGACATTGGGTATGATGTTAGATTTCAGAAGTTTCAATCCATCAATAACTTGAGAAGTAGTCAAAAAGTACAAAAAAGAAGTAAGGCATAGGTGGAAGGGAGGTAACACATATCTTCTTATGGCTGATTCACATTGTTGTATGGCAGAAACCAAAACAGCATTGTAAAGTAATCATCCGCCAATTAAAATAATTTTTTTTAAAGTAAGGCATAAAAGCAACTTATTTTGGATTTCTGTGGTGGTTCAGTGTTTAAGACTGTGCCTTCCAATGCAGAGAGTCCAAATTCAATCCCTGATTGGACAGCTAAAATCTCACATGCCACACAGTGCAGCAAAAATATAAAAATTTAAAAAGTATTTTTTAAAAAAGGGTAAAATAGATAGCCAACATGAATTTGCTTATGGCTCGGGAAACTCAAATAGGGGCTCTTCATCAACCTAGAGAAGTGGGATGGGGAGGGAGATGGGAGGGAGGTTCGAAAGGGAGGGGATATATGTATACCTATGGCTCATTCATGTTGAAGCTGGACAGAAAACAAAATTCTGTACAGCAATTATCCTTCAATAAAACAATAAATTTTAAAAAAAGAAACTTATTTTAACAGTTATACAAAGTTCATGAGAAAAGGGTGATAAACGACAGGAAGATAATCATTTGTTGCCACAAAACCTGGCCCTGCCTGAGGTTGAAATGTTCCTAGGATGACTTGTATATATTAACAGAATATTTTAGGGAAATTTAAATATTTCAGCTTCTAAAACTGTCTTATCTGAACTCCATTCTAAAGTTAGAGTACTGGAGACATTAAGGGTCTTTTTCACCCACACCCTAGGCATACATTCAGAGTCTTAGCTTTTTAATAAACCACTCAATATGTACTGCCAAAATGAGAGAATAACAGACCTGTACACTGAGGCTCAGAGGGAGCTAACACCTGGGCCACTGCCCTGCTCAGAGGTGTCTCCTTTGGAAGCCTTCTGCTTAGCCCTGCTGAACCAACAAACCTTCAAGCATCAACAGTACCCAGTTGAAAGTGATTTAGTGCATGCATGCTAGCTAAGTAGCTTCAGTCGTGTCCAACTTTTTACAACCCTATGGACTGTAGCCTGCCAGGCTCCTCTGTCCTTGGAGATTCTCCAGGCAAGAATACTGCAGTGGGTTGCCACACCCTCCTCCAGAGGATCTTCCCTGACCCAGGGATCAAACCGCATCTCTTATGTCTCCTGCATTGGCAGGCAGGTTCCCTACCACTAACGCCACCTGGGAAGCCCAGAGACTTAGTAGATGCCCTTAAATGGCTTTCCAGTGTTTTCATGGCTATTTGCCTCATCTCCCGTTTAGACTCCTCAGCTCCTTGCACCTAGACACTTGCAAGTTCTCATCTCAAACCCAGTGAGCAAAGTGATCAAGCCAGCAACTCCAGGCCATGAAGACAGGAACCCTGCCCCCAGAAGCTACTCCATGTTATCGAATAAGAAAGGGTAGTTGATAAGGGTTTCCCCAAAAGGCTAGAGAATAGGACTTTTGATGTAGTTCAAGACTCTAAATATTATTCTGAGTTGTTATACTTTTACCTTCACAGGATCATCATGACCCAAAGAACTGAAAACCATGAAACATCATTCATTCCCTTCTGAAGTACAAAAAAACCTCTGTCACACATCATTTACTGTAACCAAAGGTGCATCTTCTTCTTAACAGAGGATGGAACTTCCAACACCATTGCAGACACAAGACTCCATCCTCAAGATATACACTTAAAAATTCACTGTTGGTAAGAGCCTAAATATCACACTCAAATAAGAAGGAACTCACATTTCTCAAGCATCTATATTTTCTGAACAAGTAATTAAATCAAGAGACCTTCCAGCCAGAAACAACCACATCAGCTAATTAGGTCCCACCTTCTCTCAAGTGCTCTAGTTTTTTGAGAAGGGGCTTCCCTTGTGGCTCAGCTGGTAAAGAATCTGCCTGCAAGGCAGGAGACCAGGGTTCGATCCCTGGGTTGGGAAGATCCCCTGGCGAAGAGAAAAGCTATCCACTCCAGTATTCTGGCCTAGAGAATTCCAAGGGGTCACAAAGAGTCGGACATGAGTGAGCGACTTTCTCACATAGCTCATGAAAACAAAAATCAAATGTTTCTGTAGAAATACCATTAACAGCTGAATATAGCTAATAACAGTCACTGAAACATGCTTTAAATCTATTTTTATTCCTAAATAAATACAAATAAGTAAAATACATAAATCAAATTGGGGGCTTCCTAGGAGGCACATGTGGTAAAGAATCCACCTGCCGATGCAGGAGACACAAAGAGACACATGTTTGATCCCTGGGTCAGGAAGATCCCCTGGAGAAGGGCATAGCAACAAACTCTAATATTCTTGCCTTGGAAAATTCTGTGGACAGAGGAGCCTGGCAGGCTACGGTCCATGGGGTTGCAAGAGCCAGACATAACTGAGCGACTGAGCACTTAAGTAATTTTTAAATCTTTTTGAAAATATGGAGGCAAAACAATTATTTTTACCAAATATACTACCAAGCCCAATTGAACTGAAATTATCACTGCTACTTATTGAGAACTTCCCATACACTAGCCTTTGTAGGTACTTTATATCATCCAATCCCAACAGCAAGTCTTTTACAGGTGGAAACTAAGGTTAATTACCTGACTCACTCATTCACTCATCTTATTTAAAAATATTTGAGATACTTATATGTGCCAGGCCCTTCAGTGCTGGGGATTAAATGGCAGGCAGCACCCACTCGGATTCCAGACCTCATGGAGCTTAAATACAGCAAAGGAGACAGTTAATAAACGATCACTCAATTGTTACATGAATGTTTGCAGCAGAGACGGTCAGAAGAACAAGGGAGATCTCACCGAGTCAAAAGGTCAAAAAAAGGTTTTCTAAAAAGACAAGAGAGATTTGGAAGATAAGTAGGAGTTAACACAGCAAAAGGCCAGAAAGTAAAAGGGGAAATTGCATATACAAAAGTAATAGTCATAGCAGCAGAAAGCAGGGGGTGCGGTGGGTGTGACAAAGGTTGGGAAGGAAAAGTGGACAGACTGTAAGACCAGGAAGTTGGGTTAAGGACTTGGATCTTTATACCAGGAAAAATGAAAAGCCAAGTTTGAGCATCAAGGCATTCCGATGAGATTTGCGCCAAATGGCTAGAATTTTCACAAAGACCCTGAAAGGCAAAAATAGTCCATTATTTGGGGGCTTTCTGGAAGCTATTTTAAAAATGTATTCTTGAAAGTTAGCAAAGTGCTAACTTCTAAATTTGAAGCTACAGATGATTTAATTTTAATTAATATATTTAGACTTTTGCCAAATGCATTTTTGAAGGAAAAAAACTCATGAGTTTTCTTTTAGCTATACTCTAGCTCCCCCATGATCAGTCTTTTTGTTAATTTCTTTGTTATACAGTTATAGATATTCCCTACAGATTTTCTTTCAACACATAAAATTTCCATAAAGACTTATTTTTAAACTTCATAATATTTACTATTTCAGGGGTTAAAAATCATGGCCTTAAGAGACTTATTTCAGTCACTTGCTAATAATTACATAAAACACAATAGTAATTTCTAGGTTAACAGAATGACTCAAGTTTAGTCATTAAAAAAAAATCTCAAAACTCTGCATTTAAGAAAATTAAGGTTAATAAAAAATTTACTTACATTCATTAATTTCATTCATTCATTGGAAAGCACTTACTGAGTGCGAATGTTTAGGAATTTCAAAGTGTTTTTGGTGTTTTGAAAGAATAAGATGGTAAAGAATCTATTTTCAGTTCCAGCCCACTAAGTCCAAGGCAGTCCCAATATATACTCCCTCAGATCCTTGGGGGCAGATTAGCCTTTTGAATAGTCACACCCAACACACAGTATGTATAGAAAAGCTGTTTTATACAACGCCACAACATCCTCAAATGATTCACAATTCACTGTAACTTCATAATACTTCCTGTCCAAAGGATCAGGACAGGAAGAAGAAATTGAGTCAGTATGCACCCATCTTCCATTTACGAAATTGAACATTTTTAGAACATTGAATCTATTAACTGAGATTAATTCAGGGCTGGCTGGCAGCCTGGATGTGATGGCATCTAAATTATAAGGACCATCATGGAATGTGTTCGACATCTTCTTAGAGAACAAGCTGAACTTCCTATGCCCTTTTGATCACAGGTCCACATAATGGAAAGTATAAAACCCCAAACTCCTATTTTCAGAGGCTAAAATCTTAGTAATATCCAAATACTCATTTCAATTTGTGTTTTTTACTTTGGTATCTAGGTTAAAAAGATTCCAAAATAAAGGGCACGTGTGTGTGCTAAGTCACTTCAGTTGTGTCCAACTCTTTGTGACCCCACCATGCTCCTCTGTCTATGCCATGCCCTCCTCCAGGGGATCTTCCTGACCCAGGGATTGAACCCATGTCTCCTGCAGCTCCTGCACTGCAGGCAGATTCTTTACTCTGAGCTACCAGGGAAGCCCCAAAATAAAGGGACCAAATGTTAAAAACAGAATGAAACATATAAACCTGGGACGATCTGGGGAAAGGTAAAGCAACAATACAATGGTCTCACCACTTAGACTTTCTCTCCAGTCTTACAAAGGAAGAAGCCTGACTATAAGGTCAAGGGATAAATATAATGGTAATATAATGAGAAAAATCATGTTGGCCAGTAGAGAAATTTTCCCTTGTTAACAGAAATTCAGTCCACAACTGATTTTTCATAAATTGTAGTAATACAGTTCCTAGAGCTGGCAGGAAGACTGATTAACCTGTAGAAATCGCCAAGTAGATAGATTCAGGGTGACTGTAAGATTTCTGAAAAAAACCAGACCAACCAGAGCCTCCAGTTCAAGATGAACCCATCACTTCTCTTATCCAAGGATGACTCCAGATCTTTCCCCCAGTCTAGCTAAGGATAAAAGGACATCACCAAAGAAGGTCAGATACAGAGATAAGCTCTTCCCAGTCTTCCTAGGGATGTAGATAAGAACTCAGTGTTCTATTTTGAATTTCTATTGTAGCAACTCCCAATTCTCTCCAAGAGGTAATAGATACAGAATTTGGAGATTCAAGGCAATACAAAAAGTAAAATGACTACAGTCCTAGCTGTCAAACAAAAGGTCATTATTGTAAAGCCTTTAACTTAGGAAGGTCCCTCCCAAAAGAGTCCATGCATAAATTTATTAAGGCAATTGAGATACTCAATTTTTACTCTTGGAAGCAGTATACACTGTTGTGAATACTGGGCCATCTTTAAATATGAATACACAGATAATTCACCTTATTTATAAAACTAAAAAATAAATAAAACAATGTTCTTGTCTCAAAAAACACAGCATATCACTGCAAGATATGGTTGGTTATCAAAACTGGATCTAAACCAGTAAAGCCAAGTGGTTCAGTCAATCTTATAAAAAACTGGAACTAGAGTTGTTTAAAACTACATTCTCCCGTTACTAGGATATAAACCAGAAGCTTAGTGAGCAACTGCAACCTTGAAAATATCTGACTTGACTTGCCCAGCAGACCTACTGGTAAATAAGCAGTCTACACTGTCTATGGAAGACTGGAGGAGGCAAAATTCACACCTGTTTATACACTGCCTCATTTGAAAAACCAAATTGAGGTACTTAGAGTTAATAATGGAGAAGGAAATGGCAACCCACTCCAGTGTTCTTGTCTGGAGAACCCCACGGACAGAGGGACCTGTCAGACTACAGTCCATAGGGTTGAAGAGAGTTGGACACTACAGAAGCAAGTGAGTTAGCAAGTGATAGTTGAAGAAAGGAAGTAAGTCCAAAGAAATGAATACAGAAATTAAAAGGCAGAAATAAGATCCCACTGTTCAATGACTGCGATTAACAGCACCTGTTACTTTGTGCCTCCAGAGAACTTAGAGGTAAGTGTTGGTGTAGCAGGTGTTTCCAAGGATTGGGCATTTTTCAACATCACTCAAGCAGGAACACCTGTTCACATATTAGGGTTACCTCTCTCGAACTCTCCACAACACATTTGAAAATGGACTCCATTATGAAGTTTTACATAACATTCTTTCAAAACCCTAAAGTATCTCCCCAAATTAACCCGTTATAATTTTGGCACATAACATGAAATCAATTTTAGGACACATTATAATAGCTACACCAAACACTTCACTAGGGGTGCATGCACGCACATGCGTGCACACACACACAGAAACATAATTCCTCTTCGGGATCAGAACTAATTTTGGAGGCACAAGATAGTGCTTTATACATCACGTGCGTAAAGTAGCAACAGTGAATAATAATTTAAAAATAGTAAGGAGTAAATTAGAAAGAACCCAACAGATTCTCATTTTTACATTGCGCTTAAGGTATAGGTTACATGTTTTCCCAGCTTGCAAACCAGATGTTGGGTGAGCTAGATTACACGGAATTCCTTCCAGTTCATTAAAGATAAATTCCTAGATTCTTCCCTATTGACTCTGTAAACAGAGAAGGTGTTCTAAACAGCCAGAAGCTCTAACTTAAATTCCACTTTATGCTTTGAGCCCGAACAGCGTGTTTTCACAGAGCTCCTGCAGTGCTGGAAACACAGCCTGGGCACAAGTATCCCCTAAGAAGCAGCCGTCGGGTTTCTTTCACCTGTTCGCCCGAGACTTGGCCAGACTGGGGCAGCGAGTTCCCGCCAGCCTCGCACACCCTGGCTTTGGCCGCCAACTCCGTCCCCCTCGGGAAACGCTGGGGTTCTTCCGCACCTGGGCCCCTCATTCGCACTCGAACGGAATGTGTCCGCTGAGAGGGTAGGGAAAGGCACCTGCTGTTGCACTTACATGAAAAAACGTCTTTTTATTCTTTGTGAACCGGCCGGACCAAGGTACGTTTTGGAAGGCAACCCCGGCTGCCCTCGTGGAGTCGCGTTGAAGAAAGCAACCCCAGCCCCGCGCCGGGCGAGTGGGCGCCCCCTGGTGGCCCGACGGGCCGGGAGCGCAGCAGCGCCTGCGTCCGCTCGGAGGCTCGGAGGACCTGAGGACTTGGGCTTCGGGGGAGCGGCCGGGGCTGGGGGAGGCCCCGTCGTCCCGGGGACGCCGCGGAGCAGGCGGACTTAGCCTGGTCCACCCGCACCCGAGGGGTAGGGGGACAGGAGGCCAGCGTCCGGAAATAACGCAGGCCACTTCCCCTGCCACCTCTGGTTCCAAACCCGGGGCGAGGAGCCCTAGAGAAACATGGAGAAGGCAGGGGAGAGGGTAGCGTGGCCGGGAACACGCCCGGGACATCCGCAGACGAGGGCTCGGGACAGGGCGGCGAGCGCCAGGGCGGTTGTGAACCGAGGTGGGCTGGAACCAGACCCGGGAAATCTTGCACCACGTTTTCCTAGCAGTTTCAAGAACTCTAACCCTAGGACCGCGAGGTCGCAGGTGCTATTCGGGAATTCTGACCGTACTTCCCTGTAAAGTAAAATCATTCTGTAAATCATTCAGAATCCAATATTAAGAGTGTGTTGGGGGGGGGTGTTAATTTCCCATTGGTGCTCCCATGTCCCGCACGTTTCTTCGTAAACGATCGGCAGTTAGAGCAGAGCATACGTATGCATTTTCTATCTTTACATTTCTTTTTGTAAGTGGGAAAATAGATCACCTTCAAAATGGACAATAGTTAGCAGTTTCAAGAACTCTAACCCTAGGACCGCGAGGTCGCAGGTGCTATTCGGGAATTCTGACCGTACTTCCCTGTAAAGTAAAATCATTCTGTAAATCATTCAGAATCCAATATTAAGAGTGTGTTGGGGGGGGGTGTTAATTTCCCATTGGTGCTCCCATGTCCCTGCACGTTTCTTCGTAAACGATCGGCAGTTAGAGCAGAGCATACGTATGCATTTTCTATCTTTACATTTCTTTTTGTAAGTGGGAAAATAGATCACCTTCAAAATGGACAATAGAATCTTATTGGGGAATGTTCTACGTGACAAGGAGAGTCGGAAATGAAAGATGATTCTTCTAGTTGAGGAAATCTGCAGTAGAACAGCGAGCCCCCTCCCATTTTAGAAGCCCGTGATGTGGCCCTTAGTAATCGTGTACGTGTGTAGGATTGAGTTAACTAAATTTTTTTAAGGCCTAGACTGTAGCATTTCCATCAGCAATTGCGCGAAACAAAACGGTGAGAAAGATCTTCAGAAATCTTCCATCTGTAGCTCACTCCCTCTGTTAGAACATCTAATATTAAACCGAAAAGCTACAATTGACACCAGCAAAAGCAAATCCCGGCCAGAGCAGAAGGTACTTGAAACCCGAATCTGCATTCCGCTCCTCTCGTACGCCGCTCGGAGGTGGGGGTGGCGGTTTGTCCCGGTGCCTGGTGTATAATCGGGTTAATCCAGTAGACAAAGGATAAACCAATAGCCCTCCCACCTCACTTCCCGCTCCCCTTCCCCTCCCCCTGCTTCTCTCCCCGTCGCCCCCTCGAGGGGGAACAGAAAAGGGGAGAGCCTGTCTTGCAATGGATTCCGAAGAAAGTCTCAAAACCCGCAACTGGTTTTTAATGCTAACACAGCCTGGCCGGGATTAGTCTGAAACGTTCATTCCCTTTTCCTAGTGGCAAGGAGAAATTTCCCTAAATCCGCCGAGCTCAAGGTTCGTCCTCCTGGCCTCTGGGGAAAACTTTAAGGTCAGTGTTTCCTTGAAACTAGATCAACTGACCCCGCCGTGCCCAGCCCGGCCCCGCGGGCACCGCGCGTGACGGCGGCCCGGGCGCAGGACCGGCCCGG
Source organism: Aepyceros melampus (assembly GCA_006408695.1). Classification (NCBI taxonomy): domain Eukaryota; kingdom Metazoa; phylum Chordata; class Mammalia; order Artiodactyla; family Bovidae; genus Aepyceros; species Aepyceros melampus. The sequence goes on from SJXQ01000358.1 coordinate 414,489, forward strand.
GTACGCGCGGGGCGGCGCGGTTGCCCTTTTGAATGCCTCCTGCGGCTCGGAGCGCTGGCGGGCGCTGGAGTGTGAGTGAATGTAGCCCCGCGGAGCCAATGAGCTGGGACCGGATGCGATATATCCTCTGGGACAACAACTGCTCTGTTCCGCCTCGATCCACATGACGCCATTTACTGCTGCCGCGGCCGCCGCAGAGCTCCCTGCCTCCTCCGGAAAGGCGAGGGCGCAGGCCAACGGCGAGCCCCCCCCGGCCGGGCCCCAGACCCTCCTCCTCCTTCTCCTCCTCCTCTTTCGCACCCACCGCCCCCGCCTCGGCCTCGCCGCCGCGCCTCCACAACGCCCAGTCTGCACCGCCGAGAGCTGCGCGCCGCAGCGCGAGCGGAGGAGAGGGGCCGGCGGAGCGCGCAGCGCCCAGGCCCCCGCGCCCGCCCGGCCCGGCTCGGCCCGTCCCGCCGCCCCGCGCGCCCCCGCGCCGCCTCCGCTCGGCCGCAGCCGCGGCCGCACGACTTGGCCATCTGGCTTTTAGGTCCTCGCGAAGGCCGTTTTCTTTTCTCATTCGCTCATCTGCCGGGAGAGGAGATTC
>SJXQ01000358.1:416508-466571 GCA_006408695.1 Aepyceros melampus
CGTTGGCGCTTCGGCCTCCAGTTCATTGAGAAAAAAAGGGGGAAAAAAAAAAAAAAGGAAATACTCCGCGTGCGCTTCTAGAAGGGGGGTCGCCTCCAGCCCCGAACTCCAGTGTTCTTCGGCTAGGACTTGGCTCCGGATTTTTTTTCCTCTCCTTTTCTCATCCAGCCAATCGCTCAGAAGTTAGACTGAAGCAGAGTTTGGAAGGAAGGAGAGGCAAAAAGTTTGCATCAGGGCTGGATTTATTTGCACATCGCGGAAAGAAGAGAATCCAACGGAGAGGGGTTTGTGCAAAGCCGCGATCACGGTGAGGCGCGTTTGGCCGGCTCGTCCCCTCCTGGCGCCGCGGCCGGCGCGTTGTGGGCAACATGGAGTAGGTGCAGCCGGACCGGTTCCGGATTTTTTTTCCTCTCCTTTTCTCATCCAGCCAATCGCTCAGAAGTTAGACTGAAGCAGAGTTTGGAAGGAAGGAGAGGCAAAAAGTTTGCATCAGGGCTGGATTTATTTGCACATCGCGGAAAGAAGAGAATCCAACGGAGAGGGGTTTGTGCAAAGCCGCGATCACGGTGAGGCGCGTTTGGCCGGCTCGTCCCCTCCTGGCGCCGCGGCCGGCGCGTTGTGGGCAACATGGAGTAGGTGCAGCCGGACCGGCAGTGGGTCCGTCTCTCCTCGGGCCTCCCTTTCTCTCACCCCGCAGGTTTTCCGTGGGGAGCCCGGGAGTTGCCTGCGGATCAGCTTCACACCAGCCTCGGCCTGCCTCGGCGGCGGGGGTTGGGGGGGGTTGCAGCGCGCGCGGGGTGCTGTGTCCCCGGCCCCACGACCCAGCGCGCCCGAGCTGGGGGTCTCGGGGTGGCGGCCGGCTCACGGCGGCGCACTGGCCGCGAACTGGGCGCTGAGAGCGGGAGAGGGAGGGAAGCACTTTGTGTTTTCCAGGGCGCCGCTGAAGGCGCCCGCACTTCGAACCTGTTCTCTCCTGGAAGGCAGGTCCCGGGAGAGGCAGTCCCGATGCAGGGGCGCCGGGGTACCGAGGGGGTGCGGGTCGCTGCCTCGCGGGTGGAAAAAAAAAAGGACAGGGTGGNAGCATGGGGCGGGGGTGGGGTTGTGCTGCGAAGGGGAAGAGGGATCAGCGGAAATCACTTTAGCAAACCTCCTTACCCCCAAAAGATGCTACTTTGCACTGCAAGCATAGCGGCAAGTGTCCAGCTTAGGGACCTGGGTCTTGCATGCTCGGCGTAGGGCGCTGGAAAATGTTCTTAATTTTTAAAGCAATTTTTCTGTGACTTGAATACATACCTGCATACAGATGTATATTTTTAATATATAGGCGCGTGCACATTGCAGGCATTGCCCCTCAGGTCAGCGCAGGGTGGCGTTGCCGAGTGTGCCAGGGTTAGATGACCCGGCTCAGTGTCTCAGGCAGGACTTTCATTCCTCGCGGAGTCGGGGCTGGAAACCAGTGCCCTGCGTTCGAGGGCCTTGGCCGGAACGTCCTGCGATGGGCTGTGTGACCTCCGCCTGAGGGTGGAGCGGCTCCCTCTTGGAGCTAGGAGTCAGTTCTCTGGGGTGGGAGAGATTTCTATCTGGGAAGGCAGGGAGGGGTTCCTCCAGCTTTCCAGGGCATGTTTCTTTGCTAGACGCCTGCGCTCCCTCCCTCCCCACCCCCGGCCCCGCCTGTCTGTCCGTCCCGGGATTCTGCGCAGGGGGCCAGCTTGGCCCCTGGGCTGCGTCTGTCCTCCCGGAGAAAAGTCCCTCGGGGCTCTGAGTCCCACCTGCTGGGGACGGCGTTGGGGCGTAGATAGAGCTGATAAACGAAGAACAGCGCTGTCTTGTCTGCCTTTCTGTTGGAGCTGAGATCCGGTTTCCAGCTCTGCCTTTTTCCGAACTGGAAGGCGTGTGTCACCTGCCTGTTTCTGTTTTCTAAAAAGTCAGACTGGATGAAGGTCCACTTTTGCGCGTTTTTGGTCATTGTAGACTGGGTTGACAAAGAGGATGGTCGTTTTGAAATTTAACAGAGGGATGGCAATTTAAGCGGTTACTTGTCAGGATTGATAGATTTGCGATGTGACACTTGAATTTTTAAATCACTTCCTGTTATCACCAACAGTGTATGTTTTCAATTATTAGGTTTTGGGAAATGGGCAAAAGCAGTTAAAATTTTGACATGATTGATTTCTAAAACAGGGAAAACGGGTCTTCTAGCTGCAGAATTTAAGATGTTCTCCGAGGCTTTCAGGTTGTAAAATATGTGATTTCTCAAGTTGTTGGGAAGTTGAAAATAAGTTCCTGTCTTTTTGTTGCTCGAGGTGTAAGTTTGCTCTATCGTATTCCTGGCACCTAACAGGATTTAAATTGATGTGTTTTCAATTCTATAACTTCATGCTACTATATAGTTAATGATAATGCATGATTGTTGTATAAAGTGTATATTCCTGGGGAAGAGAAGTATTTACCCTTTTTTGCATGTCATTTCATCCTATGGGATTTTGTAAAGTCACAGAATAGTTCAAGCTGTTTAATGTAAAAGCAGATGTAAAGTAGGGACCAAGACTTTCTAGGCTGTTATCTATTGAAGTTCCAGGCAAAAACGATCATGCTAAGTTGAAACCTATTTCACAGCTTGAAAAGGTATTCATTCAGCTTTTGAAAATGTCAGTATGAATGTTATGTTCCAAGAGTACTTTCCTGCAGTTTTTACAGGGAACCTGAACCTTACAGATTTTTTGCTTAAACGAGTAAGGAATCCTTACTCATGTGATTGAAGCAAAGATCAGTTTGGTGTCACTACACTTCCCAGGATTAAAGAACAGTGGATACCTAGCTGTAATTTTTACTTTTGGGTACAGGCATGGATAAGACGGCTGTCCTAATACGTTCCACAGCCACTCCATTTTCAAAGTCTGTTTCTCCAGGGAACGTGGGGAGTGAAGAGTTAAGCCAGGTGGGTGGAGAGTGGGTAGCATTCTGGAGTGTAAACCGTCTCCTTCCTCTTGGTTTCCGCAGGAATTCAGATGTGTTCTAAGCCTGCTGGAGTGACTACACTTGCCAGACCTGATGGAGGCCAGAGCTCAGAGTGGCAGCGGGTCGCAGCCGTTGCTGCAGGCACCCCGTGACAGTGGTCGGCAGGTGGGGAGCCCGACCCCAGAGATGCCCTCCCCCAGCAGGGACACGTGCTGTCTCTGGATCAGATCAGGGCCATCCGGAACACGAATGAGTACACGGAGGGGCCCACTGTGCTCCCCAGAGCTGGGCTCAAGCCTGCTCCTCGCCCCACGACCCAGCACAAACACGAAAGACTCCACGGGCTGCCCGAGCCCCGCCAGCCCGCCCGGCCCCAGCACCCACCGGCCCACCCTTCAGCCAGGGCCCCTCTGGCCCGGTCCATCAGCACAGTCAGCTCGGGCTCTCGCAGCAGCACCAGGACAAGTGCTAGCAGCAGTTCCTCCGAACAGAGGCTCCTAGGATCCTCCTTCTCCTCGGGGCCTCTGGCAGACAGGATCATCCGAGTGCAGCCCAAATCGGAGCTCAAGCCAGGTGAGCTGAAGCCACTGAGCAAGGAAGATGTAGGGCTGCACGCCTACAAGTGTGAGGACTGCGGCAAGTGCAAGTGCAAGGAGTGCACCTACCCGAGGCCTCTGCCGTCAGACTGGATCTGCGACAAGCAGTGCCTTTGCTCGGCCCAGAACGTGATCGACTACGGGACCTGCGTGTGCTGTGTGAAGGGTCTCTTCTATCACTGTTCCAATGACGACGAGGACAACTGTGCGGACAACCCGTGCTCTTGTAGCCAGTCTCACTGTTGTACGCGTTGGTCAGCCATGGGCGTCATGTCCCTCTTTCTGCCTTGCTTATGGTGTTACCTGCCAGCCAAGGGTTGCCTTAAATTGTGCCAGGGGTGTTATGACCGGGTGAACAGGCCCGGATGCCGTTGTAAAAATTCAAACACAGTTTGCTGCAAAGTTCCCACTGTCCCACCCAGGAACTTTGAAAAACCAACATAGCATCATGAATCAGGAAGATTGCAGTCATAAGGATTATTTCCCTCTGCCCCTTTTTTTTTTTTTAATACACACATATGCAACCAACTAAACAGCTATAATCTTGGCACTGTTGATAGAGTTGGGATATCCTGTGCTGTTTGCAGTGGATGCTTTTTTCATCCATGTGCCATTTTAATTGATATGCTTGTTAGAACTCAGCTAGTGGAGCTCAGTATGGAATACAGACCTTGGTGACCTACATGTTGCATAAGCTAAAGCAATAGACACTCTAGGTGAAGTTTTTGTTTGTGAATAGTACTTGCAAACTTTGTAAATTAGCAGATGACTTCCCTTCTCCCTTCCCCCCACCCCCGTTGTTTTCTCCAGAGATAATGTGCTATATTTTTGTATATACAATAATATTTGCAACTGTGAAAAACAAGTTGTGCCGTACTATACGGCACATTCACAAAATATTATACTAATATGTTGTACATTCGGAAGAATGTGAATCAATCAGTATGTTTTTAGATTGTATTTTGCCTTACAGAAAGCCTTTATTGTAAGACTCTGATTTCTCTTTGGACTTCATGTATATTGTACAGTTACAGTAAAATTCAACCTTTATTTTCTAATTTTTTTCAACATATTGTTTAGTGTAAAGAATATTTATTTGAAGTTTTATTATTTTATAAAGAAGAATATTTATTTTAAGAGGCATCTTACAGATTTTGCCCCTTTTATGAGGATGTGATAGTTGCTGCCAATGAGGGGTTACAGATGCATATGTTCAATATAAAATAGAAAATATATTAACGTTTGAAATTAAACTGAGCTGTATTGTCTTACTTTACATTTTCTTTGTTTTTCCTTTTTTTTTTTTTGAAGTGAAAAAGAAACCATTTTAGAAATAGCGTTTCAGTGACAGACATAGTTTCACTTATCTGTGAGATACTCTTATGCTTGCTGCTTTAAAGTAAAGTGGAGATTTGGTGATTTTCAGGGATAATTCTAGCAGTCAGGAGATAAATAATTGAGCACTTGACTCGACTTAGTATTAATCATAGGAGGGCTCATTTTGGCTCCTGTTGTTTTGCTGATTTGCAGACTAGCCTTTGTTTTGCAGGTTTAAAAAAAAAAATCTTAAGTCATTCATTCAGGAGACTTACCTAAAAGATGAACCATTAGACTTTTTTCTAATATAAAGTTATTAAGAATGAATGTCAAGGCTGATTTAAGACCAGAGAAATGAATTTGGTTCAACATTTATTGACCGGTCTCTATGTGTCAGTCATGCAGTATACACAGTTCAATGCTTATAATTGAGGCAAAATGTTTTCTTGACTTAACTGTCCATGTTTTTCCGAGTCTCTGGTTTTAGACTGTTAGGCTTATCACCATGATACAAGAAAAAGACATGGAAAATATAACTTGTTTTGATTCAGGTACTGGGTATCAAGGAATTTCATCCTATATTGGCCTAATAATTCAGGCCCAAGCAGCCCCAATTTAGCTGTTTGAGAGGCCCAATCTTAGTTGTTTAATCAGATTATCCAAGAAATTGTTAAATTTTACACTGCAGTATGGCAAAAAAAAAAAAAAAGCCAGTGTTTGTAGTTATCTTTTGGAAGCAAGCATACAACAAGCTCTTACAAGCCCATCTTGACAAATACTGCGTTTTCTTATTTGTAATAAGTCACTTGATTAGTCACTTCATGGCTGATTATTTTTTTTTCCAAAAGCACAACCTTTTGCTGCCAAGAATCACCGGAAGTCTAGGAAATGATTTACCTGTCATTATTGTTTAATCTCTCGTTTCCTGTTCTAAGGTATTAGTTAAGAAGTCTTAGTACAAGCTGTCTTCTGTTTTGTTTTTTGAAATTGGCTTTCAAGGAACTATATAGCCTCCTAAACCAAGAGATTGCTATAATGTCTTGCTATAAAAGGGCACCTTTAGTGCCTTCTATGCTTTTCAAAAAACGCAAAGCTAAATTAATTCAGAAATTATTTACTCTTTGGTTTCAACTTTGGAATACTGAATGTTGCAATTCTAATACTCTTAAAGTCTAATCCTTATGGTCTCAAAATTAGAATATTAGGGAAAAAATAGGGCAGAGTTTCTCACTGTATAGTTTTTCAGGATTTATAAAGCACAAATTTTGATTAACCAGTTTCTGACTATTCATCAGATATTGCCATGTGCACTGATAAACTTTTGGTGTAGAAATTCTGAGACTTCCTTTTTTTTTCTTTTTAACACATGAGCAGCTTTCAAAGTCTAATCTAGATAAATTTATCAGATGCCATTGGGTGTTTATTGAAGATTAAATAGATTAATCTTTCCATGATTATTGAATCAGTTTCTTATCCTGTTGCTTAGGGATTTGCATTTTTAATCATTCCACTAGTGATACTTGAACTAGAAATTGCTAATTTATCTTGTTTTGTTTTTTCAGTGGAGTCCATTGTAAACCATAATTCACTAGTTTGAATGTGGAACATGGTTATAAACCAGCTGAAGCTAGAAGAGAGCTTGGCATAAGTATATATAAAGTCCTGATAAAAATTATTTAAAGAAAAATAAGGAAAACTGGATTTCTCAAGAAGCTTCCAACTAATCTATTAAATGTTGAGTTTGTCTATAAACCAATAGAGAATTCATTTTCAGAATATAAAAACTGAAATATTAAATGAATATATAAACAGGTTGAAAACAGCTGATGTTCACTTTTCAGTGTGTTAAAAGTTTTCCAGTGTTCCAGGTCATCTCACTAAGGTAGAGGAATCGTCACCTCAAATTCATGAAAATTCTTATAAATACCAGTTGATAAGGCAGTGGTTATTATTTGGATATTGTGATAGGTTAAAAGTACAATGATACAGTAAGCATTAGTTGACTGCTTAACATTTAGGGATATCTTTGCCAGATATTCTGGTTTCTTGCCTTTTATTTTCTTAGAAACTATTGAAATTCATTTAAGGATGACAAATTGACTGCTGTTACTGAAAACAGTCATTTATGTGTGTAGAGATTTTAAGTCCTTGCCAGAGCTCTCCTTGTCAGAACATGCTCTGGGCATTGTCTGTGAAAGAAGAAAGCCAAAACCAAGTGCAGGTACTCCCAACCAAACTTTTTGCATAAATTCTTTCTCCAATACACCTTTGTCTCAGGGACTACTCGCCTCCAGGTTATGTAAGATAGTGATGATGTCAGATAAGTGAGTTCACTCTTTGCTGGTGCTGGATAGACAGTTGATGGGTTTGACGCTTTTGAACATGCATGTCAGAACTTTCAAACGTTTATGGGTTTTGAGTTTCACTTGTAGTAACATCCCAAATTGGCCATTTACCCTCCTTTCTTAAATGTGCAGAAAGACCAGGATGTATGTGCCAAAGTCTCAGCTTTGAAAATGGGCTAAACAGTGTAGATCAAAAACATTGTTAGTCATCTTGTGCACAATAGTTCACACTATTTTAGTAAAGGGAAATAAAAATAGGCATTAACTAGTTACATCAGTAGTGTATCAGTATCCATTCTTTGGTTTTTAGTATTTATTAAGACACAAGTGATGTTAATTTCTACTTTAGGCCAGTTGCTTCATTTCTCTGAGATACCAAGGGTGTGTCTCCATTGATTGAAGACTAGAGCACAATTTTAAAATAAGGCCTGTCTGATTTCAATGACCTGATCGTCAGAATGAAGCTTTATATCTGGATTACTTAACCACTGGTTTGGCCACTCATGGGAGGATAAAGCTGCCAGACTATAGTTTGGGTTTCATTTGGATATCATTCATGCCTCTATCTGCCTTATACAATGAGAGACAACTATGTGAATAATGAAAGACAATGTGCGTTTTACTTATAATAGTATACCTCTGGTCAAAATTAAAGATACTCATTTAACTTATAGTCAAAACAAAGGGAGAAATGTATCTAGAATATAATACATGTTATATAATACACATTATATTCCATATAGAGAGAATATTAAAAAATATAGATGCATAGCAAATAAGAAAAAAATACTTGACTATTCAAATGTTTCCATGTTTTTCTTTTTTTACTTTTTGGCTATATCAAGAGGCATGTGGGATCTTAGTTTCCCAACCAGGTATCAAACCTGAGTCTCCTGCATTGGAAGGCAGATTCCTTGGACCGTAAGGGAAGTACGTCACATTTTTATTTAAAAGTATCTTTTTATCAACCTAAAGAATTTTTTAAAACCAGTCTTAGTTGGTAACTAATATTTTTTGACTATTAAAGGAAATTAGAATGAAGCCTATTGCCTTGGCCTCTGGCTTGGCTACATGAGCATATAAACCTTCAGCATACTTCAAAGGAGTTTATTTCTCAAAACAGTCCTAATGCACAGAGAAGAAATAAAATTTTAGCTTAATACAGGGACCACACACCCCTACCCCTGAAATGGAATCTGAACCTGAAAATATCAATAATTACGCATTTCAGTTTAACACTTTATTTTTGAATGCCTACTCCTTACCCATCACAGGGCTAGTTGTTGAAGTATAAAAGGAAAGGGTTAATGACCGATGCAAGACAAGACTTTTCACAGCAAAGGCACAAGCAAGGTGCCATGAGACACAGAGGATGGGTAAAGCACTGATGTGTTCTCTCTGGTGGGTTTGGTCTCCAGGGCTTTGCAATGGTTGTGTATATGTGCTCACTTAATCATGTCCAACTCTTTGCCATGCCATGGACTATAACCTGCCAGGCTCCTCTGTCTGTGGCATTTCCCAGGCAAGAATACTGGAGCAGGTTGCCATTTCCTTCTCCAAGGGATATTCCTCAGCCAGGGATCAAACCTGGATCTCCAGTGTCTTGCAATGGCAGGCGGATTCTTTACCATCAAGTCACCTGGGTAGCCCATTTAAACAGCCATGGAGATTTTGCTCAGGGAGATGCAATAGGACTCCCTTTATTCATTAAATAAAACTATGTTCACCATGCTTGTATCTTAAATTCTAAGTGAAATGTAGAGATGTTTGATTAATACCTGGACACCTATAATTTGCTATGTTTATTCTTAATTTCATGATTCATTAAAACTTTTCTCTAAAAATACATTTTTAAGATATGTAGCTAGGACATAAGTTGGAAAGATCTATTTATTCTTGCTTTTCCAGTTTTTGTTAGAATTTACCTCTTATCATTAACCTATAACTTGAGCATGCTTCTGTACCTAGAAAAATGAATACTCATGAAAAACAAATTGGGGATAATCAAGCTGAAAAGAAAAAAGGTGTTCATGATAGTAGAAAGGAAGTAGTTGAGCTTTGGAGTAATTCCACCCTTGCCAAAACACAATGTCAGAGACCTGGCTTTGCAGATTCACAGAGCTTCCTAGGTGACTCAATGGTATGGGTTTGATCCGTGGGTTGGAAAGATGCCCTGAAGGAAGAAATGACAACCCACTCCAGTATTCTTGCCTGGAAAATTCCATGGACAGAGGAACCTGGCAGGCCACAGTCCAGTGGGTCACAGAGAGTCAGGCCCGACTGAGCACACACGTGCATATGGCTCTCAAAGCCCAGGTGAACACCTTTGGCACCCGAGCCAGTGAAGTGAAAGTCACTCAGTTGTGTCTGACTCTGCAACCCCATGGACTGTAACCCACCAGTCTTCTCTTCCAAGGGGATTCTCCAGGCAAAAATACTGCAGTGGGTTGCCATGCCCTCCTCCAGGGGATCTTCCCAACTCAGGGGTCGAACCCTGGTCTCCTGCATTGCAGGCGGATTCCTTACCGTCTGAGCCACAAGGGAAGCCCATCTAAGTCAGTAGAACTTCTATTTTTTAAAAATGGTTCTGTGTTCCAATAACATCTGTTTTATTGACTCGCATAGGGTTTACAGTCAAGCAGGGTTCTGGTAATTACCATATTTGTATCACCAAATATGGCTCTGGTAAATACCATATTTGTATCACCTCTCATTTCTGCAAGTTCTTAATAGGCCCAATGCATCCTTCCTAGACCTGGCTTTCCTGCTCCAAGCTAGGCACAAAGTAGCCCTTATACCCTCTGCTAGTCATACTGGAAACTGTTTCCGAGTTTCCTGCTCCAAGTCATAAGTTTCAAACTATGTTTTAGGGTCACTGCAAATGTTATAAAGTCTAGGGACCAAGCAGCCGAGCACGCATCAAGCAGCAGTACAGAGCCTTGGGATCCGCATTTAGCACCTGCTATGTTGGCACACTAGTGGCGAGGATGCCCTGAGAGAGATTTGTCTCTAACCCATCCCTCTGCCAACAAGGAATTGACTCCAGGAGCACCAACAACCAACAGTCAACATTCGTATTTGGATCCCCATGTCACCTGGATTCTGATCACACATTTAGGATACAGCCCAATTCGATTTTGTTCCAACCATTCATTAACATGATACCTTGATACTTTGGAAATGGATTTTTTACAAACTATTGATCTGATTCTTATTATCTGTGACAATTTACAAGAACCCAATAATGTGTCTTCAGCACCTTTGCCCTGACATGTGACTGATAAAAACTACAGGCTCAGAGTGCAACTTGTGGTCACTGACTTAATATTTAAGGTGTATCTTCAATGTAAAAGATGTTACAGTAAGTGGGGGAAAAAAAGCAGTCATTTAGCTCTGTGATTGTGGACCAGCAAAATAAGAATGATGCCCACAGCTCTTTGGAAGCTAATAGCCAGAACTTAGGTTCTAAACCATAGATAAAGATTGGTAGCAGTATCTAATTTCTGTCCTGGGCAATTTGATTCCCCCAAGGGGACATTGGGGCTTCCCTGGTGGCTCAGAGGTTAAAGCGTCTGCCTCCAATGCGGGAGATCTGGGTTCAATCCCTGGGTTGGGAAGATCCCCTGGAGAAGGAAATGGCAATCCACTCCAGTATTCTTGCCTGGAGAATTCCATGGACGGAGAAGCCTAGTTGGTTACAGTCCACGGGGTTGCAAAGAGTCGGACATGACTGAGTGACTTTACCTTACCTACCTTACCTAAGGGGACATTGGGCAAAGTCTGGAGACATTTTTGGGTTTCTCCACTGGGGGTTGAAAGGGTAAGCTATTGGTAGGTAGAGGCAAATCGCTAAGCAGCTTCCACTGGCCAGGATAAACCTGACAACGAAGAATTTTTCAGTCTGGGATGCCAACAACTGAATTTTGAGAAACCCTGCTAAAAGGAAGCTAGGGGAATAGTGGGGAGAATGAAACATGTCCTTCTGAGATGGCCATCAGTGTGTGAGGGAGGGTGAGATCAAAGTACATGGGGAAGGAGGGGTCACTGTGACCATAACTTTGAAATTTTCAACCTGGGTGCTAATCTCTGAAATTCTTCTAGTGGAAAAATGCCCTGCGTTTGTTAGTATCTATATATGTCCATACACCAATTTTCTGTAGCTTGAAGTTCATGTGGTCTGCAGAGAAGTCGCTGTGGAAATTCCAACCCCCCACCCCCAACCCCACCCCATGACCTGTTAGCTGTGTAGCCACAGGCAAGTCAATTAAGGTCTTTAGGTCTGATGTCTTCATCTGAGAGATAATAATTCTTGACCCAAATGTTGTGAAGATTGAAGAGATGTGTGAAATATTAACTCTTGAGATACGTCCAAAATAAGTACTAAAAAAGTTTACTATGATTGTGTATTTAGGTGATTTTTCTTCCTCTTCTCTTCCTCCTCATTCTCCTTCTTCTTCATCTCAGGCACAGTGTTAAATGCTTATGATATAAGACAGTATCTCCTGCCTTCCTAAAATGTGTTTGCAGGACAGCTAAATGTTTACCATAGTGTATAATACATGTGATTACAGACTTAAAACACATATAAAGATGAAATCATCACCTCTATCTTGGGTGTAGTATGTGGGATCTGGAAAATTCCCCAGAGAGAATGAATGATGTCTACAAAGCAACTTGAATGATTGTCTTAAACTGAGGTGGTGGGTAGGAATCCACAGCCAGCCAGGTGTGAAAGAGAAAGAGATCCATTCCTGAATGTGAAAGAAAAAAAAAACAGAATTGATGTGATGCCAAAGGACTGATCAATTTCAAATAGTGTTTCTTTATAAGAGATTTGTGAGATTTTAGTTTCTAAAAATTAACATAATAACTATGTGTGTGTGTATGTACATATGTATGTATGGGCTTTCGTGGTGGTTCAGATGGTAAAGAATCCACCTGCAGTGCAGGAGATCTGGGTTTGAACCCTGGGTCAGGAAGATCCCCTGGAGAAGGGAATGGCAACCCATTCCAGTATTCTTGCCTGGAGAATTCCATGGACAGAGAAGTCTTGCAGGCTGATCTAAGGGGTTGCAAATACATTTTAACTGTGTTTAAAATGCCATCTGAAACAGCATGAAAATGAAAAGATTATCATTTGCCCCCAAAGCAAAGCTATTAAATGGTGTGTTATTGGGCTTAAATTTAATAGCAAGGAAAAATATGTCATTTGACAATTTTTTCCAATCTGATTTTTCTTACAAAAAATAAATAAGTGCCTTTAGGACCTAAGAAACAAAGATCCAAAAACAGATGAATAGATGAGATAAATTTCAAAGCCCATGCTAAAATGGTATGACTAATTTATATACCTCAACAGGTTGATATTAAGACTTTGTCACAAATTTATCAGCAGTACTTTCATTTTCTTCATTGTTCAAAAATATTATTGTCTTTTACAATCTTTTTTCTTTTCTGAAAAACTTCAGAAAAATGGTAATCATTTGGGACATTTTAAGAAATTGGCAACATTCATCCAGGGTACCAAGGACAGATAAAATTTTGCCTAGCTCTTGAAAAATAGGTAATAAGGCGTTCTGGAAAGCCAAAAATCAGGATTGAGCAAAGGACAGAGTGAGTAGACTAGTCTGGCTGCAATACATGTTTATGTAAGGGAGAAGTGAATATGAAGACTGGAAAGATAGATTTGGCTTCAGCTCTGAGGAATCTGAATGTTAAACTAAAGAACCTGGATTTTATCCGAACATGTCTCCTCAAATCCATTTTTGGCTATTCCATCACATTTTCCAATTAACAGTAAGCATAATCCTTCAAAAGTGTATTATAAACATTTTGATCCCTTTTTAAACAGATTTGATGACTTCCTTTTGCTCTTGGAACAGAATTCCAGTTCTGTCAGGATCCTGAATGATCTGGTTCCTCCCTACTCTAATACCTATCCTTCTGCTCCTTTCCACCTTAAGCCCAAGGGTCTGCCTTCTCTCCTTTTCTCATAAATTTCTTTCCTTCCCTCCACACATCCTTCACAAATAAAGACTGCCTCTGTATGAAATCTTCTTCCTTAGCCCTCATCCCACATCCGTTAACCTGAGAAATTCTTACTCTTTCTTTAATATTCAGTGAAAATTCACCTCCCAGGAAATCAAGCTCCTTCTAACTTCTAGTCTAGATCAAATTTGTGATTCACTCTCATATTATTCCATCTTCTTCCATAGCACAGTATCAATGCAGCTATGGAACCATCTGTGTGATTACTTCAGTTTTGTTGTCATTAGACCTTATTTATTTGGTTTACTGCTGTATTTCCAGGGCTAAATCCAGCACCTAGTACATAGGAGGTGCTCAACATGTATTTGAGGAATAAATGAATGGATGAATTTAATAGTGTAAAGATATACTGATGGTGTCTGAGAAAGAATAGTTATGAAGAAGTAGCCATTTTGGAAAATTCAGCTGATCATTTTACATGGAATGAATTAGAAGAGTAAGAATTTAAAGAAAAATTTATCCCTTTTGTCTTTCATGGTCATTTGTTGGGGAGGCAGCTGTATTTTGTTATTGCTGTTACTTATACACCTATTCTTCTGAACTAACTATATGGTTTTTAAGGACAGGAAAGAAATCTTTCTCTCTGTAGCATTTATCACAATGCCTGACACAAAGTAGATACCCTCTAAATGTCATTCAAATGAATGGGCTTTTACTGACCACAATCCAACCATTACTGAGATGAGTCTATTATGGTTTTATGTATCTCTTAGCCTAGATACTCATGATCCGTTAAGGTTTTTGTTTTTTTTTTTTGTTTTTTTTTTTTTGCTTAGCTGAGCTGTCTCTGCATCAACACCATCAATCCAAGCAGAAACATGGACTAGCTTTCCTAGTAGCAATGAATTCAATCACAAAATTGGAGAGTTTATCAAAATTTTTGAGCTTTCTCAGCAGCTGAATGAAACCAACAACAATTTCCCTCACTAACCCCTCACTGCCCCAGAGCATTCAATTAGCCTGAAATAAAAGGACCCTCACATGCCCCTGAAACAGACACCAACCTAGCAGCAATGCACTTTAAAAGGGAAAAGAGAAAAAAAAAATCTTGAATTTCTGATCATCCTGAATAGGACTTCTTTAACTTAACTGCACAAAAGACTGGGGATCCTGTTAAAATTGGCAAATTCGGACCAATAGTTCAAGGGAAGGATCTGAGATTATGAATTTCTAAGAATTTCCCTACAAGTCTGCTAGTCACTCTGGAGCAGTATATTAGTCAGGGTTCTTCAGAGAAATACAAACAATAGGCTATGTGTGCACACCTGCATGATGCAAAAGAAGAGATTAGTTTCAAGAAATTTACTCATATGATTATGGAGTCTGACACGTCCACAATTTGTAGGATGGACTACAGGTTGGAGACCTAGGCAAGAGCCAGTGTTGCAGTTCAAGTGCAAAGGCTTCTGCTGGTAGAATTCCTTCCTGGGAGGAGGTCAGTCTTGGTTCTATGAAAGCCTTCAACTGACTGGATGAAGCTCGCCCACTTTACAGAGGGCCATCTCTCCTTTAGTCAAAATCCACCAATTTAAATGTTAATCTCACCCCCAAAGACACCCTTACAGAAATGCCAAAGATAATGTTTGACCAAATATCGGGGTGCCATGGCCGAGCCAAGTTGACACATAAAAGTATCCCAAGCCACAAGGCTCTCGACAAACACTTGGTTCTTAATCAGAATAGTCATGTCTGACTTGCTTTGTCTTTAGGCCTTCATCAGTCCATCAGAAATTCACTACCTGGTGACGAAAGAATGGGAATTTTAAAGATGGGACATGAAGCCTTCAGTATTAAATGATAGAAAATATATTTCTCTCCTGAAAACAGGTATATTTAAAATATCACTTTGTATATAACTAACTTTATAAAAGAACAATGTAATATCTAAACTGCCTATTAGAGCTTCAGTGGGTCTCTAGGAAAGCACCAAAAATTTTATTTTGATGCCATGCACACATAAAGCCTTCCCAGGTGGCGCAATTAGTAAAGAATCCACCTGCAATGCAGGAGATGCAACAGATGTGGGTTCGATCCCTGGGTCTAGAAGATCCCCTGGAATAGGAAATGGCAACTCTCTCTAATATTCTTAATTGGAAAATTTCACGGACAGAAGAGCCTGGTGGCTACAGTCCAAGGGGCTGCAAAGAGCAGGACACAACTAAGCAACTGAGCATGCACACATACAAACATATACCGTCCAAATCACTTACTTTAGACATTGACAGAAGGCACCTCATGCTGGTGCCACCACTTGCTGGCTGAATGATCTTAGGTGGTTACTTAACATCTTGGATCATTGGTTTACTCACATGTGAAAGCAAGATTTAAACTTCTTTTTGTGAACTGTTTTACAATTAAAATTAGTGGTCCAGTGGTTAAGACTCTGTGCTTCCAATGCAGAGGGCATGGTTTTGATGCCTGGTTGTGGAACTAAAATCCAACATGCCATGGGATGTTACCCCCCAAATTTTTTTAATTAAAAAAAATTATGATATATCTTTATAATCTTCAAGTTGGTCTATATACTCCTTGACAGGGCAAAGGATATTTTATTCCCAGTATCTGGCACACGCCTTAGATTTGCAATATTTGTGGCATAATTACAAGCAATAAACAAAGGACTTCATAAATGGCAGCTTTAGCTGTTAGGTAGCCACTTCACTTTACACAGAATAGAAATAAGGTCATTTTAGACTAAATATAATTATGTACCAAAGTACCCTATCTCTATTTTCACCCCCAAGTTCTGGATCCAGATTTTAATATTCAAATGGGGGCCATATCTATGTAAATCATAGCAATGTATTACAGTACCCTACTGGTGACTTATTGCTTTCACATATCGAAACTTATTTTGACCTTTGATCCTCACAGGTGGCCCAGAGATGTTTGTAAGGACAGAAATTAATATTTCTATTTTACATAACAGGAAATTGGAATTTCTGTAGATGAGAGGGTTGCTACAAATCATGTAGGAAACAAGTGAAAATATCTTCAAGTCCAGACTTTTGATTCCAAGTCCCATGTTTTGACCATATCATAGTTGAATCTTTCTATTAATGATCGCAGAGAAATACCTCTTAAATGCATTCTGCATTGATGATATTTTCCATTATGGCATCTTCATACATGAGCAATGAATTATAGTTAAAATGAGGCTATTCCAAACTATCTTCTTACAGGAGATCCAACACAATTTTTTTTTTACATATACATATTCATTTATTTGGCTGCACTGGATCTCAGCTGAGGCATGTGAGATTTTTAGTTACAGCATGTGAGATCTAGTTCTCTGACCAGGGATCAGACCTGGTCCCCTGCATTGGGAGCACAGAGTCTTAGGCACTGGACTACCAGGGAAGTCCCTCTAACCTTATTTTTATTGTTGTAATTGTTGCTACTACTCCTCCAAATAACAGATTAATAGTATATCTGACCCAATACTTCTCTGCAATTCTGATCCTACAAAATACTGAAAATATACAGGCTTTCATATTTTTGATATAAAAGTTCTTAAAACATGTCTAAACAGAAAGTCATGAAAATATATTCTCTATCCTCTACTGTGTTGTGTTTTAATGAACCAGAATTGAGAAAGTAGTTGAACAATGTATGAGTTCTCTTGAATCGAAGAACAATTTATGTAATGGTTTACTCAAAATTTATCATTCACATTGCTGGTCAGTTAATCTTTGGAAACATACCATTTTATTTTAATTGGCTTCCCTGGTGGCTCAGAAGTTAAAGCATCTGCCTCCAATGCAGGAGACCTGGGTTCGATCCCTAGGTCGGGAAGATCCTCTGGAGAAGGAAATGGCAATCCACTCCAGTATTCTTGCCTGGAGAATCCCATGGACAGAAGAGCCTAGTAGGTTACAGTCCACGGGGTCGCAAAGAGTCGGACACGACTGAGTGACTTCACCTGAATCCTAATAACTATAAAATGCAATTATTTTGCAATTATCTAATCATACTAATCTAAAAATGGAAAAAGAGTTATTAATTTAAAAATTGAAACATTAAATTACACATTCTTTTTGAATTTGATAGAACTGATAAATAAAGGTCACTGAAGGACGGTACTGAAGTTATAATTGTGAACCTCCCTAATTCTAGGTTTGGGCTTTCCTCGTGGCTCAGAGGTTAAAGCGTTTGCCTCCAATGCGGAGATCTGGGTTCAGTCCCTGGGTTGGGAAGATCCCCTGGAGGAGGAAATGGCAATCCACTCCAGTATTCTTGCCTGGAGAATTCCATGGACGGAGAAGCCTAGTTGGTTATAGTCCACGGGGTCGCAAAGAGCTGGACACGACTGAGCTACTTTACCTTATTACTACTGCAGCTTTCTTTTCTCCCCTATAGATAATGAAAAAGTGCTCTCTTACTAAGTGTGTCAGGTCCATTTTTATTGTTTTAATTTGTTGTCTGTCTCACACATCATTAAACTCTAGGATTCACATCTGCAATTGCATTTACCAAAGGGAGAAAAAATAACTTAAAATTTTCCCAAGTTCGACAGATTTACAGGTATATTCAGATATATATATAGGGGGCTTCCCTGGTGGCTCAGACAGTAAAGAACCTGCCTGCAATGCAGGAGACCCAAGTTTGATCCCTGAGTCGGGAAGATCCCCTAGAGAAGGGAATGGCAGTCCACTCCAGTTTTCTTGCCTGGAGAATTCCATTGACAGAGGAGCCTGGTGGACTATAGTCCATGAGGTCTCAAAGAGTCTGACATGATTGAGCGACTAACACTTTCACTTTCAGATACATGTAATTATCTGCTACTCCATCATCTGTGTTCCCTCTCTTCCCCACCAAAAGCAATCTCCTTTGCTAAGACTGAGCTTTTGGATTTTTTTTTTTTTTCACAAGTTCTTATACATCCACTGAAGGGAGAGATGAGGCAAGGATTTGACTTAGAAGGCCAAACCCTCTCTTAGTTACCTGCCCAAATCCTTGGAACCAAGCCTAAACTTTAGCAATTTAAACAGTGAATAAATTCTGCTAATGGCTATTAGATTGCTAGCTGGGGAGATTCGTACAGGGAATAATTCTAATTAAATAGAGAACACTTCAGAGAATTGAAATGTTTCAAGAGCAGATTTTTGTCTCCCATGCCTCATTAGGAATATAAAATCAGCTTCCATTGTGAGAAAGACATCTTTCAAATGACTGCTCTTTGGCCATCAGAGGTTGTATAAACTTCATTTTCAAATTTCACATTGCTTTTCCAGCAGCAAAGGGTATTTTTCTATCCAAACCCAAGAGAAACGATGCTACATTGCCATGTTCTGTGAACAACAATTTATCTCCCATTTTGACACATAAAAAGGCTGACTTCAGCCATTGTAACAGAAGGTAAGATTTGATACATCCTGGCTTCCCAGTGGTTCTCAGATAGGTTACTAAAGGAGTGGGTGCTTTCTCCACTTACTTTCTTCACCTCACCTGCCTTCTGGATCTGGATCTGACACTTCTTGCAGCCCACTAGATATAATTCACAAGCAGAAGTGGAGAAGTTGAGAGTAGATCACTAGGACCTTGCTTGGAGTATCAAGATGATGCCAGAGATCTAGTACATTGATGTGGTCCGCCTGAGAGTCTTATCAAGTCAAAGCGTAATTGCATAATTGATTCACCTGAAAGGGTGACTGAGTTTTGTGGTAAGCGAAATGAAAAGAAAATCTTATATTTGTTTCCCTGATTTCTCCATTAACACGAGAGTTAGCACTAGTTCTACAAACTTTGCCTTGAATCTCTGACTCATGTTTGTTTGGCAGGTATTAGCAACATTATGAGAGCATTTCATATAGAAGAGACTACAGTTTATTCTTTTTTTAATGTTGTATAATCATGATATAAGTGTCTAAGCTTTTAAGCTTAGATATTGAGATAGAAAAGAATCACTTTCAAATCTTGAAAATGAACTTCTAGGGGATCTCTCCAAGAGTGGAAAATATAGAAAAACCCTCATTACATACACTGCTTTGAACAGAAGGTAATGAACCTGCCACTTTTCTGAGCCAGAAGGAACAGCCAGGTGCCTAGTTGCATCGCATAGCTCCTTTACTCAGTTATTTCCCCCTCCTGTCTCTCCAAGTGGAACCAGAACAAATTATGCTGTAGTGTTGTCATAGATTATGTCAACATCATCAAGGTAGGTTTTGACTCTTTGCGTGGAATATACGTGCTGGTAGGGAGCACACCTATACTAAGACTCTTATGAGTCATTTTATTCATTAGTTTATTTGCTTATTTTATGAAGGGAGTCATTTCCTGAAAAAATAAATTGTCCAATTTATTTATTTGTTCTACTGATTCATTGTAGAGAATGAACATGAAACCTGAAAGAACATGAGATTTGAAGTTGGCAATATCCTCATTTGGTCCCTGCTCTGCCAGAAAGTTTCCCTTGTGGCTCAGTTGGTAAAGAATCCACCCTCAATGTGGGAGACTTGGGGTTCAATTCCTGGGTTGGGAAGATCCCCTGGAGAAAGGACAGGCTCCCCACTCCAATATTCTGGCCTGGAGAGTTCCACGGACTGTATAGGGGTCGCAAAGAGTTGGACACGACTGAGTGGCTTTCACTTCACTTCTGCCAGAAGAAACCATGTGGCCTTGGGTGAGCATCTTAACCTCTCTGAGTTTCTTCAGCCTTATTGAAAAGTACTACTTATCTCTCAAATTTTATAAGAATTCATGATAAGATAAGGTTTGTGCTTTCAAACACAGCAGCTGGCTCATGGAGGGTGGTTCACAAGTATCAATATTAGTTCCTTCTTATCTCTAATTCTCTTTACATCTGCCAATCTCATATCAGTCTCTCATGTGACGGTCTAATCTCTCCTGATACCATGGTTTTGGTGTCTTATCTTTGCATGTGTGCATGCCAAGTCGCTTTAGTCCTGTCCAACTCTTTGTGACCCTATGAACTGGGGCTTGCCAGGCTTCTCTGTCCTTGGGGTTTTCCAGGCAAGAATACTGAAGTGGGTTTCCATTTCCTTCTCCAGGGCATCTTCCCTACCCAAGGATCAAATCCCAGTCTCTTACATCTCCTGCATTGGCAGGCAGGTTCTTTACCACTAGTGCTATCTGTAGCTTTATATTCATAATTAAGACACACTGGCTGAATATGTATCTTTTCATTCTGTTTCTACTATAGAGCCCCTCTCATATGGCTCTTGAAGAAGGACTGCAATGAGAGTCAATATCCCTTTTAAAGAAATGTACTTTTCTCTCAGGGTGAACAGCATTTCCCAGAACTGCTCAATACCAGGGAGTCAGCGGTGGTTTGAGATGCTAGGATATCAGCATTACCTGAGGCATAATCAGTCAGGTGGTAAATACTCGCCAAGTTCAAGCAACTCTAATGTTTCCCAATAGTCTCTGCAAAACTGAATAATGGAAGTCCTTCCCTTTCTGTGATGTAATTACACTGTTCAGTCATTAGAGAACACATTCTGCCTTTCTGGTAGCGTGTCCTCCTACACCAGGGGACAGGACCTTGCTTGGACTATCAAGATGATGCCAGAGATCTAGTACAATCAGACCTGCAATGCATGCAAAGCAATGGCATCACAGGGTTCTAACCACCGGTGGGCATGTATTCATGCCACAGCCAACCTAAAATGAAGCTACAATTCATGCACCAGCTTTCACTGTTTCTTTACACCCTCCCACATACTTTTTTCCTGCTGTGATTAGGGCAGCCTATGGAAATAACATGAGCAAAGGGAGTAACTAGATAACTTTCTAGAGTGTGCTCCATCCAAAGTCATTACATTGCTTTTATCATCCCAGATTTGCTTCTCTCTGTCTCTCTCACCTTTAAGAGTTTGATTTTTCTTCTTCTTGGAGAAGGCAATGGCACCCCACTCCAGTACTCTTGCCTGGAAAATCCCATGGACGGAGGAGCCTGGTAGGCTGCAGTCCATGGGGTTGCTGAGAGTTGAACATGACTCAGTGACTTCACTTTCACTTCACATAAAGTGATTAACTGAACTTCCCAAAATGGCCACTTGTTCATACCTTTTCTTTCATAGACGCCAGCAGTATATCTTTGTTTTATAAATTCATTCAATCATTTATTCCTCAAATAGTTATTGAACATCATCTATGTAAGAGGTGCTAGGCTTAGCCCTGGATACCTGTGTGTGTGTGTGTGTGTGTGTGTGTGTGTGTGCTAGTCATTCAGTCATGTCCAACTCTTTGCAACCCCATGGACTATAACCACATCAGTCTCCCCTGACCATAGATTCTCCAGGCAAGAATACTGGAGTGGTTAGCCATTCCCTTCTCCAGGGGATCTTCCCAACCCAAGGATCGAACCCAGGTCTCTTGCGTTGCAGGGAGATTTTTTACTGTCTGAGCCACTGGAGGAACTTAGTGGCTTCCAGTTTCCTGCAGCTGCCTCCCTGAGAGCTCCAGAACAAGCTGAGTAAATGCTACTGCCCTGCTCACTCTACATTGCAACATGGCACTGGATCTGACAAGAAAAGTTACTAAATGGTAACTGAAATCTTTTACAGAAATAATGGGTTCTACTTTTTGCAAAAAGAAAAGCCTAATCCAGCAATAGCTAAGTTCCTGCAACTTTTTCCTATCTAGTCACCAAGATGCAACTCTCCTCTGATGTCTTTAACCTCTACCTCTTACTCTACCATCTCCAGTCAGGGATTCCCTTGTGTCTCAGAGGGTAAAGAGTCTGCCTGCAATGCAGGAAACCTGAGTTCAATCCCTGGGTTGGATAGATCCCCTGGAAAAGAAAATGGAAACCCATTCCAATATTCTTGCCTGGAAAATCCCAAGGACGAAGGAGCCTGGCGGGCTACATCCCATAGGGTTGCAAAGCACCAGACACAACTGAGACACTTCACCATTTGCAATCAGTCTACCCTAAAGGAAATCAACCCTGTAAGGACTGTTGCTGAAGCTGAAGCGTCAATATTTTGGCCACCTGTTGCAAAGAGCTGACTTATTGGAAAAGAACCTGATGTTAGGAAAAAATTGAAGGCAAAAGAAGAAGGGGGTGGCAGAAGATGAGATGGTTAGATAACACCACTGACTCAATGGACATGAATTTGAGCAAATTCTAGGAGATAGTGGAAGACAGAGGAGCCTGGTATGCTGCAGTCCATGGGGTGACAAAGAGTTGGACCTGACTTAGCAACTAAACAACAACAACAACCATCTCCAAAGTACACTCTCAACCTTCCATGTTATCCAGGAACACAGTAAACTAAATTTTCAACACAGAAGGAAAGGATATCCTAGAGTCTGGATTTATATATGCCACAAAAAAAAAAAAAAAAGAGAGAGAGAGAGAGAGAGAGAGAGAAAGAGAGGTAGACTGTCAATTTAAAAGACATTTACTCAAGGGAATAGCATCTGCTTAGAGAATAAATTTATTTTGAATAAAATTTTACTTTATTACTGAAAAAAATGTTCATTTCCAAGAGGTAACAAAATTGTTCTTTTCACCAGTAAGAAGTTTTTTTTTTGTTTGTTTTTGGCTTTCACTGAAACCAATATTTCTGACCAGATTAGTCTTTTAAGTTGAACAGTCTAGAGGAGTAGTCTCTAAAGCGGGCTGGGGGTTCTCTAGAGGTGAACACAATGAACTCCTGGAATATAGAAAGAGTATACCTATTTTTTACTCTAAAAGTAACCAAGGTAGGACTTCCCTGGCAGTCCAGTGGCTAAGATTCCGCACTCCCAACTCAGGGGGTCCAGATTCAACCCCTGGTCAGGGAACTAGATCCCACATGCTGCAACTCAGAGTCTGCATGTCACACCTAAAGATCCCACATAGCACAAGGAAGGCCGAAGACCCTGTGTGCAGAAACTAAGACCAGCTGCAGCCCAATTAATCCATTAATATTAAAGTGAATAAGAGTAATAAATGTTAACCTTTCTTAATTTTTAATTTCGGGATACATACTAATGACTTCAAAGTTCTCCTGCAAGTGTCAGACGTTCATTCCAGGTATGGGGAGCAGGAGGCTGAGGGAGAGTTAGAGGGGTTGACATGGCTTTCACTAGCTCCTTGCTTTCAGCACATACTAACATTTGACAGCTATGTGTTATGGGTTAACTGCATTTGCCCATTATATTTTCTAGTTTACCTTAACCTAACACTCAAAGTCAAATGTTCAAAAATTTAATTCAAATAGTACAAGCACAAATAAGCAGTACAAAAATGACATTGCTTGATATTTCTACTTCAAGTCTTAGCTTCCCATTAGTTAAGATACAGGAAAAAAGAGTGATAGTTTGAAAGGAAATTAAAAGAAAAACAAGGTATGTAAAACATGGGCATATTCATTAGTATTAGCAATAAACACACCTCAAGTATTTATTTTATATAATAACACTTTGTGACATGTCTTTCCCAACAACCAAACCAATTATCAATATTAACTGAACCTAATCTAGAATCAGGTTTTCAAGTCAGTGTATCAGAAAATATTAATTTTAAAATTAAGTATATTTAATAATAATGATTTTATTATTTGTAGTAAGAGCAAATTAATTTTTGTATTCAGTAATAAACTAAAGTATTACTTTAAAGCATTTGTTATTCCATTATCATATCCTTTTTAATTTTTATTTGCTATATTTTATAATAGATGATACATAAACATAGTAGTGCTTATATATTTATAAGTTATGATGTAGTCATGCACTGTAAATTGTTACTGATGGGTTCATGAACAAATATGTTTGGTTACCACTGAGGGAAAAATTTACAAAGTGACTTGAAGGAAGCCTTCTCTTTATCTATGGGACTTTGGGAAAGTGTCTTAGGTTTCCCATCTATAAAATGAGGATAATAACAACACCTAATTTACGTATGATTTTTGTGAGGAAAATGTGTTTATATATGTGTGTGTGTGTATTTTTTAAAAGTGAATGATGTTGACGTGTTAGACATTCGTTCATTCATTCATAATGTCACTACATCATTTCCCAAACCTTGTTCCAGCATACTTTCTTGGTACAGTGTCTGCATAACTGTGAGCAATGCCGCAAGCTCATCTTTTCTTGAAGATCTGCAAAATACATTACTATGTTAATAGTTTGAAACTTCCTAAAGTAACCTGTTGAATTTTATTTAATTCTTCATTTCTCAGATATGGTTGAGCCCAGAAGTCATTTTTTTTTTAAAAGAAACACATGAATATATCTCAAGACACGGTCTAGGAAAACTGCCTTTCTGATTTTATATCCTAATATTGTTCTGCTATGAAATGTTATGAATGTTAAAAGTCAAGCTGGGGACTTCCTTGGTGGTGTAGTAGATAATTCATCTGCCAATGCAGAGGCAAGGGTTTGATCCCTGGTCCTGGAAAATCCCACATGCCTCTGAGCAACTAAGTCCAAGCACCACAATGGCTAAAGCCCACAAGCCCTAGCCCGACTGCGCACTGCAACTAGAGAAAGCCCTCAGAGAACCGAAGACCTAGCACAGCCAAAAATAAATAAATAAAATTATTTTTTTTTAAAGATCAAGTTAGTTGGTATAAACCCTCACTACCCAGGTCTATGTCCAGAGAAAACTCACCCTTTATTGCTTGATCATTAAGTCATGTCTGACTCTTCGAGACTTCATGGACAGACTGCTGCATGCCAGGCTCCCCTGTCTTTCATTATCTCCTGAAGTCTGCTAAAATTCACATCCACTGAGTAGGTGATGTTCACCCTTGAGAAAGTGAAAGCAAAAGTGTTAGTTACTCAGTGGTGCCTGGCTCTGGAACCCCATGGATTGTAGCCCACCAGGCTCCTCTGAAATTCTTCAGGCAAGAATACTGGAATGGGTACCCATTCCGTTCTCTAGGGGATCTTCCTGACCCAGGGATAGGGCCGGGCCTCCAGTATCACAGGTAGATTCATTACTGTTGGCGCCACCAGGGAAGCCACTCCAATCATAGAATCTCCTTTTATTTCAGTTCTCCCCAGAAATTGAAAAAATACTAGGAAAACTCATTCAAATCGTAATAGCACAGTAGAAGAGTGGATATGTCCATTAAAAAAAAGAAAAGAATAAAGAAAATACTACTATTTCTAGCACAGTGGCTTCCTTAGAGAGGTGAAGAGGGATTCTATTCTCGCTCAAGTCCTTGGGCTAAGATAAATGAATTTAAACCTCCCTTGACCTTCTGATCCAGAGCATAAATCAGGTATGGATATTGCTGAACACAGATTTAACCGCAAGCCTTCCAGGGAGAGTTTGTTAAGTCCAGTACACTGCTGTTAACTCTCTCCTAAGAGTAAGTTTCCACTTCCATCTCTGGTGTTTAAGGTTAAAGTCAGCCCACCAGAACCCCTGTTTCCCTTCCCTCAGAGAAAGGCACATTTCCTTCCCATCTCCTGTGAAAACTTTTCTAAACAGCTGTCGACATGAGCTAGCAAAACTTCTAACTCTTCCTACAAATAGCAAAGCACAACGGAGAGGCTTTTGAACATTCTTATTTAAAATGTCTTTGGAATTGTTCCCGGTTCTCTTCATTCATTTGCGTGTGTGTGTGTGTGTGTGTGTGTGTGTGTGTGTGTGCTTTTTCAGTAATACTATTCCTGTATTCCCCTGGAAATTCACAATCAAAAGCATTTCAATATTAACATTTCTGAAAAAAACTATGTGCGATATATGAAATGAGAAGCAGAACATAATAGAAAAACCTTTTTACACTGCTTTAAGAAAACTTAATAGCCTTGAATAAACAGAACAATTTCCAGGAATAACAACAATTCTTAGGGCATTTTTTCCTTCTTCCAAAATAAAACATAGCATTAAAATATTCTTTATAAAAAACTAAGATATGAACATGAAGAAAGCTATGTAACTCCCTGAATCAGAAAAATTTCCTTAAATTTAATGTATCTACTTTTAATGAAAAATACATCATATCTGAAGTATAAAATAATTATAAAGTCACAAGTAATTTATTCTTCAGAGTGGCAGACTTTTGAACAATTTCCCAATTTTCAACACTGTAAATAATATATAATTTAAGATTTCATTCTTTATGTCATGGTGATGATGAAATATATTTTTCTACTGAAATGCTGTCATAACTCATTGGTAAATTCATTCAAGTTAAAAGCCAGATATTTCATAATTAGATGATTAATGAGTTTCTTTCTTTAGTTCATGGGTCAGATAGGGGTCTGAGTTAAAGATTTCCTAGGGTTTATTATAAAGAAATACATTCAGTCACATCCTTTTGTGCTTAAAAATGCCTAAGACACTTTTCTCTGGTTCCCTAACACAGCGGTCATCTGGAGATCTGGCCTGGAAAAGGTCAGAGCCTCGTATTTCCCATGGAGAGTCTTCAAAAAGCTTTCTTCCTGAAACTCAGAACTGATACAAAACACTCCTGCACAAAATTCTTCCATACCAATTCATATTCTCTACAAACTGACCCCATCATCTCTCCAGCTCTACCAACCACTGCCCAACACAACTTTACCCTTCCCATGTATGCTCTAAGTTTCTGAAATGCCATTCATCAACTATTATTCAAACTGTTTTCTCAGCCTGGAATTTCCATCTTCCACTACCCTCTCCACCTGCACCTTTAAATTCCACTGTGAATCCCACCTCCTCCAAGAAGACATTCCTAACACCCTTAGCCAGAATGAAATTCAGCCATCCCTAAACTTTCACAGCATCTGTGTTGACCCCTGGTGTATCTTGGATTTTTTTCAATATTCTAGCCTGTGTTCTTATCTCATCTTACTACAGATTCTCACCGTGGTGGTTAAAGTCATCTACCCCCATGGTATTAGCTATTATTGAAGTGAAACTGATTCCAAAATGTGTAACTTCTGTTCTAATCACTCCTGTGAGTGTCCCACTAAAACCTGCTCATTGACCTGCATGCGTTATACTGGAAGAGAGTTTTATAACCTGCTTAGTCACTTGAGCTGTATTTCCAAATCATCTTTGACTCATGTCTCTTTCTTATCCTTCACATCCAATGCGTATCTAAGTCTGGTCAAATGGCTCCAACTTCTTCATCCTCAAGGTTAGAGTCCCATGCCAGACTTTGTTCATTTTTTGCCTGGACTATTGCACCAGGCTCTTGGCTTCTTCTCTCTTTCTAGTTAGCCTTTCCCTGTTTCAGCTTTCGCTTATTGCTAGAATTCTCTCTTTAAAACAACAATGCAAGCAACATTAAGATTGTCTGTTTCCAAAGTCAAGTAGATTTTGAGACCTGGATTTTCAACTAAGTTGTATGACTTTGGGAAAGATACACTGTCTCTTTAAGCTTCAGTTTCTTCAAGGGCCAAAGGAGTAAAAACAGTATCGACCTCAGGGGATTTTTTGACAGCTAAACGGTACAATGCATATAAAGCTTTCAGGACAAAATTCATCCTACAAAAATCTCTATCAAAAAGCTTCCAATGTGGGCTCCTATTATATTACTATCATCATCATTTTCACCATTAAACTGGCTAGACTCCTGAGTATTGAAAAGGTAATTACTAATCATCATTCAATAAAAATGGTCTTTATCAAGTAAATTAACTCTAATGAAAAGCAGGTTGATTGCAAATCAATGCCTGCAATTTGGAACCTTTGCTGTCATGGCTTATAGTTGAAACCACTATCTATTCCTTTGTTCGTAGTATTTTATTTGTTGTTAGGTCTTCCACATCAACTGTCATACAGGCCTCTTTCTGCCTTTTGGAGGATAGCTGCTTCTATGGCCCCCTAAAGTAAATTTAACATTTGTCAAGAACTTGGTGTTTTAGATCTCACCAACTCAAATGTAAATTCCAAATTTGACGAAATAAATTCAACTCTTTCGCTATGATGAGGTAAAGGGCACTCAGAGGATCTAATATATATTGAAGTTGTTTTAAAAGTTGATGCTTTTTATACCCTATTCAAAAATTCAACACTTCATGATCTCGCTTAAATGTACATTACTGGGTTTCTTTCTTTCCACTGTTCAGTTCCATCAAAGCAAACACAATGTTTTACATGTTAGCGATACTCATGCTTTTATTTTATTTATTTTTTTCTGACTGTGCTAAGGGGCTTTCAGGATCTTAGTTGCCCAATCAAGGATTGAACCCAGGCCCTCAGCAGTGACAGTGCAGTCCTAACCACTGGATCCCCAGGGAACTGTCAGATTGCATTTTCTTAATGTCTTTCTTTATGGGCCCAGAATCCCCTTCTCTTGCTCTGCCTAGTAACATATTGTCTTCTCCTAGGTCCATATGTTGGTCCTACAATTTAACCATTCCCATGAATGACCTCCCTACCATCTAAAACTTTCTTTTGGAGTACACAAACAGCATTTAACTATCATGTTGATGAATAGATCACATCTTTGTGTGGTTAACGGGCTTCCCTTGTAGCTTAGTTGGTAAAGAGTCTGCCTGCAGTGCAAGAGACCTGGTTTGATCCCTGGGTTAGGAAGATACCCTGGAGAAGGAAATGGAAACCCACTCCAGTATCCTTGCTTGGGAAATCTCATGAGCAGAGGACCCTAGCGGGCTGTAGTCCATGGGGTCGCAAATAGTCGGGAGTGACTAACACTTACTTATTTACTTGTATAGTTAACTTTGTAGATCTGAGTCCCTTGATTAAGTAGTTAGCTTCTTTAGGATCAGTAGTCCTTCTACAAATAATATCTAGTGCAGCACCTGGTATATAGATACTGATTGGATCTTTGCTTCATAAAATGGTATTATAATGATGTTTAGTACACTTTTGATAAACTTTTATTGGAGCTACTTCCAAACAAATTTTCCTAACTAGATTGTCTCCTGTGGGCAAACATCGTGTTTCATTCTTCTTTATATTTCTCAGAAAGGCTATTATAGCCTTTTGACCACAGGAGGGGCATAAACTGGCAAAATATTAATACGAGATTAATGTGAGAATAGATATTTACATTTTATTTGATTTTAGCATTTTAACCATTACATGCACAAAGGCTTTTCTAGAAAAGAAATGAAGGCAAACTCAAAGAAGCAGTTAAATCCAGGGGTTTCTATATCGTTTTAACAAAGGATAATAAATTTGGGGAGACATGATGAGATGAATAAAAAGGGATTTGAGCTTCTATGGGTGGTAAGTTATGAGAAGGTAAATATACAGGGTAAACTAATGGAAAAAGATTATTTTAGTAAGATTTATTTGTGCAGGCCCATCCCAATGCCTTCTTGTCTCCAGTGATAATGATTGCTTTTGCTTCCTGGTACAGGAAGAAAGAGGATAAACCTCCACAAACAGGAATTTATTTCTTGCTTTTAGGCAGGCAGGGGGAGGGCAGAGACCCCTTTCCATGTTTGCTGTTTTTTTTTTTTTTTTGCTTTCAGCTTAAAACAAGTCTTATGCTAAAATGGCATATTTGGGGATGGCATATTCTGATCCTTATCATGTAACATAGGTGACATTTTAAAGTCAAAGAGGAATGATTACTGTTTAATAAATGATTTGGAATGTACTGACAACTGTCTGGGGGACAAAAGTAAGTTTGTCCCCTTCAAGTACAAATACATTCAAAAGGAAAGAGTAGTCAAAAGAATAAATTAAAAAGAAAACAGAAAATAAAAATTAAAGGAAGATATGTGAGCTTTTTCTTTCATTAAAAAAAAAGACTTTTCATAACACCAAAACCAGGAAATTTAATGTAAAATAGTGGCAGGTGGCTACATAGAGTTTTTGATTTGGCAAAGACATAAATGAAGTTGAAAGACAAATTTGTATCTATCTATCTTCACCTACCTACTTATATATCTACTTATACCTATATACCTATAGAGGGAGATCTCTTTTAAGAAAAGATGAGTCAAATCATACAAAATGGACAAACAATTTTTAAAAAGTTGAAAAAATTGTGCAAGTGAAATATTGAAAGATGTTTAAGTCAATAACAGGAAAAGAAAGGAAAAAAATGTTACTTATCACCTTAAAAACTGATAATGATTAAAAACAAGATTATGGGGCTTCCCTGGTAGTCCAGTGACTAAGACTCCATGCTTCCAATGAAGGGGGCCCAGGTTCGATCCCTGGTCAGGGAACTAGATCTCACATGATGTAGTTAAGATCCCATAGGCTGCAAGGGAGACTGAAGATCCAGCATGCAGCAACAGAAGACCTGACACAGCTCAATAAATGAATATCAAAAAAAAAAAGATTATATCCATTGTTGGTAAAATGGAGGAAGGCCCATAATTGAGGAAACAAAGATTGGTACAAGCTTTCTAGAGAACTAAGGTGAAATATTAATAATATAAAATACATACATTTTATATATTTTATAAATAATATAAAAAATATGCATACTCAAATACTGTAAATAGATTTAAGACAACTGTCTTTGGGAATTATTAGGCAAATGTCATAAATTTTGTATCAAAAGATGTCTAATGCACATTTACAATAGCTACTATCAAGCAACCTAAATAGTGATTGTTATAAGATTGTTAAATATTTATGACATAGTTATGTAAGGAAAAGTGTTTCATTGCATGTATCAGTTAAAAAAGGATGCCAGATGTCCATATTGACGGTCAGACATGAAAAATATCCAAGAAGCAGATCAAAGAGTAGTTTGTATTTCACATCTCATTCTTGGAAGTATGGGGGTGTTTGTACTTATATGGGTGTGTTTCTGTTTCTTTAGAGTAGGACATACACTAAATTGTGAATGGCGATGATTTTGTCTGAGGATAAAATACATAGAATGTACATTTTATTCATTATTGAATCATTTACTAGAACACTTTCAAGTTCTTTCTATTGGTTTTACTTTATTTTTTATTGGATATAGTTGACTCACAATGTTGGGTCAGTTTCATGTATATAACAAAATGAATCAGTCATACTTATATATATCTACTCTTTTCTAGAGTCTTTTCCCATACAGATCATTACAGAGTACTGAGTAGAGTTCCCTGTTAGGCTATACAGCAGATCCTTATTAGTTATCTATTTTATATATGTGTGTGTTCAGTCATGTATGGATGTGAGAGTTGGACTATAAAGAGAGCTGAGGGCCAATGAATTGATGCTTTTGAACTTGTGATGTTGGAGAAAATTCTTGACAGTCCCTTGGACTGCAAGGAGATCCAACCAATCCATCCTAAAGGAAATCAGTCTTGAATGGTCATTGGAAGGACTGATGCTGAAACTGAAACTCCAATACTTTAGCCACCTGATGTGAAGAACCAACTCATTTGAAAAGACCCTGATGCTGGGAAAGATTGAAGGCAGGAGAAGTAGGGGATGACAGAGGATGAGACGGTTGGGTGGCATCATGGACACGATGGATAAGAGTTTGTGTGGGCTCCTCCGGGAGTTGGTGATGGACAGGAAAGCCTGGTGTGCTACCATCCCTGGGGTCACAAAGGGTGGGGCATGACTGAGCGACTGGATTGACAGAACTGTGCTCCACCACTCAGTTGTGTCCGGCTCTTTGCAACCCATGGACTGTAGCCTCCCAGGCTTCTCTGTCATGGGATTTTTCAGGCGAGAATACTGGAGTGCGTTGCCATTTCTTCCTCCAGGGGATCTTTCATGACCGAGCGATCGAACCCATGTCCCTCTACCTCTCTTGCACTGGCAGGTAGATTCTTTACCACTGAGCCACCTACGAAGCCCATATTTTACATACAGTAGTGTGTATATGTCAATCCCAATCTTCCAATTTATCCCTCCCCCCACATACCCACTGATAATCATACATTTGTTTTCTACATCTGTAGCTTTATTTCTGTTTTATCAGTTCAGTTCAATCACTTAGTCATGTCTGACTCTTTGCTACCCCATGGACTGCAGCATGCCAGGCCTCCCTGTCCATCACCAACTCCTGGAGTATACTCAAACTCATGTCCATTAGTCAGTGATGCCATCCAACCATCTCAACCTCTGTCGTCCCCTTCTCCTCCCACCTTTAATCTTTCCCAGCATCACGGTCTTTTCAAATGAGTCAGTTCTTCACATCAGGTGGCTAACGCATTGGAGTTTCAGCTTGAGCATCAGTCCTTCCAATGAATATTCAGGACTGATTTCCTTTAGGATGGATTGGTTGGATCTCCTTGCAGTCCAAGGGACTCTCAAGAGTTTTCTCCAACACCATAGTTCAAAAGCATCAATTCTTTGATGCTCAGCTTTCTTTACAGTCCACTCTCACATCCATATACGACTACTGGAAAAACCATAGCTTTGACTAGATGGACGTTTGTTGGCAAAGTAATGTCTCTGTTTTTAATATGCTGTCTAGCTTGGTCATAACTTTTCTTCCAAGGAGTAAGCGTCTTTTAATTTCATGGCTGCGATCGCCATCTGCAGTGATTTGGAGCCCAGAAAAATAAAGCCTGACACTGTTTCCACTGTTTCTCCATCTATTTCCCATGAAGTGATGGGACCAGATGCCATGATCTTCATTTTCTGAATGTTGAGCTTTAAGCCAACTTTTTCACTCTCCACTTTCACTTTCATCAAGAGGCTTTTTAGTTCCTCTTCACTTTCTGCCAAAGGATGGTGTCATCTGCATATCTGAGGTTATTGATATTTCTCCCAATAGTCTTGATTCCAGCTTCTGCTTCAGCCAGCCCAGCATTTCTCATGATGTACTCTGCATATAAGTTAAATAAGCAGGGTGACAATACATGTCTTGATGTATACTCCTTTTCCTATTTGGAATCAGTCTGTTGTTCCATGTCCAGTTCTAACTGTTGCTTCCTGACCTGCATACAGATTTCTCAAGAGGCAGGTCAGGTGGTCTGGTATTCTCATCTCTTTCAGAATTTTGCATAGTTTGTTGTGATCCACACAGTCCAAGGCTTTGGCATAGTCAATAAAGCAGAAATAGATGTTTTTCTGGAATTCTCTTGCTTTTTTGATGATTCAGTGGATGCTGCCAATTTGATCTCTGGTTCCTCTGCCTTTTCTAAAACCAGTTTGAACATCTTGAAGTTCACAGATCACATACTGTTGAAGCCTGGCTTGGAGAATTTTGAGCATTACTGTATTAGCATGTGAGATGAGTGCAATTGTGTGATAGTCTGAGCATTCTTTGGCATTACCTTTCTTTTGGGTTGGAATGAAAACTGACCTTTTCCAGTCCTGTGGCCACTGCTGAGTTTTCCAAATTTGTTGGCATATTGAATGCAGCACTTTCACAGCATCACCTCCGTTTTAAAGTTCATTTGTCTCTTTCATTTTGTTTAGATCCCGCATGTAAGTGATATCATAATGATATTTGTCTTTTTTTTTTTTTTTGCCTGATTCACTTGTTAATACTATCTTCTCTAGGTCCATCCATGTTGCTGCAAACAGTATTATTTCATTATTTTTTTTAAGGTTAATATTCCATTGTGCATAATTCACATGTTCTCTAGCCATTCACCTGTTGATGGACACTTCGGTTGCTTCCATGTCTTGGTTATTGTAAATAGTGCTGGCAGAACATTGCGGTACATGTACCTTTCCCGTTACAGTTTTCTTGGGATATATGCCTAGCAGTGGAATTTCAGGATCATATGGTAGTTCTATTTTAGATTGTTTAAGGAACCTCCATACTGTTCACCGTAGTGGCTAAATGAATTTACATTCCCATGAACAGTTGGAGGGTCCCACACCTCCAGAATTTATTTGTGGCCTCTTTTAATAAAGGCCATTCTGACTGGTATGAGGTGATACCTCATTGTAGTTTTGATTTGCATTTCTCTAATAATTCGTACTATCAAGCATCTTTTCATGTGCCTGTTGGTCAGAAATGTACTCAATCATAACAAAACCTTTTAGCTCTAATTCAAAACAGTGCTGTAGGAACCCTGAGTTTTACTTAAGTTGAATACTTCTGTGTCCCTTGGTTGCCTTAAAAAAAAATTTCTAAGGCATCTCCCTTAGTCTGTAGTTTTCTTTCTAACCACTGAGTTAGCATCATGCTTTGACATTTAGATTTTAATTTGGGAATGTTTTGCACATTGCTGGTTGTTTTGCCTACATTATTTCTTTTGGGATATTCAGGTTTCGGCATATCCAAAGCTTCAGCAATCTAGGTATAGACTTATAGTCACCAATCTCAAAATTGTTACAAAGAGCCGTGAGTCTCTACCTTTGATTACTAGCTAGATAAGGTAGAGCTGATGAAAAAATGAGATTCAAGCTTCAAGCCAAATTCACCTCCCAAATCAAAATTAAGCCAAATGTAAACGCAGTAAAACACAATTTGCATTGAGCTAAAAGCAGTGACTGAGAGGAAAAGGGCAAAGGCACGAGCTATCTAATGTAGACCTCTTTTTTTCCTTTTTAATAAAAAGCCTACCAGCAAATTACTCAGTGTCCCAGACTCTATATGCTCCAGTGAAACCAATATCTAATTTTATCATTACACCTTATAAAAGGAAACTGGATAACCTTTTTATTATTTTTTTAACCCAGGAACTCTTGATGGCCAAGCTCTGTTATTTGATGAGGGGTAGCCTCTAGAAGGCAAGGAGTTAAAGATGTCACTTTCAATGACAAAAGCTAAACACTTTACCCCACTTTCAGTCTCTCATCTATTCACCCTTCCATTGAGACTGATTTCAGCTTTCCAAGCTCCTCAACTACCTGCCCTTCATTTGTATTCCTAGCAAGAAGCCTGGCTGGAGATTTTGCATTCGTGTGCTAATGCTGATGAGCTTCCTTCTCTGGGGGAGGGGAGAGGAGGAAACCACAGAGCTGCCTGGGGGTGGGAGTAAAGGTGCTTGGTTTGCCTGGAGAGTCAGGCTGAATTTTAACCTTGAATTGCCTCCTACAGAGCTTCTAACAAAGCCTTGCCGGTTTTGAGAAACCCTGTTCAAACGACTAGGTTAGCCAAAAGTGAAAGGTGGATTTAGGGAAATTATTTTGTTATTATAATGATAACTAAGGAATAATAGGGAGAAGGCGATGGCACCCCACTCCAGTACTCTTGCCTGGAAAATCCCATGGACGGAGGAGCCTGGTGGACTGCAGTCCATGGGGTCGCTAAGAGTTGGGCACGACTGAGCGACTTCCCTTTCACTTATTACTTTCATGCATTGGAGAAGGAAATGGCAACCCGCTCCAGTGTTCTTGCCTGGAGAATCCCAGGGACCAGGGAGCCTGGTGGGCTGCCATCTGTGGGGTCGCACAGAATCGGACACGACTGAAGAGACTTAGCAGCAGCAGCAAGGAATAATAACATGCAAAACCTCCAAAGTATATCAGTGCCTCAGAAATAAATCAAGAAAGAGATAGATTTACTGCTTAGGCAAGGGTTTCCTGGTTGACTCAGTGGGCAAAGGATCCGCCTTCAATGCCTTAGACGCAGGAGACACAGGTTTGATCTCTGAGTCAGGAAGATCCCTTGGAGAAGGAAATGGCAACCCACTCCAGTATTCTTGCTTGGGAAATCCCATGGAGAAAGGAGCCTGGTGAGCTACAGCCCATGGGGTCTGAAAGAGTCAGACCCGGCTGAAGCAACTGAGCACAAGCCCCTTAAGCAAGTGTTAGGTAGTTAGAATAGGAAACAGGAGTCAAAAATGGCGGTGGCTAAAAGACAAGGAAGGGAAAAGCCTGCGAAAATAGAAAAAGGAAGGTCAAAGGAAGATCCAGGACCTGAGTGAGGACCTCAGGTAGAACAAACAGCACTCCTGGCTAGCCCAATTTACATAGGGCAGGCCCAGGGGGGAAGAAAAAAAACATATAAAAAGAGGAGCCAAAGTTCTCTCCGTCTCTCTCCTGCTCACTGATGCACTCCCCTGCTCTCTTCTCTTGGCATCTTTGGGTCGGCGTTCCCTCACACCTCCAGGATGGATTCTCTTGCTATTTTCTAAATAAAATAGAGCTGTAACACTGATTTGTCTAAGAGCTATAACACGGTCTGTCCAAGAGCTGAGAGCTGTGACGAACCGAGGTCTTTAATGTGCGTCACTCCAAATCTTTGTTGTGATGAGACAGAACCGAGGAGCATACACTCACCTGACACAAGAAAAAAAGGGAAAGAAAAATGTCAAATATTTTACTGAAAGAAAGGGAGAAATTTTCTTCTCTATTATTAAGACTATGGGAAATGAATTGTCCAAGAAAATCATTTTAATTAGAATAATCATTTCAGATATCTTCATAGTTTAGAAATATTAATGCCCTGATTTAGTTATACCTGGTGTTTCATTCTATTTCTGAGAGCACTATGCAGTCAGACTAAATGAATGAAATACTTCTGATTTGCTACGTGTAATGCTAAATAGCAACATGCACGTTATTATTATATATATATATATGTATAATTTTTATTTATTTATTTTTGGCTGTGCTGGGTCTTCCTTGCTGTGTGGGCTTTTCTCTAGTTGCAGTGAGCAGGGGCTACTCTCCAGTAAGCAGGCTTCTCATTGCACTGGCTTCCCCTGCTGCAGCTTCCAGGCTCTAGAGCACAGGCTCAATAGTTGTGGCACAAGGGCTTAGTTGCTCCTTGGTATGTGAGATCTTCCCAGATCAGAGGTTGAACCCGAAACTCCTATATTGGCAGGTGGACTCTTCATTACTGAGCCACCAGGAAAGCCTGCTCATTGCTTTTGATTAACTTAAAAGCGGTACCAAAACATCTGCCAGGGGCACAGCTATGACCCATTATGGAAGAGTATTAATTCACCAGCTAACAAGGGGAAGTTTCATTGCTTCTCATCAGCTATATCCAAACTCAAAATTCTCATAAAGGTGTGGAAGAACACTGGCTTTGTCTGATCAGTTACTATTCAAGGTTGTTGTGTGGTCCTTTTTGAAGATGAGAGTAAATCATATTATTCAACAAGAACAATTTTAAATGCAATCCTTAAAATATTTTCTGAAGGGGATGGCAAAAGGATCTTGAGAAAAAAGGATATTCATTCAGGACATCACAAGCTAGTGAACAAAGCTCAGAAGTAAAGGAGCAGAAATCAGAGATCAGTGTTCAAACTGTGCATGGAGTACAAGTCCCTCAGATAAACGGTAGGGTATCACCCTCAAACTGACACTTGTCATCTACCACTACAAGGATCCTGTACTGTTGCAGCCGCTGACCTTCAACACCCCCTGAAAGGAGTTCAGGGTGGAGAGCAAAAATGAGGCACTCTGTGCTCCAGGGAAAACTGGCAGAACAGGTCTTCAGATAGATATTTTCAGGAGCTGATTTTATGAGCCCAATTCTTGCATCTCCTCATATCCAGAGAAGCACTAAATCCCTTCATGTTGATTACTCCTCCTCCTGACTAGCAGTAACCTTCTGCAAAAAATGTGTGCTTTATAGCTTCTACTCCCCCTTTCACCAAAATCACAAACATCATGTTTCCCCTAGCTCTTTGGAGCAGTTTCTCAGAGCTATCTGAAATGCTGTCTCCTGTGCAATAGTCTTCATTGTGCCCCCAAAAAATTCACTCTCATGTTGTGCATTTTTTTAAGTCAGCGATGAATTTGCATGTCCTTGAACTTTCTATATCTCAGTTCTTTTATTTCTCAAATTAAGCTAATTCTAAAGAGAGAATAACAAAAATGCCAAAAAAGTTCTTAAGTGAAGTCGCTCAGTCATATCTGACTCTTTTGGATGCCAGGGACTATACAGTCCATGGAATTCTCCAGGCCAGTATCCTGGGGTGGTAGCCTTTCCCTTCTCCAGGGGATCTTCCCAACCCAGGAATCAAACTGGGGTCTCCTGCATTGCAGGCGGATTCTTTACTAACTGAGCTATGAGTGAAGGCAAAAAGGTCTTAAATAGCCTTAAAAATGTCAAAAGGGGATTACTCAGTTCAGTTCAGTTCAGTCGCTCAGTCGTGTCCGACTCTTTGTGATCCCATGAATCGCAGCACACCCAGCCTCCGTATCCATCACCAACTCCGAGTTCACTCAGACTCACGTCCATCGAGTCAGTGATGCCATCCAGCCATCTCATCCTCTGTCGTCCCCTTCTTCTCCTGCCCCCAATACCTCTCATCATCAAAGTCTTTTCCAATGAGTTTCCTACAAATAGTGCAAACACTTATTCATTGGAAGGACTGATGCTGAAGCTGAAACTCCAATACTTTGGCCACATGATGCAAAGAACTGCGTCATTGGAAAAGACCCTGATGCTAGGAAAGATTGAGGGCAGGAGGAGAAAGGGAAAACAGAGGATGAGATGGTCAGACAGCATCACCAACTCAATGGACAGGAATCTGAGCAAACTCTGGGGGCTAGTGGAGGACAGAGGATCCTGCCATGCCTCCATTCCATTGCGTCTATGGAGTCACAGAGAATCAGTCATGACTTAATGACTGAACAACAACAACTATAGCCATGTAAGGAAGATCCATATATTTCTGGCATTGAAACTAAGGAGTAAAGACACACATAATATTATCAGAGTAAGTGGTCTGCCAAAACTTAGATGAGGGCCCAAGCAGTTGTGGGAGCTCAGTGATTGGGGACCAGAGTTAACAGACATATATTCAGTACTCTTTGTGTATGTCTGGGAAAGCAAAAAAAAAAAAAAAAAAATGACAATATTCAGCTTACTTGTATCCTCATGCTTTAAGAATGATCTTACATGCTCTAATATGTGATGTGGAAGGAACAGAGGAAGATATAAAGGAAAACTGCCTTAAAACCACAGGTAGGACTGGGCCAGGTATTTCAGTGAATGAAAGAAAGTAGCTTTGAAATTATGATGATTCACACACTACCTCTGATTTCTTCATAAGGAATATGAGAACTCTTGTCACCACCAGCAGCATCTGTTGGAGGGCAAAAATAACATACAAATACAGAGATATATTTATATGTAAACCAATAGTTTGGTTATAGAGAATTTATTATTTGTTTTGTGTTATGACAAGGACTGAAAGAAGTTTCATTTTTTTACAGCTGCGTACTTCATTCATTTACTCAATTATTCAATCATTCATTAAAAATGTATTAGATATTGTTCTTCAGGCACCATCGATACAAAGATGAAGACAATGTGGGCCTTGATAATCCTAAATTAGTTGGGAATACAAAGTGACATACGTGAAACAACTAGCTAATATGACAGTCCTGGAGATTGGCTTAGAAGCAGTGCCTTTCTGTATATGGAGCCGTGCTAACATCAAAGGAATTTATCTTTTATGTAGGCAGAGATGAAGCTATTTATAAGAGACTAAAGGAGTGAATGCTTCACCATTTCCGGTAAAGAATAAAATAGAATTTGTCCTGTTCATTAAGCATGAATCTCTCTAATGCCTTGTTTCAGAAGCTACTCAAAGAGAAGGGTCTCACATCCTGGAAAAGAGAGGTGGCTGAAATCACTGGCAACAAAATTATCCAATTTGGTTTATTTTAATTAGGGTATCTCAGAAATTGGGGGTGAATGAATTAGTTAATTCTCTCTCTCTTTCCCTAAGCAGGTAGGCTCAGTGGAAGTTGCATTTGCATCAGGCCAAGTACAAATACTTATAAATGAAATCACTATGTGGTTAGAGTGCAATAGTTTCATTCTACTTGACCAGGTGATTGCTAAGAACAAGACTCTAGTGTGTAGAAGGTTTCCTGCAAGAGAAAAACCTGATGAGGCTATGGGAGCCCAACCACGGTGATGAAGGTTCACGAGTGGGGTGGCCTGATAGGTGTC
This sequence comes from Aepyceros melampus, assembly GCA_006408695.1. Lineage (NCBI taxonomy): Eukaryota > Metazoa > Chordata > Mammalia > Artiodactyla > Bovidae > Aepyceros > Aepyceros melampus. The sequence continues at coordinate 456,367 of SJXQ01000358.1, forward strand.
AGTGCCCAAGGAAGCTATTCATGCAGGGGTGGCTGGTCAGCTTGCATGGCCCAAGAAGGTAATGATAACCTTTCATAGTGCTGGTGGTAGGAGGGAATTGATCAGCTTGGGGTAATGCAGAGAGTCTAAGTAAGGTGATGAAATTGTCCATGTGGAAAAACTGATGGGGTTTTTGGAGGTGAAGCAGACGAAGAGGGCTTCTAGATGTGAGGGCTTCTAGATGTGGGGGTGTCCCGGAGAGGAGTGTTATATGCTGATAATAGTGGGAGGGGGGTTGTAGTGGTGAGGGGGATTTAATTGCATTCTGTGAGACTAATCAAATGTATAAATACATGGATAATGTGAGATAGAGTTTTACTTCTAATAAGAAAGTTAGAAATAAGGAGAAGAAAATTACAGAGAATTCTGATTTTGAATTGTAATACAGGGCATTGGTATTAACTCATGAATTTTAATGTAGAGAAATAGAAATAAAAATAGATGTTAATGTGTATGTACTCTGTGTGCAAGCTCAGTCATGTTGGACTCTCGTGACGTCATGGACTGTAGCCCACCAGGCTCCTCTGCTCATGAGATTTTCCAGCAAGAATATAGGAACACTGAGTTGCCACTGTGTATGTATCAGTTCAGTTCAGTTCAGTCGCTCAGTCGTGTTCGACTCTTTGTGACCCCATGAACTGCAGCATGCCAGGCCTTCCTGTCCATCACCAACTCCTGGAGTTCACCCACACGCATATCCACTGAGTCAGTGATGCCATCTAACCATCTCATCCTCTGTCGTCCTCTTCTTCTCCTGCCCTCAGTCTTTCCCAGCATCAGGGTCTTTTCCAATGAGTCAGCTTTTTGCATCAGATGGCCAAAGTATTGGACTTTCAGCTTCAACATCAGTCCTTCCAATGAACACCCAGGACTAATCTCCTTTAGGATGGACTGATTGGATCTCCTTGCAGTCCCAAGAGTCTTCTCCAACACCACAGTTCAAAAGCATCAATTCTTCGGCACTCAGCTTTCTTTATAGTCCAACTCTCACATCCATACATGACCACTGGAAAGACCATAGCCTTGACTAGATAGACCTGGTTGACAAAGTAATGTCTTTGCTTTTTAATATGTTGTCTAAGTTGGTCATAACTTTCCTTCCAAGGAATAAGAATCTTTTAATTTAGTGGCTGCGATCAACATCTGCAGTGATTTTGGAGCCCAGAAAAATAAAGTCAGCCACTGTTTCCACTGTTTCCCCATCTATTTCCCATGAAGTGATGGGACCAGATGCCATGATCTTTGTTTTCTGAATGTTGAGCTTTAAGCCAACTTTTTCATTCTCCTCTTTCATCAAGAGGCTCTTTAGTTCTTCTTCACTTTCTGCCATAAAGGTGGTGTCATATGCATATCTGAGGTTACTGATATTTCTCCCAGTAGTCTTGATTCCAGCTTCTGCTTCATCCAGCCCAGTGTTTCTCATGATGTACTCTGCATAGAAGTTAAATAAGCAGGGTGACGATATACAGCCTTGATGAACTCCTTTTCCTATTTGGAACCAGTCTGTTGTTCCATGTCCAGTTCTAACTGTTGCTTCCTGACCTGCATACAGATTTCTCAAGAGGCAGGTTAGGTGGTCTGGTATTCCCATCTCTTGAAGAATTTTCCATAGTTTGTTGTGATCCACACAGTCCAAGGCTTTGGCATAGTCAATAAAGCAGAAATAGATGTTTTTCTGGAACTCTCTTGCTTTGTTGGCAATATGATCTCTGGTCCCTCTCCCTTTTCTAAAACCAGCTTGAACATCAGGGAGTTCATGGTTCATGTATTTCTGAAGCCTGGCTTGGAGAATTTTGAGCATTACTTTACTAGCTTGTGAGATGAGTGCAATTGTGTGGTAGTTTGAGCATTCTTTGGCATTACCTTTCTTTGGCATTGGAATGAAAACTGACCTTTTCCAGTCCTGTGGCCACTGCTGAGTTTTCCAAATTTGACACACATATATATTCCCTAGTGCTGTGAAATGGGCTGAGAAGATCACCTCAATAGCAATGAGAACACCTAACATCCAAGACTGGACTTAAAATATCATTCTCTACACTAAGGAACCAAAGAACTTTGAGAAATGGCTGATTATAGGGCCTTTTTAACATGTCAAATGGACACAGCAGGCAGTGTAAGTGGCTCCCCCTGGCCAAAATAAAGATACAAATAAATAATGATATGAATGGATTATAAATCATCGAATAAAGTAAAATCTGTAAGACGGCACTAATATAAATTAATAAATGAATAAGCTGGAAGTTTATTGAAGAATAGGATATTTCATAGCTACAAAAAACCTCCCCCACAAAAATTCTTTTAATTGTGAAGGAACAAACATAGTTTCATAGTGGGAAGAGCTGTTGGGCATCACCTTAATTAATCAAGGATTAAAGTGAACGTCTCTGTGTTCTCTCTTGATACACTGCAATGAGGACAGCACAGAATTACTTCTATAATACGCCTGTCAAGAGGCATAACTAATCAAGAGGAAAATCAGACAAACAGAAATGGAGGGATATTTTACAAAATAAATGCCCTAGGAGTTTCAAAAGTCTTGAAAACGAAACAAAGATTGCACAACTGTTCTAGTATGCATAAGGTTAAACAAACATGGCATCTAAATGAAATGCGTGACTCTGAATTGGATCCATTTCTCATAACGAATATTATTGGATCAACTGGTAAATGTTGACGAGAGTCTGAGGATTAGATGGTAATATATCAAGCCTGAAGCTCCAATAATTTGATCATCTGATTCAAACAGTCGACTCATTGGAAAAATCCCTGATGCTGAGAAAGATTGAGAAGCAGGAGAAGAGGGCGTCTGAGGATGAGATGGTTGGATGGCATCACTGATGCAATGGACATTAACTTGGGCACACTCCAGGAGATGATGAGGAACAGAGAGGCCTGGCGTGCTGCAGTCCATAGAGTCGCAAAGAGCTGGACATGACTGGGCAACTAAACAATATCGTGTTTATATAAATGTCCTTATTTGTATGAAATACACAGCTAAGTATTCAGTCGTGATGGGCCATCAGATCAGCTCCTTAATTTCAAATGGTTCAGGAAAAAGAAGTTCTTTGTTCTGTACTTGCACTCTTATCTATGTCTGAAATTCTCTCAAAATAAAATAATATTTTACGCTGCTAAAAATAAAAAGTCCTGGGATGCTGTTGCCAAGTTGCGTTGGCTCATATTACAGCTGTGTGAATTTGTTAAAATATGTCACCTCTCTGAGCTGCTGTTCCTTCATCTATGAAAGGACTATGATAATAGTAACTTCTTAAAGGGGATGTCCTTGCAGTCCAAGGGACTCTCAAGAGTCTTCTCCAACACCACATTTCAAAAGCATCAATTCTGCGCTCAGCTTTCTTTATAGTCCAACTCTCACATCCATATATGACCACTGGAAAAATCATAGCCTTGACTAGACGCGCCTGTGTTGACAAAGTAATGTCTCTGCTTTTTAATATGTTGTCTAGGTTGGTCATAACCTTGTCTAGATCTAGTAGTTAGTGACATCCCACTCTAGTACTCTTGCCTGGAGAATCCCATGGGCAGAGGAGCCTGGTGGGCTGCAGTTCGTGGGGTCACAAAGAGTTGGACACGACTGAGTGACTTCACTTTCACTTTTCACTTTCATGCATTGGAGAAGGCAATGGCAACCTACTCCAGTATTCTTGCCTGGAGGATCCCAGGGACCGGGAAGCCTGGTGAGCAGCTGTCTATGGGGTTGCACAGAGTTGGACAGGACTGAAGCAACTTAGCAGCAGCAGCATGTTCACTGAAGTATTATTTACAATAGCCAAGATAAGGAAGCAACCTAAGTGTCCATCAACAGATGAATGAAGAAACAATATGTGGTGTATACATACAATGGAATATTACTCAGCGATGAAAACCACTGAAATCTTGCCATTTGTGACAACTTGGGTGGATTTAGAAGTTATTATACTAAATGATATATTATTTATTGTTTTTTATTGTTACCCTGACAAATGACCGCCAGCTTGGCTTGAAACAAAATCCATTTATTGTCACACAGTTAAGTAAATACAGATCAGGGTGGGTTTGGCTTGGACTTTGATTAGGGTTTCACAAGACAAAGTCAAGATTATTCCTGGGCTGTACCCTTATTTGGAGGCTCTGGGGGAGAATCCCTTTGTGAGATCATTCAGGTTGTTGGCAGAGTCTATTTCCTGGCATGTATAGATCTGAAACTGTATGAAGCAAATCATCAATATTAATTTCTCTTGTATAAATGCAGGTAATTTTAAAGACAATTGAAATTGTACGCTCTCTATATACATGCTTCTATAGAGAATACAAGATTATTTCAATTTTAACTCAGAAATTCAGGTTTACTTAAAACAGAACTCTATAATATTAGACATTTAATATCTGTTTTTCACACCTTTTCTGGTTCCCCTTCTTAAGTGTCAAATTAGCCAAATTATCATCTATGTAGGTGTTTATATACATTGAATCTCTATTGAGGTAGAGAGGGAAGGATGGCTTAGGAAGAGCATTTAAGGTGATTTGAGAGTTCCCATCACCTCAGCTGTCCATACCAGTTTTGTCTTTGTTGCCACAATGAAGAAAGTTTTGAAACATTCCAAGGAATTGTAGATTAGAAAGTGGAACATGACAACAACTACATTGGGCAATTACAGACGCATGGAGGAGTGAAAGCGGTGGCTCTCCTTATAAACAATATCCTGCATTTACGCGCTTTTGTGCGCACGCCCCCAGGAGGGCCTGAATCTGGCCACCACCCTCCCCCGTGGTTCTATAGCTCCGAGGCTTGGCTTAGGTGGGGTTGGAAATGTCCTAGAATGGCTCTTTGTTGATTTTCCCTCATGCTAGAGCCTAGGGTTGCTGTGAAGCAAAGTGCTATTGAATTTGCTCACTCAGGCAGAACACTCAACAGGAAGGAAGGAAGCGGCCATTCTTTCTGGTCCTATTGTCCAGCCACCAGGCTTAAGCAATCAAACAGCTCTGTGGCCATAGCTGGGTGCGTACAAGCCTGTTGTTGTTGTTGTTGTTTTGCCCAGTGGTGGGCACTGGGGAAGGGGGCAGGGATGACTCTTTATGCTTTTCATTTATTTTTGATTCAGTCTGATGGCATGTTTACATGCTCCTCTCAGGTACCCATTTTCTTACAACAAAGTGAAAGGAGAGTCAGAGTGAGTGAGAATAAATTTTGGAAGTGGAGTAGCCATATATTGGGCTTCCTCTATGGATGTGTTGTGAAAATAGAAAGAAGTAAGCACTTATGTCACTAACACATTTTGACATGTGTCACTATTTTTGGTTTGTGTGTGTGTGTGTTTAATATTTACTTATTTATTTTGGCTGTGCCAGGTCTTAGTTGTGGCATGTGGGCTTAGTTCCCTGACCAGGGATGGAACCTAGGTCCATAGCACAGGAAGCATGGAATCTTAGCCACTGGACCACCAGGGAAGTCTGCATCACTGCTTTTAAATCACAGTGTTTAACATGCCTCTAACCAGTGCTTTGCCTGGAAAATCCCATGGATGGAGGAGCCTGGTGGGCTGCAGTCCATGGGGTCGCTGGGAGTCATATGCGACTGAGCGACTCCACTTTCACTTTTCACTTTCATGCACTGGAGAAGGAAATGGCAACCCACTCCAGTGTTCTTGCCTGGAGAATCCCAGGGATGGGGGAGCCTGGTGGCTGCCATCTATGGGGTCACACAGAGTCGGACACGACTGAAGTGACTTAGCAGCAGCAATCTTGTCTTTGGGCAAGTCTTTTATCTTCTTTGCAAGTCAGTTTTCTTTTCCATTTTCATTAATAGAATAAGGATAGTGACCTTACCTTGTTTATGTCACAAGGCTAATATAATAATCGAATGTATGAAGAACTACTTAGAAAAACATTGCATCAACCTAATACACAATATTAGGATTCTCTTGAGGAAAAAAATGTCACCAATGAAAATAAGTAACCAAGGTGAGAAAGAGAACTTAATGCTAACAGTTACTGAATTAAAATAATACATTTGGTCATTGATATATCTGTTTGTAAATTAATAAAAATACATAAATAAAACTTTGACAGCTTTCTTCAAAGTTTGAGGTTTCTCCAAAACACTGTAACTTTGAGATTCCACAAGAAGGTAGTTAGTAGAAATCGATGCTGGCAATGAAATTGTCCCTACTCTCAGGAAGGGACAATTTTTTCCCCAAGTGTTTTCTCAGTTTTTAAGTGGTTTTAAAAATGCATTTATTAAAACTAAAACTTCATGTGATTATTATTCTTTTACACATAAACTTTGAAAGAAATGAAAATCTTAAAATCAAATACAATATTAAGAGTAATTACAGTTAAGTTTCATGGGGGAAATAGTTCCTTCATTAAAATAAGATTTAAATTTAAACTTTTTGAACAAGAATCTTAAGTAATTATGTTGATTACAGTTATATCTTGTAAAATCCAGAAGTCATGAGGAGTTTAAATTACTCTGGATTATTTGGGACTTTCTGATAATCTCTGGGGAAACTATGCTATAATTTTTATTAAGTAATAAACTTTAAACTGTGGAGAATGGCAGTAGCTTTTAAGGCATGAGATAGTCATCAAGGTTAAATTATATCCTCTAAGTAACATAGTCAAAGAAATATTTTCCTTTTCTTAGAAAGGATTTGAATGGATTTTTCTTTCCTAGGGACTCAATGTCAGGAGACATCTGTGGCTAGATTGTTAATCTAGATCCCTGAGATCCAGAGCAGAGCTCAGATGGATGTATTGAAATATTACTTGCAAATCTGGGTCCCTTTCCTCTTTGACTTTCCACTTTTAGAAGTTGGATAATGATGCCAAGCTCTTCTTCGTGCCTTACCCACTATTCCTTTCATTGTTAGTCACTAATCCTATCTGACTCTTTTGTGACCCCATGGACTGTAGCCCACCAGGCTCCTCTGTCCCTGGAATTCTCCGGGCAAGAATACTGCAGTGGGTTGCCATTTCCTTTTCCAGAGGATATTCCGGATCCAGGGATAGAACCTGCATCCCCTGGATTGGCAGGTGGATTCTTTACCCTGGGCCTCTGGGGAAGCTTGCTCTTCTCATTAGCAATTCAGTATTTGACACCGTCAGTGTAATTTTCCCAAGTGGATGTCAAAAGCAGTTCTTTAGGAAAGGATTGAGGATACTTGATTGAGAATCTGTTTCATCCTGCTACTTATGGATATGTACCCTGATTATGATGCCAGGGCTATCAGAACTGTGATGACAGCTCTCAAAAGCTGAGAGCCTTACAGAGATTGCAAGAGAACAGTAATTCCTCAACTGTAGACTAGGTTTAGATAGTCTCTTATGTTGTAATTTATACTGGGGCTTGGAGAGAGTCCGACCTTTGAAAAACTATTTACCTAGTTAACTCAGTGTCAAACTTCAGTGTTTTAAGTTTATCTCTTTGGATTGTTATACCTTTGGGTGGAGGCTCCTTCTCATTTCTGGCTTCCCTGGTGGCTCAGATGGTTAACAATCCACCCATATGGGAGACCTGGGTTGAGAAGATCCCCTGGAGAAGAGAGTGGCAACCCACTCCAGTATTCTTGGCTGGAGAATTCCATGGACAGGGGAGCATGGTGGGCTACAGTCCATGGGCTTCAAAGAGTTGGACATGACTGAGCACACACACACACACACACACACACACATACCCTTCCTATTTGGGATGAATTTGTTTCCTAGGCTCTCTTTCTAGGGGTGAATCAATGTGAAAATACCAGTGCCTGTAGGGCAGTAAGGGCAAGCTGTGCTGAAAAAGGAGAAAAGTTGTCCATGAGAGAGGAAAGACACTTGAAAAAGAGATTTTTCTTCCTTTACATGTTTGTCTATTACTCCTCATTCAAGACTTCAAATTCTGAAGTTTTAGGTAGAGAAAATAGAAAGGAAAGGTGATTAGATTGAGAGTCTAGTGAACTCTGATAAAGGCCCTGCATTTCCACCAAAGGCATGTATTATAATTTAAATTTCTATTGCAATTTCCTCCTTTGTTAAATGAGAGTCTTGGACCAAATGCTTTTCCATAGTGCTGCAAGTTCTAAAATTCTCAGGTTCCCTGAGTATGATTTAGAAACCTACTTTCACAAATTTGTTCAAAGCCTAGGATAACTTATCCAGTTCTTTCTGTGACAGAGAAGAAAAAGAAATGACCTACTTTATTGATGCACAAATCCTTATTGAAAGAGCTACAGGATTTGCTCTCAGGAAGAGCAGGAACCTCTTCTCTGGATAGGACCACATCTTTGTTATTGAAGACATATTAGTTAGATATAGACTTAATTCAGTAATTTACTCCAGATAAATCTACACTCCATCTGTAATCCTCAGGTCCGAAGAGGACAAAATAAATCTAAAATGAATCTTCAACTGACCAATTTCTTCTCCAGAGATTCAGACCAAATTTGTAGACTAGTATTTCCCACAGTTTCTAGATGAGCAAAACTTCTTATTCATTCTCTAGAACTAAACTTTCTCTGAAATATACCAGCTAAGGCATACACTTGTCATAAAACAAAATTAAGAAAAAGAGGGCAAATCAGTAATAATGGTTGCTAATACTTCCATAGTAATTGCTACAAGGTAGTTATATTCTAAGTGCTTCACATTCAAAATACATTTAATTCTCACAACTATGCTATGAGGAATATACTATTATTATTTTCATTTAATAGATAAGAAAATTGAAGCATGAAAAGTTTAAATGTTTGCCCAACACTACCTTCAAGTAATAAGTATACTCACAATGTGAATGGAGAGTCTAGGCTATTTCTGGGCCTTTCAGGTGGTTCAGTGGTAGAGAATCTGTCTGCCAAGCAGGAGATGCAAGATCGATCCCTGGGTTGGGAAGATCCCTTGGAGGAGGTCATGGCAACCTACTCCAGTATTCTTGCCTGGGAAATCCCACAGACAGAGGAGCCTGGCAGGCCACAGGCTGACTCTGCCAAAGAGTCAGACACCACTGAGCAGCTAACCAACAGTAGGCTGTTTCCAGAGCCCTTACTCTTAACTTCAACACAGTTCCATTTTTCTAGCTAGACAGAGGAACATGCTTATTAAAAACATGCTGCCATTTAATTTCTAGAGTATAGGCTATTCTAGATCCACACTATTAATGCATTAAAATGTACCTGGAAAGGAGTAAACTGAATTTAATTGTCTACTGGAAGTATAATGTTCTTTAAAGATAAAAAAAAAAATCTAACACTCAACAGTGTAAAATTCATAATGTCCAGCATCTGACCAAAAAAGGCAGGCAAAGAAGTAGAAAAATGTGACCTATAACCTGGAAAAAAATTTTTTGGTTGAAAGAGAAGCAAAATGGCAGAGACATTATTATCAATGTATTATCAAACAAGGAGGTTAGAAAAGCTCAAGGATTAAAAAGGAAAGCACAACCATAATGAGGAGAACAATGGAAGACACACACGAGAAACAGATGAAAACTTAGAGATAAAACACAATATTTTAAATAATAACATCTCTGCAGATTATAGGCTGCAGGAGAAAAAAATCATTAAACTTGAAGCACAGCATTAGAACTTAAAAAAGTGAAGCCCAAGGACTTCTGGGTTCCAGTTTCTCACATAAGAAGTCTTAGAACTATCAGAGAAGTGAATTTGAAGGATAGATGACTGATCCACAACCTGGAGAGACAGGCAAGCAAATACAGATAATCAATTTATCAGAGCTGAAACACCAGAGCAGAAATTTAACCAGGCTCAGATAAAGGAGTGATACTGACCCTATTGGGCTTCCCAGGTGGTGCAAGTGGTAAAGAATCTGCCTACAATAAACTGTGGAAAATTCTGAAAGAGATGGGAATACCAGACTACCTAACCTGCCTCTTGAGAAATCTGTATGCAGGTCAGGAAGCAACAGTTAGAACTGGACATGGAACAACAGACTGGTTCCAAATGGGAAAAGGAGTACGTCAAGGCTGTATATTGTCACCCTGCTTATTTAACTTCTATGCAGAGTACATCATGAGAAACGCTGGACTGGAAGAAACACAAGCTGGAATCAAGATTGCTGGGAGAAATATCAATCACCTCAGATATGCAGATGACACCACCCTTATGGCAGAAAGTGAAGAGAAACTAAAAAGCCTCTTGATGAAAGTGAAAGAGGAGAGTGAAAAAGTT